>VDFB02281492.1:816511062-816780168 GCA_007258455.2 Sequoia sempervirens
GAGAGAGAGAGTTATCTAGTTAGGGTTGGAGGGAGAGACTAGAGATAGAGAGACTTGGGAGGGAGAGAGACTTGGAAGGGATAGAGACATAGAGAGATAGAGAGAGAGGGGGGACGAGAGACTTGAGAGGGAGAGGCCTAAGAGGGGGAGAGAGATAGAGATAGAGATAGAGGCATAGATAGACACAAAGATAGACAGAGACAGAGACATAGATAGAGATAGAGACAGAGACAGAGAGGAAGGGAGAGACTTGAGATAGAGGGGTTTGGGAGGGATAGATGGAGGGGAAAACATGAGAGAGAGAGACTGAGAGAGATTTTTCTAGGTAGGGTGGGAGGCATAGAGGGAGTGAGGGACCCAAGAGAGAGTATACTATATATAATATATATACTATGTATTAAATATATTATATAATATATGATATATAGTATATATTAATATACTATATATAATATTTATTAATATATGATATACAATATATATTAATATACTATATATATTATATATTAAATATTATATAATATATATATCATAATATATAATATATAATATATTATGACATATTAACATATAATACATAATATTGGTTTTATGTATTATTTGGTTTATAAAAAACTTACGCAAATGGATATCTGTTATTTATTATATAATATTTGAAGCTTACACTATGCATTCATATTAATATATAATGTCAATTATATACTATACAATATATATAATATATACAATATCTAGTATATATTATATATAATATATATTATATAATATTTAATGAGTTTGTGTGTACAAGTGGAGTCGAGTGATAGAGAGAGAGGAAATAAGAGGGATAGAGGAAGGGAAAGTGATTTTTGTAGGTATCATGGGAGGGATAGGAGGGAGAGACGAGAGAGGGGGAGACCTAAGAGGGAGAGAGGGAGAGGGAGAAAAACACCTAAGAGGGAGATGTAGAGTGAGAGAGATTGGAGAGACAAATATTTAGTTAGGGTGGGAGGGAGAGACTAGAGAGAGAGAGAGTTAAGAGGGAGAGATACTTGAGTGAGAGAGAGTCCTAAGAGGGAGAGAGACTTGAGAGAGAGAGACTTTAGAGGGAGACAGAAAGAGAGGGAGAGACCTATGAGAGAGGGGAAGTTATATAGTTATGGTGGGAGGGAGAGACCTAAGATAGACAAGGGGTTTGAGGGATAGAGGGAGGTAGCATTCTAATAGAGAGAGAGAGAGAGAGAGACTTGACAAACAAACAAACATAGAGTTGTCTAGGTAGGGTGGAAGGAATAGAGGGAGAGAGAGAGAGGGTGGGAGGGATAGATGGAGGGGGTTAGAGGAATAGATGGAGGTAGAGACTTGAGAGAGGGGTAGTTATATAGTTAGGGTGGGAGGGAGAGACCTAAGATAGACAAGGGAGTTGGTGGAATAGAGGGAGGGAGCATCTTAAGAGAGAGAGAGAGACCAAAGAGGGAGAGAGTGAGTATACTATATATAATATATAATATATAGTATATAAATATATGCTATATAATATACTATGTATTTAATATATTATATAATATATAATATATAATATATATCTTAAATATACTATATATTATATATTATATAATATATCATAATATATAATATATAATTTATTATGATATATTAATATATATTACATTTATTATATATTAATCATACATAATATAAAAAAAAAGTGGGATAGCCACAAACCTTTATTGCTGATGAGGATTACATAGAGAATTACATAAGAATGATATGACAAAGAAGAGAAAACTTTCCATAGTGAGTATATATAGAAGACTAATGTATGAGAAGGATTGTAAAGAAATCCTTATACAAATACTAACAAACAATCCCTCATTAGGTATTCAAGAAATACAATATATTCAAGAAGCTAGCAAATTTTAGTCCAGTGAACAAAATTACAACTTAAGAGGAGAACAACCAAAATCCCAAGGACTGGGGAGTCAAGTCAAAAGATTCAAGCCATCAAACAATATAAGTGGCATAACAAGATATTAAAGGAAGCGATAGTGTAGAAGCAAAGCCGATGAAGCAGGAAAGATGGCAAAAACCTGATGTCGAGGATAAAATGAGAAAAATCTAGTCTGCTAGAGCTGAGAAACCAATCCATGAAGATGAACAACTAGAATTTCCATGCTCGAGTAACAAAGAGTTGAGAAACGAGCCATGAAGATGAGCAGTTGTAATGACCAAGCTTGAGTAACAAAACCTGCAACACAAAATTCACCAAAAAGTGTCATAACAAAACCCTATCATAGGAACATTCCAAGCAAAATGAAGTAGAAGAGATGCAAAAACGGATTTAAGAGTAAATCCCACTTTTCTTAGATGATTCCAAGTCAGTAAGTGGTGGAAAATATGGAATGGAATGAGGTTCCACCAAAGAAAAATGGATAAGAAATTGCACTACATCAAAAAGGTCCAAAAGCATATTGGAAATAGTGTGACCCAACCTGGGTTTAAGGCCATGCAAGTTTCTGATAAAATCATAAGAGTAGTTGTCAAGAAATCCATGAGCCATCAAGCTCAAAAGAACCAAGATGGAGCAATCAGATAAAATGAATTTCCAACAAAGAACACCTCCAACAATATTAGAACCGTTTAATATATCATAGTCCTCAAGGGCATTATGCAACAATATATAAGAGTTGGCTAAACATTTAACCATCTCACCACACCACAAAACATCCATTAAATTTGAAACAAATCAAGAAGCTACCTTGTGCGAGAGTGACATGGAGTGAAATTCTAACCAATCATTCCCCAAGACCATTCAAATTGCCTCCTCTACGGGCTTACATTCTATGATGCAAGTTCAGCTTAGTTTTTTCTATGCAAAATGGTCTTGCATCTTGGAGCTCATGATATCTTGATGGAACCACCAATCTAAAGGAATTATGCATTGTGACTTTGATAAGAAACCAAAAAAATGTGAGGATAGAGAACCAAATATGGCATATAACAAGACCATCGCACACTAGAAGGAATACAGTGCAAGGAAAGAAATTAATTTCATTGTAAGCTTACTGCACCAAAGGATGGTGCATAATTATCAAAGAAATCCATTTTAATGTGTCGATAATATAAACATGCCAAATGTCCCCAAATATAATCTTTGGAAATATCACCATACCCAGCCTTTGCAACATTCTAGCGATGAAAGGAAATGAGGATCATAATATCCACAAGTTGTAAGAGCCCAAGGAAAGATGGTGGGCCATGTACACCCAACAACATCTAGAAATCATGTAAAACCACATGCGATAAATACATTCGCATATGTCTCAAGTACCAATAGTAGTGTAACAATAAATGAGACATCGATGCGAATATCTTAGCTAATTTCAAAATTAGGAATGTTGATAAATCAGTGAGTCTTTTCCCAAGTAAATGAGAATGTTTTCCCAAATTGGAGACAAATAGAGAGTCGTTATCCTCTAAATTCTTGTCTTGGGAATGAAGGATAGATCATACTGAGCATTCTTCTGGAGAAGAAGAAGAGTTATATCTTGCCATCAAAGCTCCTCCATACTAATTGAAAAGGGGAATAATTCCCTAGATACGATTAATATGGAGGAGGGGATCGCAAGCCAACACATAAGCATAGAAAAGAATTCATATAACAGTCAAAGATGCCACATGTTTCAATCAACGATGCCACATATTTCATTCAAAGATTCCACACCATATTTTAATATTATGCCACATGTTTCAATCAACAATGCCACATATTTCAATCAAAGATGCCACATCATCTTTTAATATTAAGTTTTTTTTTTCCAGATTTTAGCTTCAATAATGGGCCTGATATGCCTCCTAAACCAAAGAAAAAAATTAATTCTGGTCACCAAAATATTAAGTCTATAGAAGGTATAGCAAGAGAAAACAACCGAGAATCGGAAGAAGGAAGCTTGATGATAATAATTCATCAATTTCAAATATTCTTGAAATGAAAGGATTTTTTATTGCAAGTTTTGATCAATGGCCTTATTTGCAAGTCAATCTACTTGTTCATTAGCTTCCCTATAG
The DNA here is from genome assembly GCA_007258455.2 of Sequoia sempervirens. Classification (NCBI taxonomy): domain Eukaryota; kingdom Viridiplantae; phylum Streptophyta; class Pinopsida; order Cupressales; family Cupressaceae; genus Sequoia; species Sequoia sempervirens. The sequence goes on from VDFB02281492.1 coordinate 816,515,110, forward strand.
CAATGTAAGTTGACAAATGTGAGAAACAAGATAATTCAAATGCCAAGAGTCTGAATGACCTTTCAAGACAGCAGACACCATAATCATGGAGTCACTTTCAATCAAAATATTGGAAATGGATAAGTCAATTGCTAATTTCAGGCCCATAAAAAGAGAATTTAGTTCAGCAATATTATTCATTCCATCAGGAATACTTGAACAAATTTCCCCAATGAATTTGCCTTGATGATCTCTTAAAACAACAACAACCCTAGATTTGTTAGGGTTACCCCTAGAGGCTTCATTGAAGTTTAATTTGATGAAGCCCATGGGTGGGGGTATCCAAATGATGACCAATCTATCCACATGGGGTTTTTTATACAATATGGATCCCACACTAAGGATCTTGAGAAGGGACCAATTTTGAAGAATAAAGGAATCCCATGAGGAGAAGTAGTTGTTAGAGGAGTCATTCTTATAAAAACTTTCCCTCACTATTTCAAAGATAGAGATTTCTATTTTTTGCAAAATTTGATCCATAGGTAGATGAACCTTTTTAAATATCCTTCTATTCCTTTCAATCCAGAGATATTTCCCAAATAAAAGAAAACCTAGAAAAAGAATATAATCTCTGCAAACATTGGAAATGATGCAAGATCAAATTTTGCAAAGGCGAGTGCCAACCCAATCTATTCATTAACCATGACCAACACTCATATGAAAACAGACAATTGATGAGGAGGTGATTAGTAGATTCAAATGCCTTGCCACATAACACATAGGGGAATAGAGGGGTTATTCCCAGTCTATTAAGTCTCATGCCTGAGAGTATTCTATCCTTGATTGCCAACTAGCTAAAATCCCCTACTTTCAGGACTACATTAGGACCCCAATAGAGGTGGGATGGCCATGGAGGATGAACCTCATTTTTAACTAAAGAATTATAGCCATCTTTTACAGTATATTTTCTTGATTTTGATCTTGTCCAAACAATTTTATCAGGTTTATCTAAGAAATTTTTTTTTCCTTTTGGACAGTTTAGTTTTGAGAGATTCCTTAATGTGGTGAGGAGCTGGAAGGAAACTAAAGTCCTTCCACCTGAAAGAATTCCAAGGATCATCCTTATCAATGATAAAATAGTCTTTTAATTTATCTCCCCATAGACTTTTTAGAGAATTTTCTAATTGGGACTAATCCCCAAGTAATTTGAGAGGTTGATAACCATTTCAGGCATCATCCCAAAAAAGGGCCTTTTCACCATTATTGATTAGCCAAGAAAGATGAGGAAGAATGACATGTCTACAATCACATATGAAATTCCAAACTTTTGAACCCGGAGGGAGAGTCCTTTGGGTGAAGATCCTTTCCCTCTCCATGGAATCCAAATATTTATTTCTCATGAATTGACACCATTTCTTCTCTGGATTGAAGTACAACTACAAAATAATACATAATATTGGTTTTATGTATTATTTTATTTATAAAAAACTAAGGCAAATAGATATCTATTTATAGTGGATATTTTTTATAAATGGATATCCATTATTTATTATATAAGATTTTATTTTAAACACACAACAAGAATAACCCAGGAAAAAGTGACTCTTGGCCTCTTTTTTTAATTTTTTAATGCATAGGAAATTGATATCCATTTTGTTTTAGATTGTTTCTTAAAATTGATCTTGCATGCCCTATCCCTTAGTATAACGGATGGCACAGACTGACATATAAGAAGAGGTAATTTATATTAATAATACATAAATTATATTATAATATGATATTATAATATAATATATATATATATATATTATATTATAATAACATATATATTATATTATAATATGATATTATATAATATATATTATATTATATTATATTATAATATTATTATATTAAATATTATATATTAATTATATATAATGGTATAATATAATATAAATATATTAAAGCATCCTATTGTAGGCAAGAGGTCACGAGGTCTAGTCTCCCCACCATCCCCATGGTACTGGAGGGCGTGTCGCGCCATCATCACTGGTCACATGAAAAAAGTTTATCAAGTGCACTATAGTTTATAGGGGGGCGGATACCTGACTGATTCCTATAGTCTAAAATAATAATAATAATATATAATATAATAATATTATATATATTAATATAATAATAATATATAGATTAATATATAATAATAACTTTAAGTATTTTTTTATATGATGTGAACTAAATGGATATATGTCTTAACACAGATATCCATTTATAACGAATATCCATTTCCCTTTGGTGTTTGCCATGGAAAAATGTACTTTATACCCAAACCTAGTAAAATTCAAAGGGAAATTTCATTTTTTTGGACAAGTAAAAAATGTCTTTTTTCACATTGCCACTTTTTGGACCACATGATCCAAACCCATAATATTAATCAAATAATTAATTAATCATTGGAGGAACGTGAAAGTAAAGATTGATTAATAAATAAAATATTTATTTATTAATGGATAATGTTGGATATGAAATAGGGGGATTAAATAATTAATTTGATTATTTAATCCAAAAGTGGGAAAGTCGTTTAATTAAATAATTACTAACAATTATTTAATTTAAGGGTGTTGATGTTTAATTGAACAATTAATGATAACTATTTAGTTAAAATAGAAGAATAAGTGTAACTAGAGAAATGATTAAATAAATAAAGTTTATTTATTTAATTAGAAGATTAATTATAACTAGGACATAATTAAATATGTAACGTCTAGAAAATGCAGAAGAAACAGATCAGAGCAAACATGCAATGCAATCTAAAACTCTAATGCAATCTAAGCTAAGCAACAAAGAACAAAGGAAAGTAAAAAACGTAAGTAAACTGAACAATCTCACCCAATATGTACATAATTCCATGTATCATCTTGATTCACCTTCTCCATTTTTCCGTTGTAGTATAATTGCCCTCAGATTTTCAAAGTTCATGCAAGTATAGCCTATGATAATGATTTAGCAAAACATCGAAGATTCAAGATAGTTGCTCCAAAAAGTCATAAGATTTTGAGAGAGATTGGAATGAAGAAGAACAAATCAATTTATAGAAAATTGATCATTCGAATGACAGGCCAGGATCGAAAGATCGACTAACGGTTGAGATCGATTGATTAGACATGCATTATGATAACTGTCAGTAGCGACATGAGTGATACAAATTAGAAATAAAATTAAAGATTAAATAAATGATTTAATCTTCAAGTTTGGTGTTCGAAAATAGAAGAATAGTCTTTGCATGACAAAGATAAAGATTGATTAAAGCAGCTCTTGTTCGAATGCATGCACAAGGTTTAATTAATTAAATAGGAATATTTAATTAATATGCATGTACACACAATTGAGTTAGAATTAGATGACTGAATGATATGACGAAGAGATTACTCGAGAAAGCAACTCAAACATTAAATCCTTAAATCCTGAGTTAACTGAGTAAATAAAATAGATCTTTGAGTTGAGTAAAAGTGAATACTTAGATAATTTGCACAATTATCTAAATATAGAGGAATGTGTTAAAATAGGATTTATGAATTAAATAATTCATTTAATTCAAGATTTGATATTTGAAGAATAATTAAATAAACAAGATTTATTTAATTAAATGATGAAGGGGTTTAAATGAATAATTAAATAAATAAAAGGATTTATTTAATTATAGTTGAAATATGATAAAGGTAAATTAAATAATAATTTATTTAATTTGACAAGAAGGATAAGGTTAATTAGTAACATAATTAAATAAAAAGCGTTTATTTAATTAATCAGATAGAATAAAGAAAATGTGTGAATTAATTAAATAATTAAGATTATTTAATTAATAGAAGAAATGAAGACCTTAGGGAATAATTAAATAATTGACATTATTTAATCATGACCATGAAGAATACGAATTATGAAGAATATTGAAGTCACAGGCTTAAACCAGATTTCAGTGTCTACATTTACCCCTCTTTGATATAATGTCATTTTGGCGTTGTGTCAAAGAAAATTGATTAAAATATGCCCCAGTCATGCCCCGGTGTTAAACAGGTGAAGCTATGCCCCCTTGGGAAAATTGAAATTTTTTCAAAAAATTCAAAAAAATTTGGAAATGATCTCGATTAGTCCATCGGATAGCCAGAAATGTAGTGGAGTTGACAGAAATGAAGTTGGAAATGGTATGGACGAGTACAGGTTGATTGAAATTGGAAGTTGACGTGGCCAGTAGAAAAGAATGCCACCAAAACCCTAGGAATAAATAGAAAATGGGGTAAAAACCTATTCATTTTAACCCACATAGCTTTGAGATTTGAGATTTTTCTCTAGTGCACCCATAGCGATGATGTCTCCTGTTTTGAACACTCACCATCGAGCATATAGGATCCAGACCTTCAAGCGGCCAGCCGACGCGGACCGCCCGACATGTACCTTAAACTTGACTTTTGAATTTTTAATTTGTGTGAGTTTCTATGCGTTTATTTGCTATTTTTGTTATGCATCATTTTATTGAAAATCCGCATGTGAGCGTGCAATCGACACATTTGCATGCGGATCAATGCATTTGTAAAATGATGTAGATGGTTAGCGTAGGGTTTTTTGCGGTTCAATGCATTTGTTTTTTAGTTCAACGCATTTGATAAATAGCATTGCATATGTATTTAAAATAGCCACATGTGTTTATTTTTCAACGCATTTGCATTTATTTCGATGCAGTTGTTATTTAGTTTATGCATTTGTATATGATCTTTGACTTATGCAGACACATTTGTAATTTTGCACGCATTTGCATATTAAAGTGACACACTTGAAAAAAAATGATGCATGTGTGAAATTAAATTATGCATTTGGTTTTCTGCAACACATTTGTAAAAGAATGACGCATGTGCAAAAGAATGATGCATTTACAAAATAATGACGAATTTGAATAGCATTTGATTTTGTCATTTTGCACTAGGATAGATGTTTGATACTGACATGAGGCACATATAATGTCGTTGCAGGTTTTTTTAGACACTGTATATATGCGAGAGTCTAGACCTATAACTTTTCACTTCCAAGATAGCTTGCGGAGTGCAAAGAGACGATTCTTATGGCACCTAGGTTTTCTACATGTGACAAACATACCCAAGATTCGGGCGAACCAGGGTTTATTGATAGCATTGTGCAAGTGGTGGCACTCAGAGACTTCGTCATTTCACCTACCTATTGGAGAGGCGATAGTGGCCTTAGAGGATGTCTACAAGATCTTGAGACTTCCCATTAGAGGTAGGAGGGTGAGGTATGATACCTAGAGGGGTGTTGCTGAGATGTGTAGATAGTACCCTCACGCCGATGTCAGATAGTTAGGGTTTGATCATTATGAGATTAGATGGCATTTATTGGCACAGAGGTATAGGCGGTTGTATTGTCTATTGTGTACATTGATAGGTGGGATAGTGCTTCCTGACTGTCGAGGTCATGGTTTTCTTGTGGGTTGGGGGGAGATGTTGATAGGTATGTTAGAGTGATGGGAGGTATATTCTTGGGGTCCCTGTCTCCTTGGCATGTTGTATTTTCACTTGCATGATATAGCCTATCAAGAGGCTCAGTCCATGAGTTGTGGTACCACGCTCCTGATGGTATGGGCATGGGAACACATTGCCATTTTTCGGCCACTGGTTATAGTTGATGTATAACACGGATCTCCTTATGCCTTCCGTTATGTGGGGGCGAACACTCAGCACCACATGGGAGATACCGGGTATTTCAGGCATGCCATTGATACTATGGTTTAGTTTACATGGAGACTGTACCTAGGATGTGCAGAGTGGTCAAAAGCGGATGAGCATTTTCCTTTTTTCTACCAGACTCAGTACCTAATTGGGCAAACTATTTCACATGTCCACATTATTGAGCGACATTTTCCAGATTGTGTATTGTGGAAGTTTAGAGAGGTACAGGATGTGCCGAGAGGGCAGGCCAAGTTTGCGAGGTCCTCGTGAGATATCCCATTGTGGGGCCCAGAGATTCCAGTAGCCACTGTGGAGGTAGATATTGATGGATTGCAGGCAGTTTCGTGGGGATGGAGAGATGGTGCGGCAGACCAAGGTACCACAAAGGCTTACAATCAGTGGTGGGTCAAGCATAGGCTGATTCCCCTTACAGATCCAGATCAGGCTGTGTTGATAGAGCGGCAAGGGACAAGACCGCACGATAGGCATGGTAGAGGCAGAGGTTGGAGAGGTGGAGGGGGCCATGGTGATGATGGAGATGGTGGTGGAGGTGGTCAACAAGGTGGTAGGAGAGGGAGGCATGGACGGAGGGGAGGAGGGCCACCATTATCACTGATTCATGAGGAGGGACGAGGAGAGGAGGATGTGCCAATGCCAGATATTGGCAGAGGTGGGGAGGAGGTGCATGTTGAGATTGGCAGAGAGGAGGAGCATCCCGTAGAGGAGGGAATTTCAGAGGTTCATGCAGAGGAGGCAGACAGAGAGGAGGCAGAGATTGATGCCCTTGGTTTACTTGGTGCCTATCAGGATGATGATGAGGAGGAGGATGATCATGAGCGCATTTGGAGGATTTGGAGGATGAGGATGATTGTGTACCGAGGGTGAGACAGGTTGACACAGAGGCAGTTGATTCTGATAGTGCTACACTTCAGGCCTAGATTGCATCCTTGGAGGAGCAGATGAGGGTCATGATGTCTAAGAGGGATTTGGTACAGATGGAGAGGGACAGGGCCATCATGGATAGAGATCAAGCCATAGCTCAGAGATAGGAGACCGAGTAGAGATTCACAGAGATTAGAGCCTTATGTACTGGGCCAGTAGCTGCATTTTCCAGAGAGTTAGTCAGAGCGGGAAGAGGGCCACCTATTATAGGGATTTGTATGAGATAATAGTTCCTCCAGAGAGACGGGCTCTGAGTTTTTTAGAGGCACACAGTGAGAGGTTTCAGACTAGGACCCACTCCAGGATAGTTAGCAAAGAGGGTGTTGAGCAGCCACACAGAGCTAGTCCATATGATAGGCCCCACTTAGGTCACCAGTCATCGGGTTCCTGACATCAGTCACCCACACACTCTAGCCATGATAGCAGTGGCAGTTCAGGATAGGGAGACTTCTTGATATGTACCAAGACATTGTATTATGATTATATAGCCTATAGGCTTCCATATTTATTAAGACATTATGACATTGTAATGTGACACTGTTGAGTGATATATATATATATATATGATTTTGGCGGTGATTCCCATGATATGCATTTTGATTTATTGATTATGCAGTTGATTATTTGTACATGTTATGTTTATATGATATGCCTTGTGATGGATGATCATATGTACTTTATGATGTGTTCATGCAACCTATGATATGACATTGATTCTATGTGATGATGTAATGTGATGTTATATGTGCAATGCTCTTTACATGTGATGCCATACAGATGTAATGTGATGCATGTATTTAAATTTGTTATGTACATGGAATGCCTATGATATGTATTGCATGATGATAAATGTCTATTATGCCATAATGTCCTAGATATGATAAATGCCTATAGGTATGTATTTTTCTAACATGTATGTGTATATGCAGGTGATTTATATTTTTTATGTGTCATAGGACTCTGTCATAATGCAAGGAGGAAGAACTATTAGTACAAAAAGAAAGATTGAGAAATAATAAAAGAAATGAGATGGATGTTAGTATTAGAAGTCTTCGATGTTTTGTTGTATCACAAAAGGTGTTGCACTTTATCATCATTGGGCGGGACTAATACAAATGGAGAAAAACACCATGATATGACATAGATCAAGGTGTGCAAGGTCATCCATTTGCTAATAATAGATAGTGGCAGACAAGGATTGTCATTAACTCATACTAAGGGTACAAGTTGCCCCAGTCTTTTTGTCATGAAAAACCACAGATAGCAAACAAAATAAAAGATAGGTCATGAGACATCATCACTCCTCTAAGTCCTTCATGGGACATCTTTGAGGAAACTAGTAACATGACTTAAAATCAATTTTAAAAGATAGTTGACAGACAACAGTCAAAGAAAATAGAATTCTGATACATCGTTGCTTCTCTAAATCCTTCATGGGACATCCTTGAGAAAGCTAGTAACGTAATTTCGAGTCATCAAGTCAAATGAAAAGATAAGATAAATAAGTAAGAAAGTAAAAAAGCCAGTAAAATATTTGCCAAAACTTAATCTTGGTTGTTTGATTCATTTTGATTGATAGAAGGATTGATTGATAGAGCCTGTTTTCAGGAGATACACATACCGGATAAGACTTGGAGTCTGGTTTTGATGTTATGACTATCTATATAAGGCATGAAAAATCCTGGTTTCAGAAAAACATGTATCATATAAGACATTGAGTTAGATGTCGTTGATGTGATAACCTATGTAAGGCTATGTTTGATTATTTGACAATGTCAATATGCAGGAAGGACTCATCCTATATAAGGCATAGATTGTTTTACTGATATATGTATTCAGTAAGGACTCATCCTGAATAAGACACAGGTTGATTGCTTTGATGATGTTTGTTGCCAGGAAGGACACATCCTATAGTAGAGATTAGTTGATCTATTTTGATTGTTTCATTTGAAAAGTTGTTTGATTTGACTTAGAGACATTGCTGACTTGTTCACCAGATTGATGCATGACTTGATATGATGTGCTGAAAATTTATTATGACGAAAAACCCTAAAGGACTGACCTAGTGCAGCCTCAGGGGCTCATCACTTGATGGCCCTACCTATGTTATACACGCAGAGACCTCGTAGTTCGACGTGACTCCAACTGACAAGACTGACTACAAATAAAAGACATGTGTGATATTGAATGTGATGAACCCCTAATGGACTGACCTAGTGCGGCCTCGGGGGCTCATCGATTGATGGCCTTGCCTACGTTATACATCTAGAGACCTTATAGTTCGACATGAACAATGACCTTGTCATATAGACATATGGATTGAATCATAATTTTATACAAACAAACCTAAATAGACCGACCTAATGCCTCAGGGGCACATTGGCAGATGGCCTTGCCTATGTCCAAACACAAAGGCAACGTAGTTCGACTAACGACAAAGACTGACAAGTGCGACCGACTCTGATGCTATTTTTGAATTTTTGACATGTTTTGATATTTTTTATCTTTTGGAAGTTTTCTGATGTTTTTGTGTTTTCTGAGGTCATTTTGTGATTTTTTTGGATTTTTTCTATGGTTTTACGTCTTCAACACGGCCAATGGAAGAACTAATATGATGCATGTCAAGTGTTTTCCCCCAGTCAAGTATAAGACCAAATTATTATGAATAGGGTTAAATGGGGGATATGAAATGCACTCGATGTCAATCATTCCAAGTTATGGGAAAGACTACCACTTATTACGAATGGTATGTACAAGTGGCGGATAGGAAAGATAAGTGATATGTATAGGGAATAGGTAGTATATACAAGGATAGGGTGTATGTACAGGGATGTGGTGTATGTATAGGAATAAGGACTATGTACAAGGTATGCAAAAAGAGAATAATAGTAGACAAAGCAGCAGAGTCAACTACACATGGCGCCTGTTTGCCATATTTTCACCATGGTACGTATCCAAAGCACCACCGAAGTGGTTTTCACTATTGGATGAATTATTTATCTTTACTATTTTCTGGATTTTCTAATTTTTTTGGTGTTACCAAGACGCCTATTTTCTAGGTTTTCACCTTGGTAATGATTTTTTGGTTTTTTTATTTTTTTGTATTTTCGCTAATTAAGACAAGGCTCTCAGAAGCTATGCGTAGAACTTCTTCAAATGAATACTATTGATTGGTGAGGACAATGGTTCCCCTTCAGGAGTAGAGAGTTGGTACGCTCCTGATCCAAAGGATTTTGTAACAATATACGGTCCTAACTAGTTAGGTTCAAACTTTCCTGGTTTTTCTCTTTTTGCTTGATTCTTCAGGTTCTCCATTAACACCAGGTCACCAATGTCAGTTTTTGTTCAAGACCTTCATGTTATAGCTACGACAAAGGTGATTCTGATATGCGTGGAGATGGTCTAGCGCCTTCTGTCTTCGCTCATCTAGGAATTCTAGCTCATGGAGTCTCGATACTCGGTACTCTTCATCATCAATGTGGCCTTTCAAGGATACCCTCAGGGAAGGAATCTCGACCTCAATAGGAAGAATAGCTTTAGAACCAAATACTAGTGAATAGGGAGTGGTGCCAATGGGAGTACAGATACTTGTTCAATAAGCCCATAAGGCGGGATTAAGCTATAAATGCCAATCACGGCCAACATCATTGACAGTCTTTTTGAGGATTCTAATGATGGTTTTGTTAGGTGCCTATGCTTGGCCATTACCTTGTGGGTAGTATGGAGTGGAAAAGTGATGTTGAATATGAAATTCATCACAAAGATGGCAGACTTCTTGATTCTTAAATGGGTAGCCATTATCGGTAATTATGGAATGAGGGACACCATACCGATAGATGATATAGTTTAGGATAAATTTGGAAATCTATGTGTCGGTAATGTATGTCATAGAAATAGCTTCAATCCACTTCGTAAAATACTCAGTGGTAGTGATAATGAATTTGTGACCATTAGATGATGTGTGGTGGATCTTACCTATGAGGTCAAGTCCCCATTGGGCGAAGGGCCATTGTGACGTTAAAGGACAAAGCTCCTATGTTGGTGCATGTATCAAGTCTCCATGAACTTGGCATTGACGACATTTCTTTACAAAGACATATGAGTCCTTTTCCATAGTAGGCCAATAATAACCCAGTCTCATAATCTTTTTGGCTAAGGTAGGACTGCTAGAATGGGAACCACATATACCCACATGCACCCCTCAGAAGGTTGCTTGTGCTTCATTAGAATCAAGACATCTCAGTAGGGTATTATTGAAGGCGCATCTATATAGGGTGTCTCCGATGATGGTGTATTTGACTAACTTTCGAAGGAATGTCCTACGTTGGTTGTTTGAGAGGCTAGTGGGTATGATTTCGGTGTGAAGGTAGTCATAGATTTCTTTGTACCACGGGGAATCAGGACCAACAATGTCACACACCATTTCAGAATCTGGGATATCGTAGGCTGGGACCAAAAGTTGTTCTACCAAAAACTCAAACTTACGCACGTTGTTAGGAATGTCTAGAAGTGATGCAATTGTATCCATAGCGTTTGCTGCCCTGTTTAAAACATGAGGTATCTAATGAAATTTGACCTTGTCAAAGTACTCTTTAAAGCTATCAACCATGCATTTGTCTAGAGCAATCTTCTCATCCTTAGTCTCATAATAATCATTTACCTATCTGATTACTAGTTGAGAATCACCATAGACCTGTAGGTTGTTAATTTTCCACTTGACTACCATGCGTAACCCTGTCACTAGAGCTTCATACTCTGCTATGTTTTTAGTACATGGGAATGCAATCTTGAATGACTTAGGGATGGAATCACCTTGTGGTGTGATAAATAGTATACCAGCCCCTAAGCCATGATTTGTATGTGAACCCTCAAAGTACAGTTTCCATGTTATGTTTGTGTCAATTGTAAATATAAACTCATCAGGAAATTCTGCAACTAATGGGTGATATGCTTGTAGTGGTGCATCAGCTAACTAATCAGCAATGACTTGTCCTTTAATATCCTTTCTTTCTACATACTGGATATCATACTCACTAAGTATCATAACCCATTTGGCCAGTCGCCCTGTTAATGCTGCCTTGCTGAGAAGATATTTTAGAGGATCTATTTTAGCAATCAACATCATTTGATGGTTTACCATGGGTATGTGCAGGATCATCATGGAAAAAATAGGCCCTTAAGTGGCAAAAAATTCAGAAAAATCAATGTTAGGCAACTTGACGTAAAAATTTGAATAACTTATCTATATTATTTCAAAAATATGTAAGAATAGAATCTATAGAAAATTGAATGTAGTTTCTAAACTACTAGGTTTATTTTAAAATAAATAAAATCTATTTGGTGAAAATTTGAAATTTCAATGCAGTAGTACTTAAATTTCAGGGAAAAAATAAGAAGTAGGTGTCTGTTTGACCACCCTAACCATAATAAAATGATAATATTTTTTTATAATATTTTATATATAAGTAGATGACTCATGTACGGATGTGATACATATATTTTTTGTAATTTTTTCCAAGTAAATAATTAATTATGAATTTTTATTACAACTTTTAAAAAAATAAAAACTCGTATGTCACCACCTTAACTTGGTCAAATTTTAATGAAATTTAATTTTTATTTTTAATCCTATATTATGTGAAGCATAGAATGTGGCTTATTTCGATTCAAAAATGTGATACCATTTGAAAGATATAGATGTTTTTCAATCAACCTATCAATCAAGACTGTCATAATTCTAATTGAAAATGAATAATAATTATTTATTAAATTCAAATTAAAGCATAATTTATATTGGTGGAAAGCTGAGAATCTCCTATAAAAACCCTTTTTGTTTCATCAATTTTGGGTAAAAAAAAGGTCGTCAGCCACATATCCTACAAATACCCATAATATTGCCACTTTTTGGCCCATCATGATCCTGCACATACCCACATATAGTGCCTTAGTTTTTGGGTAGTAAATACTACTGCAAGATAGGCATGTTCAATGGTACTATAGTTGATCTCATAACCTACCAAAGTTCGACTGATATAATATACTGCCCTTTCATGACCTTCATCATCATTCTATGCAAGCAATGCTCCGAGTGATGAATGGGTTGTTGTAATATAAAGAATCAATGGTTGCCCTTCAACAGGTGGCATTAAGACTGGTGGTGTGAGTAGATATTCTTTAATCAGTCCTCTCCTCTCTGCACCTAGTTGTCCATGCAAAGGGTACCCCTTTCTTAAGTAGATGTTGAAAAGGATGTGTCTTATCTGCTAACTGCACTATAAATCTTCTAATGGATTGCAATCTTCCTTGTAATGTCCTTAGCTGACTGAGATTAGTTGGTGGAGGCATGTCTATGATTGCTTTCACCTTGGTTGGATCCACCTCAATGCCTCGTCTGAAATGATATAGCATAAAAGCTTTCCTGACTTTACTCCAAACACATATTTCTTGGGATTGAGTCTCACTTTATGCTTCTCTAGTCTTTGAAATATCTTGTCTAAAACCTATAAATGTTCTTCCCTTGTCTTGGATTTAACTATAAGGTCATCGACATAATCCTCCATAAGATTGTGTACTAGATCATGAAATATGGTGGTCATGGCACATTAATAGGTTGCTCCAACATTTTTGCGTCCAAAAGGCATAACATTTCAGCAATACATTCCCCAAGGACAAGTGAAAGTTGTCTTAGGTTGGTCTTCAGTTGCAATTCTGATCTGATTATATCCTAAAAATCCATCCATAAGAGGCAACATCTCATAACTTGTTGTCATGTCTACTATCATGTCTATGTTAGGCAAAGGAAAGTCATCCTTAGGACAAACCTTGTTTATATCTCTAAAATTAGTGTAGATGAAAATGCCCCCAGTTGGTTTAGTGACTGGTACAATATTGGAAATCCAATCTGCATAGTCGATTGATCTAATGAAACCAACATCTAACAATTTCTTGAGTTCTGCTTTGACTAGTAAAGCAATCTGTGGATGATTTTTCATCAATATCTATTTCACTGGTTTAACACCTAGTTTCAAGGGTAAGTGATGTAAAACAAGTTCAGGATCCAACCCAGGCATGTCTACATATGACCAGGAAAAATTTATTTGTCTCTATGCAAAGAAGTTGTGGAATTTCAGCTACTCTTTTGTTGTCAATGACGCTACAAAATAAACCAATCGAGGATTCTCTTTTGTACCTATGTTGACTTCTACTGATTCTTCAACGAGCATGGGTGAATTTTCCTATGCAATGGGGAGAATGTTCAAACCTCCATCCTTAGGTGCCTCAAAGAGGTTTTCGCCTTCGGATGCGTCCTTTCTTTTTTACTTTTTCATTGTCTAAAGGTGCCTTTCGGTTTTCACCTAGAGACTCGTCCTTTTTATCTTGTTTATTCTTTTTCTCATTTTTGCAACTAGAGGGTTGACCAAATTCCCCAAAATATGCTCTGTCTAACTCAATGGTAAAACTAGCCTTGTGATCACCGTGAGGTATGCCTTCTCGTAATCCTAGGAACTCAACAATTGCTTCGTCATTCTCAAAAATGTCTAAGATGGTTGTGTCTTGTTGTTCCCAATCAATGAGTTGGGGATAGACTAAGGGCATGTCATCATCAGAGTTATCAAAGAGACTAAGGGCATGTCATCATCAGAGTTATCAAAGTTTAATGGGGTCAAGGTAAAGACTAATTTATTCATATGGTCACAAAAGTCTTGTACTAAGTCATGTTTACTCTTAGGTTTAGATCTAGGTGGATTGAGAGGTGGGCCTAATGCCAAGGTTTGGTTATCCGAAACAAATTTATCAGGTTGCCAAGAGGTAGGATCAAGTGATTCCCAATAGTAGCATTTAAACCATTCCTCCTTTGTCATTTTCTTTGGTGGAAAGGAATTCAATAGATTTGATGAGGATCTTAACATTAAGTCAAGTTCGCCAAATAGCTTATCAAGGTCCATGGAAGAGGTAGAGGATAGGGAATCCCACTCATAGTCGTTGGAGTAGGGGGAGTCACATTGATATTGGTCCAATGGTTTGTGAGGTGTCTTAATATCTTCTGAAGCACTTACATCCTCAATTAAAGGTTATGTGGTACTAGGATCACCAATTTGAATCAGTTGAAACCCAAGCCCTACACCTTTTGGCCATTGAGAAACAAAGAATGCTTCAATCCTCACGTCTTCATTTAAGCCTAAACCACTCTATCGATTATATCCCTTGCTCCACATGATCATGAAAACTTTTCCATATACATCTGTAGGAATGTGAGCAAGTGAGAGAGGTTCTTCATCATCTTCTTTATACAGTCAGGAGGTGACATCTTTTGTATTTACGACCTATTTGCTTAATTCTCCCCATTTAGTGAAAGTTGTTGTGGGAGGAATGTGTATAGTGACCATAGATTGTCTCTTATATGATGTAGGTAAACCATATGACTTAGGAGGAATCAAATGGCTAACACAATAAGATGTCTTCATTTAATACTCTCCACAACCCTTGTCTTGGATCTCAACCCTAGGAGTGGCAGGAATTTAGGGTGAAATAAATGTTTGAGTGAGTGTGGATGGATCAACATAGGGAGATGGATTGGATGATAAAGCCTCTTGGTTTATAGACCCTTGGCATTGGGGGATCTCTTTTAGATTGGTGCAATATTGGAATGGATCTGGGACACCATCTATAGTTATTTCAGTGCCATTGTAAGGAAATTTGAGACACTGATGATATGTGGAAGGGACCGCCTTCATGGCATGAATCCATGGTCTTCCTACCTGAAGGTTATAAGGAAGGGTGAGATCCAAGACCTGGAACTTTGTCTCCATTACTGCAGGGTCAATTCTAATAGGAAGTGTTACCACCCCCTTTGATTTTAGTTCCTCATCATCATAAGCTTTAATGACAATACTTTTGGTTGTGTCTATGCATGCTTCTAAGAAACCTAATGCCTTAATCAATTTTAAAGTGCACAGATTTAACCCTACTCCTCCATCTACCAAAACTCGTCTAACTTTGGTGTCATCAACAAGGACTTCAAGATGTAAAGGGTCATTATGGTTTGTCTTTTTATTTGCGTAGTATTGTTCAAAAAATGTGGCATGATGATTATTGGTCAAGTAGCCCACCATTTCCTGGAAACAATTGACATCAATGTCATTTGGGATAGTGGTGTTTTGTAAAGCTTTATCTAAGATAGATCGATGCTCAGGGGAAATACGCAATAGTTCCAAGATTGAGATTTGGGTTGGGGTCTTCCCCAACTGGTCAAGTAGGTTATATTGTGACTTGGAAGGCTATGGTGTTTACTGCAATGGAGGGCCTTGGATAATGATCTTAGTATGACGAGTATTGACCGTGCACTCAGGATTTATATTGATAGTAATGGTATTGATATTCTCATCGGCGGCGTGAAGGTGATGAATGGTTTTGCCACTATTATAATCATGCTTGATACTCACATAGTTAGCTGACATATTGGTCTTAGTACTCAAACTGGGAACAGTTCCTTTCCGATGGTCATGTAGCGGATCAGAAAAGACTTGATGATCAATGTTTGATGACTTTGGTTTCTATCCACTAACTTCAATTATTCTCCTTTCGATAAGATCCTGTATGATATTTTTTAGTTGGTGACAATTTTGTAGGTTATGTCCCTTGGTTCTATGATAATCACAAAAGGCATTGTCATCCCACCAAATTGGTTTAAATTCTCCTAGATCGTATTGTCTTGGCTCTTGCAACTGTATAAGATTATGTTGTAATAGCTGCTTGAATACAGACTTGATGGGTTCCCCTAACGGAGTGAACTCACATTTTTGAAACCTCCTTTGTTGTTGTAGACGTTGAGTATTTTGGACCATGTTGGGAGGTTGATTGATAGCATTAAGCGTGTTAGCATAGGTGTTAGGTCCTTGTAATGTGATCATTGGTCCTGCTTGTACAGTTTTAGCATCAACTACCCCATCATTGGTGATGTTTTTGTTGCGAGACCAAAATCTATTTCTGTCATTGGGGGTGTTTTGCATGATCGGGTTTCTATTGGATGTTGATGTCTTAAGTTCACCTTTTTCAATGATATCATTTTCTATTATAACCCCTTTTTCCACTAGTTCCGAAAAAGATGTACAGCAATGTACCCTCAAGTTACTCCTTAGTTTTGCATGAAGGTTTTCCTAGAACATAGTAACTTTTTGTTTTTTAGGTATCTCAATAGGACACCGGCTAGCTATAGTCCTCCATCTCTGGAAGAAAGTGATAAATGTTTCACCTTCGTCTTGTGTTGTGTGACACAAGGTTCCTATATTTATCTTGTGGTCTATGTTGGAGGAGAATTGCTCAACAAACTTCTCAGCCAGTTCACCCCAAGATCTGATGCCATAGTCTAGACCTGAAAACCACTCTAGTGCAATCCCTACAAGACTTCTTGCAAATAGTCTCATAAGATATGTGGGGTCATAAGCGACATCTATGAATATGGTAGAAAATTTCCTTATATGTTCTATTGGATTCCGTTTTCCATTATACTTAGGGAGATTTAGTATGACATACCCATGAGGGAAAGGGGTCATGTACAATTATCTATCAAAGGGAAATGGGCATATGTCCTTTGTTGAAAAGGATTTCTTAGTTGACACTGCCATGTTGTCCATTTCTGTTTGCAAGATGTCAACCTAGATCAATGATGTGCTAGGTGGATTATGCGGATTTTTGTATGTATTCTGAAATCCAAGGTCTCATGATGGGTTTTGATTGAACGTTGGTATTTGAGGTGGGTTTGGATTTGGAATGTTGGTAAATGTGTTCTAGTCTGGAATATGCATAAATTGGTTTTGACTTGGGATCTGTGTGAACAGATTCTGAGTACCATGCTGGGAGAAGGGATTTTGATTCGGAATCTGTGTAAATTGGTGTTGACTTGGAATCTAGGAGAATCAGTTATGATTACCCATCTGGGAGAACGGATTCTGATTTGGAATCTATGTGAATGTATTCTGACTGCCGATCTGGGAAGATGGATTTTGATTGCCATATTGGAATGAGGGAATGCCTCTTATTTGTGTAATTTGTAGTATAGTACTAGTGGTTTGAACACTAGGTATGGCCATTGACTGAGGTATGGTACCTATGACGTGAACACTAGGTATGGCTATTGACTATGGTATGGTACTCGTGACACTGTAATTTGGTGTAGAAGCTGATGTTTTAGATCTTTTATTCCCAACAAGAGGACCGAAGGGAGTAGATGATGATGCCCCTAGAGTGAAATTAAATCCCGATGTCATGCCTAATGTACCAAATGGAGATGTATGGACTATTGTACTCTGTGTAGGTATGCCAGATGGTATGGTTGTATTTACCTGAGGTATAGTAGTACTGGCAGTCATTGTATTTATCCCTTGTGTAGGTTGAGCTTGTAAGGTGCTAATATTGAATCCTGTAGGTAAGGTAGCACCTTCAGCTAGCAATTTGGCTAAGTATTGTTGACGATCATTTGCTAGGTAATCATCCACAAAAGAGGAAAACTCAGGGTCCTGTGCAGCAACCTCTATGTCTTCTGTTGTAATGTGGCCTTGAGTGTTTCTAGTGGCAAATTTGTCTAATAAAGTCCTATGAGGTTTTGTGGAGAATGGATTGATGAATTCATTTGGGTTCCACATTTTTTCTCTCTCTCTTCCCTTAGACCTAGTTTCAACCATGTAAGATATGCTCAATATGCAAGAAATGCAAAATTGTGTCTATAGACAATATGACTCTAGTCTATGTTTTTGGGATTTTCTGAATGCAAAATAAGGAATGTTCTAAGATGACACTAGTCTAAAATGACAATATCTAAAGATGAAAAGTCTAAGAAAACTTCTAAGGTAATCAATTCTATAAACCTAAGACAGGAGGACCAACTACCTAAAGTCTAACCAAGGCGTCAATTTAGTTAAGTCAAGGAACCAATGTAGGACAAGGATCAAAGATAAGTTGAGTTTCCTAACTAGACTGATGAGCTAGGAGGACTCTTTGTAGGACAAAGGATAAGATGATAGGACTAGGTTTAATGACAAATTTCGTTGATGCTATGATTTTTCTAAGGTGTAGATGGTGGACCTATCCTAAAGTTTGTAAAAGTGACCTTCCTAGAAGTTTAAATCTAAAGGTAATATGTACCCAAGTATGAAAGTAAAACTCAGAATCGGGACAACTATAGTAATGACTAAATGATACCTAGAGGATGCAAAAATTGAGCAAATCATTTCAGGTTTTTGTCCAAGGACAAGTAAGACAGATCAAAGACTAGTAAGATAGTGTTGACCAGACAGTGACTCTGAATTCCAGTTTTCTAATAATCTGGCAAATGCGTCACATAATTTATCAAATGTGGTTATGTTTCACAATTGCAGTTTTCTGTCAATCAGTTGCGTGTTTCTGGTAATGTTTAGTGTCTTAATCTGGCATATATGGTTAAGTATCTCACAGATGTGACTCGTAATGGAAATTGTGACTTAGACTGTATCAGATGTAGTTTTCCTAAACTTACTACTAGTAAAAAATTTTGCGATAGTGGTAAATGTGTTATTTGAGACTTTAGTTGCGGCTCACCTTGTCAAATGCGTCACAGAATATCACAAGTGTGGTTTTCAAAGATAGATGCAATTTTTGACAAAGCAAATGTGAGCTAATCTGGTAGATGCGACTTGACAGAACAATTGTGACTTTTTGGTAAACAGTTGCGACTCTGTTGTATTTTCAGTGAATTGAGATATAAAACTGATGTTGTTTTCTGTGATCAAGTTCTGGAAAATAAAGATAATCATAGGACAAAGTGTTTTTAGTTTGATTTTGGACTCAAAGAATGTTTAATTTGATAACAGACAAGCACATCCTAGGCTATGAAGGATAATATTTACTGAGTTTTCACTTGGGTTTCCCCAATTATGCTTATTCAAGGTGAATGATTTGTAGCTTGACCCCTTTGGCTCCCCTCCATGGCTCATTAACATCATTTGGGGCAGCCAAGCTGCAATACCCATGAACATCCCATGGCATACCTTCATCTCTACACATGAACCGTAAGAATATGAGATGGCTTCACAGGTCCGACCTACTACACCAGTAAATAGAAGGATTTTGGACACTACAAACAAAGGTGTTTAATTATGGAATTATGTTCGAAGGGCATGATCCATGCGGTGAGAGTCCCCTTTCGAATCCATCTCGTCAGAACCATACACGTGATTCTTGGCCTTTCCCCAAGAATCCACTTTTATATACCAGCTAGAAGTCCCTCAGGTTCAGGGTGCTACCAGTTTGAGTCATTCTGGGGTGAGTACTTTTTCCCACCAGAACAAGCCCAAGTTCTAGAGTTGGTAACCATTTATCTTACACCCAGGATCACACGGATGCGCAAGGGGAGAGGATACTTCGATGTACCAAATTGTGAGGGTAATTACACAATCATGCTTTCTCACCAAACACAGTAGACACTTGTTAATTTTAATCCAAATGAAAGATTTTCTACACTACCAAACAATTTGTTTCAAAAACTTAACTAGGGTCTTCGACATGCATTCTGTAGAAAGATTCATTAGTAGTTTTCAGTATTGTCTTCATCAATCATCTTGCCAAAACTCATTAACTCCTAAAGACACATTGTAAATAGAAGATTAGCGAAAATAAAAAAATGAAAGGAAACTGCAAATTAAAAGTCTAAACCTAAAAATATACCAGTTGGACATGTCATTTTTTCTGTCAAATGTGTCATGGTATTTTACTAGTCAGTTGCAACTCAAAAAATAACAGATACGTGATTCCTTTTTAGATGCGACGTTTATGTTCACAGATGTGGTCAACAAAGTCAATTGTGTCATTTTTCCAAGCTGATGTGTCTCTGAATGTCAATTGTTGCATTTCATCAAGCTGATGCATCGTTCTGTATAAAAACCTACAAAATAAAAAGAAAATTCTACGGATACGTGAAGATGGTGTCTTCACGTCGATTTCACCAAATGTAATGTCTAGAAAATGAAAAAGAAACATATTAGAGAAAACATGCAATGCAATCTCAAACTCTAATGCAATCTAAGCTAAGCAATAGAGAACAAAGGAAAGTAAAAAATGTAAGTAAACTGAACAATCTCACCCAATATGGACGTAATTCCATGTATCATCTCGATTTCCCTTCTCCATTTTGTCGTTGTAGTATAATTGCCCTCATATTTTCCAAGTTCGTGCAAGTATATCCTATGATAATGATTTAGCAAAACATCGAAGATTCAAGATAGTTGCTCCAAAGAGTCATAAGATTTCGAGAGAGATTGGAATGAAGAAGAACAAATCAATTTATAGAAAATTGATCATTCGAATGACAGGCCAAGATCAAAAGATCGACGGACAATTGAGATCGACTGATTAGACATGCATTATTATAATTGTCATTAGCGACATGAGTGATATAAATTAGAAATAGAATTAAAGATTAAATAAATGATTTAATCTTCGAGTTTGGTGTTCGAAAATAGAAGAATAGTCTTTGCATGACAAAGATAAAGATTTATTAAATCAACTCTTGTTCGAATGCACCCACAAGGTTTAATTAATTAAATAGGAATATTTAATTAATATGCATGTACACGCAATTGAGTTAGAATTAGATGATTGAATGATATGACAAAGAGATTACTCGAGAAAGCAACTTAGACATTAAATCTTGAGTTAATTGAGTGACTAAAATAGATCTTTGAGTTGGGTAAAAGTGAATACTTAGATAATTTGCAAAATTATCTAAATATAGAGGAATGTGTTAAAATAGGATTTATGAATTAAATAATTCATTTAATTCAAGATTTGATATTTGAAGAATAATTAAATAAACAAGATTTATTTAATTAAATGATAAAGGGGTTTAAATGAATAGTTAAATAAATAAAAGGATTTATTTAATTATAGTTGAAATATGATAAAGGTAAATTAGACAAGAAGGATAAGGTTAATTAGTAACATAATTAAATAAAAAATGTTTATTTAATTAATCAGATAGAATAAAGAAAATGTGTGAATTAATTAAATAATTAAGATTATTTAATTAATAGAAGAAATGAATACCTTAGAAAATAATTAAATAATTGACATTATTTAATCATGACCATGAAGATTACGAATTATCAAGAATATTGAAGTTGTAGGCTTAAACCAGATTTCAGTGTCTACAAAATAAATAAGATTATTTATTTAAATAGAAAGGGTGAATTAGAATGAAGTAATTAAAAAACATAAAGTCAATTAATTGTGGAATATAATTTTTGTTAATAACTAAATAATAAGGTATTAATTAATTATTAGGAGAAAAGGGTAAAAACTAGTAAAAAGGTGTTTCTTGTAGATTGGGACAATTTTAGGTATCTACATCACCAAGCAAAGATCTAGAGGAAACGCAATAGTTCTAAGGATCTTTCACACAAACTCCATCTCATGCACCTAATATATAGGAGATACAATACATGAAATAGTCAGAGTATTACAAAACCATAAGCTAAAACGACCTAAAAAATTATGCCCATCCTTATCTCCAATAATAGATGCCTATGATGTGTAACTCCCCCTTTACAACTCATTTATGTCTCCAAATTTTTTACATCTCCCATTTTAGGAGACCCAACTTTTGGAGGCCATAAATTTTGATCCATGTGTTTGATTGATGAACCATTTGAACCATTAGAAAGCTCATGAATCACTATATCAAGCTATAACTGGATATATAGATTACGACCAGTTTCAGGCCCAAAAATGCCTCTAAGGCCTTCAAAATAAACTTTGAAACTATAGAAAATGAAAACTTTAATATCTTCAAATCCAAAAATGATCTTACAATGAAACTTTATGAGCATGCTTATTTAGCCAATCTGAAGCTTTGGGGGAAATTATGCATCAATGCATGCTCAAATGTAAACATACTATAAATAGTCACCTCATGTAAGTGTAAGGTTGAGACATGTTGGAAGCTTGAGTTGTTTGTGAGTTGTTTGGATGTTGTCATTAATGTCAATCCCTTGTATGAAGAGAGTGTTTTAATGTTACTAGTATAGATAATGTCAACTCCTAGCATTAGATTTGTTGGAAGCCTAGAGTTTTTGGTATTGATGTCAACACAATGTTGGTGTTGTCATTGATATCTTACTTCAGTATAGTTGTAGAAGTTGTATTTGGAGAGATAGTTGCACATGCTATAGTTGATGAGAGGTGTTGTAAATGTTACAAATGTGTTGTAGAGATGTTAGTAGTGTTTTTGATGTAGTTGGTTCACTTTTTTTTTGTGGTACTTACAAAATCTATGGCTAATTTTAAATTTTTAGTGACCCCTGAGCCTTTAAAAATTTCTCAATTGTATGTGATTAGGATTTAAGCTTGATTGTAGGGATTAAACCCTCCTAAAACCCTAATTGTTCCATGCCTTGCACTTTTTTTTATCCATTCGCTGACCTCTTGATCTTAGTTCCCGATTGGCCAAGTTACAACTTATGTCTAGGTAGGTCATTCTTTAACCAACCCCTTTACCTTGCCTTTCCGATCATGACCCCATTCAAATATTTAATCTTATGCCCCTAGGTCGAAAAAAAAGTTGCCTAAGTCTTATTAACCTAGTCAAGGCCCACTTTTAAGTTGTTAAAATTTTGCACGTGCAGGCTTGAGTTTTAATGTGGGCGGTTGGATCTAGGTCATTCGATCTTGATTGTTCCCCACTACCATGTTGGGTTTTAATATTCATTAAAATATTTTAATGGGCTTGTGGGCGGGTGTCATATGTCTCACCTATCGGTGGGGCCCATAATCATGTGATGTCAATGAGCAGTTGGTCTTATGTAGTCAACGGTTGAGATGAGATGGTTCAGGTTAATCATGACCACTCCCTACTAGCTCATGGGGGACCCACCAACATCTCCTATTAGATAGAGGAGAACCAAGTAGGTGACACATGGCATGTTGGGACCCAATGGGAAGGTGGATGAGTAGTGGATGGTGATGTGTAACTAGGTGGCTTTACATGATTGCCTAATGGGCGAACTCACATCGTTGTTGTGAGTTGTGTTATATTGATGAGGATGACAACTGGCAGCAACCTACCAGCCCACTTGGATTTTGTGGGCCCGCATTCTTTGCTAGCAATACAATGGGGGACGACCCAAATATAAAGGTAGAGATTGACGATGATGTTTTAAAGTTTATTGGGGATCTAATCTCAATCATCCATCTTGCATCTAACAGTCAAAATTCAAAATGTAAATGCTTAGCTACCTCATGATTTCGTGGGTAAAGACAAAATAGTACCAGTGTATCCGTTTCTCAACTACCAAATCAATTATGAACTGCTCTATGCTGGGATTTTTCACTTCTTGCAAGCCAAATTTATTGTTGAACATCACTATTTATTCCTTGAAGTGTTATAGGGATCAAGTTCCTTTTGTCAGGGCATGGTTTCCTAGTTTTGGTTGTGGATTTCTTGAGTGTTTTATCTACATTCATCATGAATTCCATGTCGGAGTGTGCTTGAGATGTTAGGAGATTTAATGGCCGGTTGTTGCTCTATTTTGGGGGGGGATTTCTAAATGTTTGTAATCAAATCAAATTTAATCCTTTCTATAACTCTGATTGAGCTAGGGTTACGGTTTGAATTTGAATTCTTAGTTATTCCCGCAGTATAAAGGTGTAGACACTGAAAAATGTCTCGATCGATCACATTGGCTAACTAACATCATTTCCTCTTTAATCCATCCTCTTTTTTCTTAATTGATTAAATTAGCCTAACTAATTAATTAATTCCATCATTTCCATCCATTAACCTAATTAATTTAATTTAGTTAATTCATCTGTTTTCATGTTAATGTTTCATCTTATTAAATTAAATAAATCAAACTATTTAATTTAATTCCCTAAGTCATCTTATTTAATTAAATAAACCTAGGTTATTTAATTAAATATCATTTCATCTTTATCTCATTTATTAAATCATTTAATTTAATAAATATCTCTTTAATTCTTCTAATCCCCTCATTGCATGATTAAATATTGTTTAATTAGCAATTAATCTAACTTTCCTCTAAGTAAAGGGAATATTCCCATGGAATATTCCTTATCCCCTTTTTGCACAATTAAAACTTTGTTTTAATTTACAAATTTCCTTTTTCCTCACCCAAAAGGAATATTCTTATTCCTCCATCATTTGAAAAAGGGATATTTTCACTTGGCCTCTTAAGCAAGTTTTAACCTTTGACCTATGTGAGCAGGTGAAAAGTGTGTTTATTTGAGGCAAGTGTGAACCCTTGATTGAATCTCATCATGTACTCTCATACATTGATGAGAATCCATGATACATGCCTCTCATCTCCTTCATCTTTGACCATTTATTAAACTTTTTGATCTCAACCCTTCATTCCTCATTTTCTCTCCTATAAATAGGTCACTATTTGGAGACAAATGGATCCATCTTTTTTAGAGAAAACTTATGGTGTTGAAACTCATCCATCCATCTTTTTCATAGAAAAATTATGTTATTGAAAATCATCCATCCATCTTTCAATTGTAAACTTATGTTGTTGAATCTCATATGCACTCACACTCATATTTACTCACTTTTTAGCTTATTTTAGTTTATTTTTAGTTGCATATTAGCTTAGAGAATCCATTAATGGATTCCATGCATCCATCTTAGCTTGTTTATAAATTAGGGTTTTCATCCTTTAGCATATCTTTAGCTTAGATTAGCTTATTCATAGCATAATCAATGCATTTATAGCTTAAAATCACAGTAACCTAGCTTGCATCATGTTCATTTTTAACATAAACTAGATTTTCATACATCAATCATAATAGTTTCATCGATTCTCTTACATAGAATTGACTGAAATAGGCTCACTGATCATGGGATTAGGAAAGGTCCATCATTTCACATCAACACGACACCAATTCTAAAACACAATAAGTTTAAGATGGGTTAGATTAGGAATTTAACTATTTTCTTTTTTTTTCGATTTCAATTTCAATAAAATGCTTAGTCTAGACTTCCAATTTGAATGATCTTTTTTGTATATGCAGGTCTATTTGGTGAAGTTTGTAGAACCTTAAATCTGCATTAGCTAAAAAACAAAAGCCTTTAGCATTGTTAGTAAACCAAAGCAAACAAAATATTCCCTATAAGATTCATCTAATCACAAGAATAATGTAAAAGAAGCAAGCAAAACATAGAAAAATATCATTCTAATAATCAAACCAACATCTTATAGTGGATTGGTGCTCCTATGGAAAGAAGCCCTTTCCCAATCCTTGCTTAAGCTCCATGATGAAAATGATTTGAATATGATATGGAATGCTAAGATATGGAGTGGACAAAATCAGTTCTCCATTGAAGAGAGTGACCTTGCATGATATTGTACATGAGATACAAAGATTGTGGGGGATTTGATCAAGAATGAAGCCTTTCATTTAAAGATTATTTTGATGAGAGAAATATCCAAATGGATGAATGTGGGACAAAGAACAAGCCAATGAAAAGAGGCCACTTGTCATCATGTGATAGGCTTGAGCATGAGCACATTTTGGTCAATGTGCCAAAGAGAGGGAGATTTCAAATTTGAATTTGATAGTTAATGCTGAGTTTGACTTGTGCAAGGGACATGTAAGAGACATTAATTTCTTTGTTGGATGTACATGTCCACTTGATTTTGAATTCAAACTTGAGGGAATATTCCTCAAAGATGCCATGTTGATGGAAAATAAGGATTTTAATAAATCAATAAATTGATTTATTTATGCAAGTGGGGATATCTAGAGGATGTGATGGGTGGTTAGGTTAGGCTAATTAGGATTAGGTTAGCTTAGTGATGATTAGGATGATTTTGACTTTTATGACTTAAATATTTGATTTATTTAATTTAGAAAAGGATGGAATATGCATTTGGATTTCAATTTAATGAATGTTTGCTTTATTTAATTAAAAGGTTGATGTTTGATTTATTTAATTTAAATGAACAACCTTAGGAATGAACTTAATGAGTTTAATTAGCCTGATGAATGGATGAAGGTGAACTTGATTAAATTAATGGGTGGATGAATGTGAAACCTAGTTTACTTGATGAATGGACCTAATTGAATGCATAATGCTAATTTTGCATGTCTACATTTTTCCCCTCTTTGAAGCAATGTACTTGTTGTGTTGGTTCAAAGAATAAACTTGTCGCAATCAATTTTTTTTTTATTTTTTGAATGCCCCCACGGAAAGAAGTTCACTGGTACATTGCCTCCTCAAGAGATTGAGTGAAAAGGTCAATTTGATGGTCGATCTCACGATAAAGAAGTTCAAAATGGATGGTTATGGATGATGATGCAGATGATTTGATTTTAAGATGGTTAGAATAACAAATCTATATTATCTTAAACAACTTAAATGATGATGTGATATGCCATGATTATGCAATGGATTTTTTATGTAGATGCTTAGACTAACAGATCTATATTATGATGATGATGCAAATGCAATGCATGTGAAATGATCGATGTTTCCTATTATGTATGATATGAATGATGTGTGGTATGTTGACAATTTTCTAGATGCAGGATGGATGCATGATGGATGCATTGGTGATGATGATGTTAGTGCGGAAATGAGATGATGACAAGAGGATCGAACAAGTCCATGATCTGATGAGAATTTATTAGAGATGATGATGATGATAGATGATGTTTTGCTTATCAAGGATTGGTATTTTAAAAGGGCTACTTACCTTATGTTTGATAACACATGTAGGCACGATGCATCAAGGTATAAAGAACCAAGATGGCGTTGTACCTAGTGCGATGGAATTTGACTCGACAAATAGATAGGAGTATTCTTGTTCACACTCGACGTACGGAAACCTTGCTAGAACATACCTAACAAAGCAAGTATTCGCCAAGTTATTTTACAAGAACTTCCAACAAGCACAACAGACAAAAGATAATGATTGTTGCCCCATTCCTATCTCTCTAAATCCTTCATTCAGATATCATCGAGAGGTCCTTGGAATGAGCACAATAAGATAAATAAAAAAAAAAGATCAAGTATGCAAACAAGCCAATGTTCTTCATACCTTTAGCCAGAGGGATGTGTTTTGATAGGACAAGAATCTAGGGTGATATCCAAAATGATGCCCATTGTCAGAACGATATATCCTAGGACATGCATTGTATAGGATGATGATGGCTTGATAAGTTGATTGATAGGCTATTGATATAAGGTTGATTGACATGTTTGAAAGTGATCAAGAGTTTGATTTTGTGTTTAACAGTTTGTTGTTTGCTTTTGATTTTACAATTGAAGATTGATTTTGTTGATTGTTGTGATTGTTTCATTTGTTTTGCCAAAGGATGAAGGTGACAATCAGTTTATTATGGATAATTGATTATTAAATGAGATGGATGGATTTTTTTTATGTTTTTTATGTTTTGAGGTTGTTTTTGGTGTTTTTGAGATTTTACAAATGTTTTGATTTTTGAATTTTGCAATGTTTTGGGGTTTTGTGTTTTTGAATGTTTTTGGATTTTGATGTCTCGGGGGCTGATCAGAGATGAGCCTTGCCTACTTTTAAGCTCAGAGACAACGTAGTTTGGATTCCATATTTTTGATGTTTTTCTGACTTTTTGAGTGTTTTTTGGAATTTTTGATGTTTTGGATGTTTTTGGATTTTTCACACGATTTTGATGATTTGGATATGGATATGTGTGATGATATCAATGCTCTGTTTTGGAATTTTTTTGAAGACCACACTAAGGTTGATTGATCAAATCGATGGATTGATGGTGATGATAACATTGTTGAGGATACACAACAATGTAAGGATTGATGATGATAACATTGTTGAGGATGCACAACAATGCAAGGATATTGTTAAGCAACACAATGATCGGGAAGGATATCCTAAGATTATGGATTGATTAGATTTGATTGATCATGATTTTTGAAGCTTGGTTTGGAACAAAATTTGTTCGATTGATTCGATGTGATGTTTGAAGTGTAAATTAGATGCGACTGATAGTGATTGTTTGGATTGATGTTTTGATGAAAGATGAAGCTTGATAAGGAATGTCTTCTCATCAAAATATGCCATGGGCTAGTGACTTGGATTTTTGGATCATAAATGCTTTGACCAATTTGGTTTCACCTTTTCCATTGTTTGGATCACCACATAAGTTGGAGGATATAGATCAAGATTTATTCCTAAAGCAAGATCTAAATATATGCCCCCAATGTCTAACAATGTATGGAATGTGATGTGTGGGTGCTCGGATAGGTGTATGGATGGATGGATATGGTAAGCATGCCAAGGATTCCAAGGATTATCTTGTGATAAGATAAGGTGTTCAGATAAAGAATGCTCATTTGATAATGCTCCATGGCTCAGATAATACTGGGTAGGGTGGGACCAATGAAAATGCCCCATGTCAAGATGTTTACCATAAGAAAGTGTAAAGTGTGCACCAAAATTTCATCAAGATCAAGATAACTTGGACTATGTATGCAGATGGATGAAAATGGATTGGATAAATGGTTTATGGATGGATGGATTTATTATGGATGATATGGATGGAATATTGGCTTTATTATGGATGATATGGATGGAATGTTGGCTTTATTATGGATGAGATGAGATGCTTTCAACTGGCACATGTAGATGCTTGATTCTACACATGATGCCTGTTTGCCAGGTTTTCATCATGGTCTTTCCCAAAGTGTCGCCCATGCAGTTTTCACTAGAGGACAATTTTTTTATCTTTACTGTTTTCAACCCTTTTTCTGATTTTTTTGGATTTTCATATTTTTTGATTTTTTTGATTTTTTTGAAAGATTTTAAGCTCATGCTAAATCACAAGGTCTTGCTGATGTAGATGCCCCTGTCATAATGTTCCATCAATATCCTGCTTGAAGAATTTGCCTTGCCAAGATATGTGCACTTGAATGCAACTTTTGAGATCCCTGATCTGCTTCATTGATACCGGAGTTAACTTTATATTTATGTGCACATCATGATAGAGTGCCTTTGAAATCCTTATGATAAAGGGGCGTTTCCAATACATGGTCAATTTGAGAATTCGATATCATGTGTGGAGGTGTGGATGGAGTGTGTTTAGGGATAAAAGATGGATTGGTTGACAGTTTGGAACCTTTGACTCTCCAAACTTGGGAAGATGAATAATGATGGGTGGATATGGAAGTGTGCATGTAATTAGGACCAACTGCTTGATACACTTTGTACGTCTCTTGAAAAGCCTGCTTTTGCTTTTGTGGAAATCTTTGATGGATACTTTTCCCTTTTCTATTTTTCCCCGTAGTTTCTTTGACTGATGGAGTTTGATAGGGATGATCTTTCTTTGTATGTTTTGGTATCCATGCGTATTTTATTTGTCCATTATGCTTCTCAGCTCCTTTTTCTTTGATAACGTTCTTCGTACTTTGATTCAAATCTTCCTTTTGACGTTGGTCCCAATTTGTGGATGGGGTGATGGGTGGATGAAGATTCATGACATGGATAGTTGTAGTATTGGCATCGGTTTCACCATAAGGATTCTTCATGCTCCCTATGTTGACGCTTGCTTGAGACATAGTTGCCCCTAGTATTGTGGAAGTAGTACCTTCATGCCTTGATTCGGCCTGTTCTGAGATGTCTTGTTCAGTAAACATGCTCTGACAAATGACCACTATAGATGAAATTGTTTCAATTTGCTGCTCTACTAACTCTGGATTATACTGTTCTGTCTGACTTGCTTCCTTGAGTAGATAATGTTCAATATATTTATTCATGATTTCCTTAGTCTGAATTTGTGATATATCTGATACTATTGTTGACAATTTTGTTTGATTGCAGGAATCAATAACCTGCTCCTTTTATGTTACATAATTTTGTTCTAGATGAAGATCATCTATGTGTCCATCCATAGAAAGCATCTCATGGGTAGATGGAGGAGTAAGTGCTACATGGATATGATCATCTTGCATAGATAAGAGAGTGTCCATTAGATTATTGTAGTATCTTGAAGATACAAATTCTTGATCTTGAATGATTTTGGAGTTGCTTTCGACATGCTTTGGATCTAGTTCTGACATGGGTTAGTTTCAAAGGATGGATTACTTACCAAGGGTTCCTGGATGGGAAATGGCTCAATATCCTCTTGATCTTTGAATGGGCTTGGATCAAATGTTGAGTTGAAGATTCCTTTAGTATCTGTAACCATGAGGTTGAATGGGGTCAACATGTCTTGGAAAGGACCATTGGTAGACCTTGGTGAAAGATGTTCATCATGCTTTGGAATAAATTCTTGAGATATGTCCTCTAACTCATCGGGTGATGTAGAGACATTTTCGTCATGATCATTGGTCGATGGATCGTGAATTATGTCAATAGGATCAAATAATCCTAACACTCCTTGAAATAGATCACTAAAAAGTGGCTCTTGATGTATGGTGAGTTGATCATCGAATGGGGTGGGAACATCTTCAAGGCACTCATCGATGGAGAGATCTTGATCATTGTTTTCAACAATTGTGGTGGTGGGGTTTCCACTATCTTCAACCAAAGGGTCAAATCATGTTGACATTTCTTGAATTGGATCATTGTTGGTTGGTGGATTTTGATCATGATTGAAAAGTGACTCTTGACATATGTTGATTTGATCTTCAGACAAGATAGAAACATCTTCAATGTGCTCTTTGATGGATAGATCTTGATCATTGCTTTCAGAAATTGGGGTGGGGATATTGTCAATGCTATCACTAGTGGTTGAATGTTCATGTTTATCCCCAATAGTTATCATTTTTTGTGTTTGTGCTTGTGTTTGTTGGGTAGCTTGAGAGGCTTGGGCAGCTTGAGAGGTTTGTTGCACTTGTTGAGCTTATCTTGCTTGTTGTGTGGCTAGATATTGTTGAATGGCCTTTTGGTAGGCCTGGTGAGCTTTTAGTGCAAGATTATATTGTCTTGCTGCGTTTGGTTTTGGTAGTAGTGGTGGCAGATTTGGAATTGTGTTGGATGTAGTGCCAAGTTGAGATATGCTTGGAGCGATCATGGTAGTGAGGGGTTGAGATATGATGGGTGTGATAGGGGTGGATGGAGTGATTGAAGTGATAGGAATGGTTGGAATGACCAAGGTGATAGGCCCTTGGGACACCCTATTTTGATTTGTTGGGATCAACATTGTTGCTTGATTGAATACCATTTGTTGTTGTGATGTCGATGGTATATTCACAGGATTTGATGTGATGGCTCGATTGGTGTTAGGTGGATTGATTTGGATGGAGTGATTGGTGCTAGGTAAAGGGGGAGTCCCTAAACCAATAAATGATTTTGATATGGGTAATGGTGGTGGAGATGTCTCTTGGCGCAATGAATCAACTATTTTGGTAAGTGTAGCTATTTGATCTCGCCAAATTTGATCTTGATTATGATCTAGACTCCCTTGATATAGTTGATTTGGTTTTTGTTCAAGCAGATTTGGGATGCATTCTTGTGATTTTTGAATGGGATCATGGACAAATTGATTTTGGACAATGTTCTGATTTGGGATGACACTCAGATTTGGCATGATAGGTTGAAATTGAACAATGTTGATGTTGGGAATCACATTGTCTTGATTTAGGTAACTTTGATTTTGCATAGTGTTACCTTGACTTGGAGTTGTTAACATCTTGTTTGGATTTTGAACAATATTTGTATGATTTGCAACCATATTTATGCCAAAGTTTGTCGGATTCATGTTTCAAAAACTCAAGTACTTGGTACATTCTCATTTGGCATGTAGGGATTTGATGAGATGACGTTGTTCGTTTGAACGCTCATGCATTGGGTGTTTGGTTGATGGATTTGTAGGTTTGGTCTTGGATTTAAATCTACCATTGGGAAAAGTGTCCCAATCTTTGATTTGGGCATACTCACACTTGTTGTCCCATTGACATTTGTAGAAGGTAATGATCCTATGTATGGATTATATAAGTGTGAGTTTTGATAATCAATCAGCATTGTAAGGCTTTGAAAATTCAATTGATTTGGATTACTCATGATGTATGGATCAAGTTTATATTCCATGTTCGTCTTGTTTTTTGACCTTGTTGTAAAATTAACCTCTAGGATTCTTATGACCAATGACAAGATGAAGGATGAAAAGGGAAAATGATATGAGTGTTGAACGTTTTAGGCACTTTGGATCAATGCTAGACTTAGGGTTTGATTTTGATTGTTTGATTTGGATAATGAACTTGAAAACCCTAAGATGTAAGATGTCTTAGGAACTTGTTCAAAGGATTGTTAATTCAATTAAATGTATGAGAAAGGATGCATTCCCATACATCTCACTAAACAAAGTGATTTTGATCTTGATAATTTACCCAAGCCTAGAATGATGTTTTCAAAGCTCCAAAGTTGTTTGGCAGGATGGATTTTGATAGATGTTTGGAATTTGGATGAAGTGTTTGATTTGATCCTAAATGAACCTAGGAAGGACTTGTTTACTAGAACATGATAGTGAAGAACATGCTTTTCTCTAAGAGTATTTCAAAATCAAAAGACCAATGTTTGCATGAAAACCATATGACCAAAAGATGCCAAGCACATGTGTGGGGTCCAATTGATTTAATCTTTGCTTAATGGATTATTTTTATCACAAACACTTCTTGATTAGGTTTTCAACTGAATGTCCAATGTCCTAAGTCTCTTTCATCCCACAAAGTGCATTATGGGGAAATCAAGGAAATCAAGGCAAAGGTTACCTAAAGTTGACTTTAGTAGAAGCAAATTGAGATGAAATCCAAATGTTTAGAAGCCTCTAAGGATATCAATCCCAAGAGAAAGAAATAACATGTGAATTTGTTCAAGGATATTTGCTTCTCCTAAAAGCTTTGAGATTTGATGCTCATGTTGAATGTTGGTTTTCCAATGTTTTCATTCAAAGCACTGTGTTTTCAAACTGACTCATAAGCAATATAACATCCTAGCTCAATTGGTATGTTTTTCTTAGTGGGCTTGCCTCATTCCCTTTGTAGAAGAGATGATTTTACATGCAACCAAGGAAAGAGTATAAAGGTATGTTAAGAATGAAGTCTTAACCTCTATACTTTAACCAAGATCGGACATGGCAAGTAACTTCTTGGAATCTAAGTTCCAATGCACCACTTTGATAAACTCACTCAATGGATCAATTGGTCACTACAAAACAAGGGTTCTATTTCAGACTTTCTATTTGTGGAGATTGACCCATATGGCAAGAGTCCCCTTTCAGATCCATCTTGTCAAAATCAACCGCGTGATATTGGTGTTTCTTCCAATACCCACATTTATATCCTAGTTGGAAATACTCTTGGCTTTAGAGTGTTATCGGTTGAGTCGTTCCCTTGGGTGAGTACTTTTTCCCCAAGGCAGGCCCTCTAAGATAGACAAAAGCAAATAAACTTATTCATAGTTAGATCAACCCTTGTTTAGAAACAAAGGGAGAACACATGCAATAAGCTCACTCACACTCGCACAAGATTTTGTTCAATTTTTTAAGCCCAAAATGAAGTGTGGAGGCAATCATTTATGCAATTTAATGTCACCAAAAAGACTTTTGATTCTTAAGATCTCCATGAAGTGCAAGAGAAGCGCATACGTCTTTTTAGACGAGA
This sequence comes from Sequoia sempervirens, assembly GCA_007258455.2. Taxonomy (NCBI): domain Eukaryota; kingdom Viridiplantae; phylum Streptophyta; class Pinopsida; order Cupressales; family Cupressaceae; genus Sequoia; species Sequoia sempervirens. Next base: position 816,549,391 of record VDFB02281492.1, read on the forward strand.
TTACTTTGAATAAGAGATTACGAAACACAAAAAACACATGTTCATTTTAAGCCTCAAAGAAATGATGAATTTGTTTTAAGCACCAAAATGAGATGTGAGACTTGCCTTGTTCAATTTGTTAATCTTAAACAAAATCTAGTCAATGTTGCCTAAAGTTCATTTTAACCTCTTCGCAATGCAAATTTTAAAGCCTAGGCAATGTTCGTTTTAAAGCCCAAAAGTATGTGAGTTGATCTTAAACAAAAAAAACTAAAGCATAAATGGAAGCTCTTTAAAGAATTTAAAAATGCTTTGTCAACTTCAATTTTGATGTTCAATTTTCAAGCTTGAGCAGTTTCGCTTGTTTTTGCTTGATTCCCATGCTTGACTCCAATGTAGATTTCACCTTTGTTTTCCTTTTTCTCTTTCCTTGTACCTTTGTTTTTCTTCCTTTTTTTCCTTTTACTTTTCTTTATTTTTCTTTCGCTTCCTTTTGCTTCCCTTTTTCGCTTTCCTTTGTTTCCTACTTTTTGCTTTCCTTAACACCTCGTTTTCCTATTGAGAAAGAAAACACACAAGAATCAATTTATCATTTTAAGAATTTACTTTAAACAATAGAATGATTCCAAATGGAAAGGTGGATGATTTTGGACGACCATAAAAGAGTACCCATGCTTGTTAGATTCACTTTCAACCTTACCAAAGTCTCTCTATATCACTAGAGGTATTGAGTTAACAAATCTCTCAATAGCATCATCATAAACTTAATCATTTACTATCTCAAGATATTCATAATAAATGTGATAATGTAAATTCATAACATTTATTTGAAGATCAATAAATTGTAATCATGATGATATAGTATGAGAGAACATTGAATCATGAATGACTAAATGCACAAAAATAACCAAATTAATTATGTAGGCTCCCTCCTGTCTACCTAAGTCAATAAACCTGTTAGATTAATAGTCAAAACAATAATTTAGATTGAATGTGAAACACATAAATAATGAGAAGCCCCCTTCAATACCACTGGCGCCCACCTATCTTTAGACAGTTTTCAAGATATAAGACATTTATTCCTGACAGTGGCTTCATCTACTATCTGATCTCTCTTATTGTTTGTCAGATACATCATGTGCTTGAGCCTTGAAAGAAACCCAAAGGAGTGATTTACAGCTCACCCATTGTAGACCAACGCATTTAAGAAGTACTGACGGAGGGTGCAACTACAGATAATCTATCTAACATAAAAAAATATTCATGATAAATGTGCATAAATGTGCGACAGGGAATTTTCCAGACTAGACTCAAATAGTGAAGTATTGCTACGCCATAATGGAGTGTTGTTGCACAATCCCCTAATATTGCTAACACATTGACAAGAAAACTCAAAAGGGCTGAAGCATAGACAAGACGTGTTAGTAGAGAATCAGTGAAATAAGTCTCTTAAATATTAAATGCATTTTTTTTCTTCTTAAAAGGCTTTGGAGTGAATTTTTTTTTTGATATTAGTGTCAAATAGAATGCAGAAAACAATCTAGAGATTCCCTGCAAACAAAATCAGAAAGCTAAGACAAAAGATACGATACTGTTGTTCGCAGTTGGTAGGAAGATCATTGCGGGTTGAGAGTGCGGTCACTACTTGTTTCACCAATGTCGCTCTGAATTGATGGGTCGTGCTTATTACTTGATTCCTTCTTTTGAAGTGCTAAGGAAAGATCAGCTTGTGGCCAATATTTATTGGTCAAGCACATTATATCTGGAGTCAAGGCCTTTACAAACTTATGCATCCTCTTGTTATCTTCCCTACATAGATGCAAAATGAACAATCCATAGAACGTAGTAAAGGACAAATTCTAGTTGAACAAACACCTATGACCGTCTCGCAATCACTAATGAGTAATCTAATGCAGAAGTCAAAGAAAATGAATACACTAATGTGTTGAGGCGTCAAATCTTTGAAATGTTGGGTCAGCAGGATAAAGTCTGTAATATTTATGAGAGTGAGTTGTTTATGGCACCCCAAAAGGTGAAGCCAAATGTAATCTATCAATGTCAACAATGCAAGATAAGCGAAATAACAGGGAATAAACTATCAAACCCACCGTTCACCCCTCACATGAATAGATGTTGTCACCATTAGAGAAATTTGTTGAGCCTGATCTAGCATCAGAGAAAAGCTTGCTCCCAACATATCTGGGGAGGCCATGGAGAAAAAAATTCCCTCACACATTTTATATCAATTCATACACAGATGATGCGGTTCAGCCAATGGGCTGGCTTGAATAGAATGAGAACTTTGCTTTGAATACACTCTACTATGGAGAATAACCCAACTAGGGACCGTGTGCCAAGAATGGCCTGGTTATCATGTCACGAGCTTTTGTGATTCTGAACTATGACATGTACAACCATCAACTCCATAGCGATATTCTTTGGGAGGCTTTGGATTTCATACTCTAGGTTGTATTTCCCCTATCAAGTCACCTTTACATGCTATAGTTAGCAGAGTAATAGGCTGGAAAGTAAAACAGGACAGTGTAAAAGTGTAGGTGTGTAGTTTGCACAAATAAATAGCCCATTGCAAAAACAAAGACAAGTTAAAGTCATTTAAGAGGGTCTCATTGTTGACGCAAGTAAATGATTTATGCAATAGTGCAAACGTTCTTAAATCATTTAATTTTATAGACTCTACACGGTGCCTCTAGGGCAGGCATCTTGTCTGGATCATCCAAGTCTAAAAAAAGATTATCTATCTGAGATGTCAGTCGTACCTATTTAGAAGATGAGAAGCTTATCTATCTTAATTTTGTATGCCTATCATTTAATGTCTTCGTGTTAATATGAAAACTGACCTTCACTGGATAGTAACAAAAATGTTCTAAATAACCATGACATTACTTGCAAGTCAATTACAAAGCACATATCCTCTGAAATAAAATACTAATCTACTACAAGTTTATTTTCTTTGCCAACAAACAAGAATAAAAAATGAAGAAATATTTTCAGAAAACTAATCTGTAGAAAACATCTTCAAACATGTAGACTTATGAAAGAGATTGTGCAAACAAACAAGAATGCCTATTCATGAGCCCTCCTTCTAGCTCCATAATGTAGAACCTTAAATCTGCATTAGCTCAAAAACAAAATCCTTTAGCATTGTTAGTAAACCAAAGCAAACAAAATATTCCCTATAAGATTCATCTAATCACAAGAATAATGCAAAAGAAGCAAGCAAAACATAGAAAATCATCATTCTAATAATCAAACCAGCATCTTATAGTGGATTGGTGCTTCTATGGAATGAAGCCCTTTCCCAATCCTTGCTTAAGCTCCATGATGAAAATGATTTGAATATGATATGGAATGCTAAGATATGGAGTGGACAAAATCAGTTCTCCATTGAAGAGAGTGACCTTGCATGATATTGTACATGAGATACAGAGATTGTGGAGGATTTGATCAAGAATGAAGCCTTTCATTTAAAGATTATTTTGATGAGAGAAATAGCCAAATGGATGAATGTGGGACAAAGAACAATCCAATGAAAAGAGACCACTTGTCATCATGTGATATGCTTGAGGATGAGCACATTTTGGTCAATGTTAAGAAGAGAGGGAGATTTCAAATTTGAATTTGATAGTTAATGATGAGTTTGACTTGTGCAAGGGACATGTAAGAGACATTAATTTCTTTGTTGGATGTACATGTCCACTTGATTTTGAATTCAAACTTGAGGGAATATTCCTCAAAGATTCCATGTTGATGGAAAATAAGGAATTCAATAAATCAATAAATTGATTTATTTGTGCAAGTGGGGATATCTAGAGGATGTGATGGGTGGTTAGGTTAGGCTAATTAGGACTAGGTTAGCTTAATGATGATTAGGATGATTTTGACTTTTATGACTTAAATATTTGATTTATTTAATTCAGAAAAGGATGGAGTATGCATTTGGATTTCAATTTAATGAATGTTTATTTTATTTAATTAAAAGGTTGATGTTTGATTTATTTAATTTAAATGAACAAACTTAGGAATGAACATAATGAGTTTAATTTACTTGATGAATGGATGAAGGTGAACTTGATTAAATTAATGGGTGGATGAATGTGAAACCTGGTTTACTTGATGAATGGACCTAATTGAATGCATAATGCTAATTTTGCATGTCTACAAAGTTATGCTTCGATTCATCATGAATCAAGCGTAATCGACCCTCACCAACATTTCCTCATCTCACAAAAAGAAAGTTTTATTGTTCTGGTTTTCTTCGTACTTCTACTCTCTAACTTGAGTGATCTGGTGTAGTGTTTCCCTACCACAATTCTATTTTAGTTTTTTTTGTCTTTTCTTGAGTTAAGTTGAATAGGGAAGGTCCTTTGGACACAAATAGGGAATGTTGTAAGTGATGCTCTGTAATAACAAGAGATGACTATAATACACATTGTATTTCGCTCCAAATATATATGTCAATCTGTCATGTTCTCAAAATATTGTATGCATTATATTTTGAATCAATATAATCAAAGGTTATGCTTCAAACATATTTATTGTTTGAATTATTTTTGTATTAATATAAATCGAGGATTGGTGTAATTACTTTCATAGAGATAGTGAGGGTAATGTGTTGCAATGTGGATTAATAAGTAATATGATGATTGTCCTTTTGTTGGTTTCCTACTACAAGGTAGTAGGGTTATGAGAATCCATGGTTGGGTTGTTGTAGGTGTTTACTTCATTCCTGACTCTATATGGATTAGGTACTAGTCAAGGAGATTCATAAAGTTTAAAGCTAGGGAAGAATCAAAACCTTTAAATCAAAAACATGTCTATACTTTCTTAGTTTAGATTTACCTTCATGTTTTTCCTTTCCACACTATCAGAAGTCATTGATAATATAGAAGGTTCTGTAGATGATTTATCCCATCAAAGGTCATCCACCACTATATTGTAATGATTTGCTTTAACATATAGGGATACCCACCTTAGTCTTGTAGATCCTAAAGTGTAGAGGACAAGCTTGCCAATCATCTCTTGTTCATCATTGTCCTAGGATCTCTAAGCATAAGGATTAGCTAACCTTTATGAGAAACTAGACCAGTAGCTAGAAACACCAACAGTTTCCAAGTACTTTTAAGAAAATTTGAATTAAAGAGAGTTTAGTGTGACTGAGTGGTTTAAATAGTGTTTTGATCCACATTTCTTCATGGTTGAATATATGGATGTGTGGTTTGGATATGATTAGAGGTGTTCAAAGGTTCTATATCAAGAGATTTAGGTTATGATTCATTTTGCATTGAAAGTTTTGTTGAACAGTATGATTGTCTTGTAAAACCAGTGTTTGGGAGAAATGAGATTGCTCTGCATTTCTCTGTAGTGAAGGTTCTTGTCTTATGGATCTAGAAATGTGCTTATATTGTCTATATCTACTTTTACCTAAATTTTTAGTTTCTATGGTGTTCCACAAGGCTATTTAGTGTGTTAGATGCCAGTGCCAATGTGTTTGGTTGCATAGAAAAATGGTGTTCTCAATTTTAGGTGGTTTTGGAAAAGTTGTAGAATATTCTAATGATGTTGGAATATTTTGAGATGTTGTATGGATATTGTGGAGTGTTTTATTGTGGTCCGCAAAGTTTTTTTAGACATAATTTAGCATAAACTTAGTTCGTAAGGGTGTTAATAAAGGTTTGGCCAACCTAGCATGTTAGTGCTAATTGTGGAAGTGGTGTGCTGTTTGTGGAATCTTTGAAAATCATGCTAGTGTAGACTTGGGTCCTAGTTAACCCATGGTTTGGTCGTTCTTCACTTATTTCATTGTGGAAGTGTTTAGTGTTGACCTATTTTGTAATTGCACATTTGAGGTGCATAGCCAATCTTGGAGAATGTTTTCAAGGTTGTGATGGTATATAAGCAAGGTAAACCATTAGATATGTGTGTGGATCTATGGAAGGTGTGCAAAAAATGTGAATTTGATTAAGTGTGTTGATCTAAGTGCAAGATTAATGCCTATGAATCCAAAGTAGTGAGAAAAAGGTTCTACATTTGTAGTGTACTTGAAGTTACTAAAAGAAATGAGTATGATATTACATATGGTTCATAGTTGTGGTGGATATTCATATTTCTCTGAGATGGATTTCTCTTTGTAATAGTTTCTTTCCTTCTTCTTTCTATTTCAAAAGTGAGCCCTTTGTTAGTGAACCTATTGTATTCAATGTTTCCATTACTTTATATTATGAGCTAATCATCACCGTGGTTTTTCCCTTCTCAGTTTTTCCATGTTATTTTGGTGTTCTATTATGCATGGTTTTTTTATGTGTTGTTTCAATTATTTACTTTCATGTTAAATATAATTAAGGGTTTAAGGGCTAATAAAGATCTAAATTTTAATGAGGGTTTTGATGTTTTAATGTACAAATGATTCACCCCCCTCTTAGTTGTCCTATGCATCTAACAATTGGTATCAAAGAAAGGTTCCTTGGAAGAAGCTTAATCGCTTGAGGTAGATTTGGATGGCACATAGGAAGGAGGATCCATTGTTTTATGGGATGAATTATGCATTCTAGAAAACCAAGATTGAAGGTTTCCTTATTTCCCTAGGGTTTGGAGCTTGGAATTCAATTGAAGATGGATATACCGTGACCACTAATGGTCCAACAACTGATGATGATATCAAGGCATATGAAAATAATGGCAAAGAAAGGAACACTCTTTTGAGTGGTCTTGCTGATTGAGAACTTGTGAAGGTTATGAGCTAAAAATCTAGTAAAGAAATATGGAAGAAGCTAGAAATGAAGGAGATGATAAGGTCAATCAATCAAAGATGTAGAATTTTAAGACTAAGTTTGAAACCCTAAGGATGTCAAAAGATGAATATATTGCAAGCTACATGTATAGAGTGGATGAAGTTGTCAATTCCATCAATGGCCTTGGCGGAAAACTGGAAGAAGATGAGGTGGTAAAGAAGGTATTAATAACTCTTCCTAAATCTTATAGTTCTAAAATTTCTACTATTGAGGAAGCTCGAGATTTAGATCATTATTCTACAGATCAATTATTTTATGCTTTAACTACTTTTGAATTGAGAAAGTGTGGTCAAAATGATTCAAGAAAAGAGATTGCTTTTAAAGCTATCAAAATGGAGAAGGATGATGGATCATATCCAGATGATGTTGATTGGATAGAAGTAAACTTTATTAGGAGATTGTAAAATGGGACTAGAAAGTACAAAGGTAAGTTGCCTTTCAAATGTTTCAATTGTGGAAAGATAGGTCATTATGCTTCAATATGTCTAGCCAAAGTTTCTAATGACAAATATAAGGATAATAAAGGTAAATTTGATAAGAGAAGTTATTATGTTAAAGAAGATGCTAGCATATCTAATGATGAATCTGACTACCCAGATGATGAAAATGATGAATGCTTGTTCATGGCTCTAAGTGTTGTAAATAATTCTATTGAATCTGAAAGATCTATGAAGGAAAATTGCTTCAGAAATAGGTCACAACATCAAAGGGACTATAGTGACTACTTTTATGCTAGAGAGGAGAAAAATCACTAGATAATTGACGATGGGTGATCAAATGATATGAGAGGTGATAAGAGTAATTTTTTTAAACTTGAGAAGTTTGAAGGTGGTCTTGTTAAGTTTGGTGATGATACATCTACTAAGATATGTGGAAAAGGTTCAATTAGTTTTGATAGAAAGCATAATACATATGATTTTATTTATGTCAAGGATCTTTGACATAATAATTTGAGTGTAGGAAAAATTTGTATAAAAGGATATAATCTTGTATTTCATGATGGTGGTTGTGAAATCAAAAAAGGAACATCTGGAACTCTAGTTGTTGCAGGAACAAGAAAAGATGGGAATGTCTATAAACTCAAAGGTGCTAATGGTAAGTGTTTTATGACTCAAATCAATAAAATTTGGCTATACAATAGAAGAATGTGTCACATAAATTTTGATAGCCTAGTGAGGATTAAATCTACACAAGTTGTGAGAGATCTTCCAAGAATTACAAAGCCTATCAATGTAGTTTGCAAGGAATGCTAGGCTGGGAAGAAAACAAGAAAGAGGTTCAATATCAAAGAATATTCTTCCATAGGACCTTTGGATTTGGTGCATACAAACCTATGTGGACCTACAGGAACAATAAGCTTTCAAGGTGATAGGTATTCATGTTGTTAATTAATGATTACTCTAGAATGACTTGGGTAACTTTTCTTAAAGAAAAATAGAAGATCTAGAAAAGCTTAAAGCATTTAAAGCTATGGTTGAGAATTAAATGGATATGAAAATAAAGTGCTTAAGGTCTAATAAAGGTGGAGAGTTCACCTCCAATGAGTTCAATTTTTTTTGTGAAGATCATGGAATAAAAAGGAATTTGTTAGCCCCTAGAACTCCTCAATAGAATGGAGTTGTGGAAATAAAGAATATGATAGTTTAGGAAGTAGCAAGGATAATGATGAAAGAAGAAAATCTACCAAATGTATATTAGAGAGAATCTATTCATACTACAGCATACATACTCAATAGAGTACAAGAAAGAGTAAATAGTTCAAAGACTCCCTATGTATGGTATAGAAGAACTACTGTCAAATATTTTAGAGTGTTTGGAAAAGAATGTTATATTAGGAGAGATGAAGAAAGCTTGGGAAAGTTTGATACAAGGTCAAATGAAAGAATCTTCCTTGGATATTCTACAAGAATTAATACTTACTGGTGCTACAACAAGAGGTTGAAGAAGATAGTTGAAAGTGCAAGTGTCAAAGTAGATGAAAAACCACAAAGAAGCTCAGTACTAATAGAAGGATATGAATATGATAAGTCTTCTAGTAGAGAAGAAGGAAAAATAAATGTAAGTTGAAGAGGAAATGATTAATAAGACTCCTAAGTATGTGTAAAAGAATCATTTTGAAGATCAGATCATTGGTGATAAGAGCATAGGCATACTAATAAGAAGAAAAGATGCTATGATAAAAGAATAAGTAAATATGTGTCTACTTTCCAAAGCATAATCTAAGATAGTGATTGAGCCATGTAAGGATGAGAATTGGACCAAATCTATGGAAGAATAATTGATGTAGATTGAGAAAATTTAGATTTAGGAATTAGTCCTAAGACCATCAAACAAGAATATAATAGCAACTAAATGGGTATTTTGAAACAAGTTGAATGAGAATGGAGAATTTGTCAGAAATAATGCTAGACTTGTGTGTAAGGGCTACTGACAAGTGTAAGGAATATATTTTGAGGAGATATTTTATCTAGTTGAAAGAATGGAGGCCATTAGGATGTTTTTAGCCTTTGCAACACATAAGGACTTCAAGGTTTATCAGATGGATGTGAAGTCTATATTATTGAATTGTGAGTTGGAAGATGAGGTATACATTGAATAATCAAAAGGTTTTCGATTATCAAATAATACTAATATGGTTTGTAGATTGAAGAAGGAATTGTATGGACTCAACCAAGCTCCCAAAGCTTGGTATGCAAGATTGGATAGGAACTTGTTGCAGCAAGGATTTAATAAAGGTACCATAGATATCAATATTTACTTTAAAGTTGAGAAGGATCAAATATTGGATGTGGTTGTGTATGTTGATGACATAATCTTTGGAGAAAATGAGGCAATGTACAAGAAGTTTTCAAAAGAGATGTAGAATAAATTTTAGTTGTCAATGTTTGGGGAAATAAATTTCTTCCTTTGGCTACAAATCAATCAAATAGGAAAAAGAATATTCATTGCATATTCAAAATATGTCAAGGAAATTCTAAAGAAGTTTGGAATGGAAGACTCTAAAATGATATGTACTCCTATGGTTACTAGTTGCAAGTTGAGCAAGATGATGAATCTACTAAGATTGATTAGAGAAAGTATAGATCAATGATTGGTGGACTACTATATCTAACTGCTACTAGACTGGATATCATGCATGCAATTTGTCTTGTGGCTAGACTTCAAGAATATCTTAGAGAGTTACATGTGACAATAATAAAGAGGATATTCAGATATTTGTAGGGCACTCTGGACTATGGTCTATGGTATCCAATAGATACTAATTTCTCTTTAAGTGCCTATATAGATGCAAATTAGATAGGTTGTGTGGATGAAAAAAGAAGTACAAGTGGAGGTGCATTCTTTCTTGGAAAAGGATTGGTTTCTTGTTTAAGTAAAAAGAAGGATTTAGTGTCTTTATCTACTATAGAGGCAAAGTATATTGTTACAGCATCTTGTTGCACACAGATGTTGTGGATAAAGAAGACATTGAAGGGTGTTAGAATATTATATAATGAACCTATTTATATCTTGTGTGATAATACAAGTGTTATCATTATATCAAAGAATATGATGATGCATTGAAAGACAAAGCATATCTCAATCTGATATCACTTTCTAGGCTAAGAGAAGGTTGGAGAAAATGATGTGAAGCTCAAGTAGGTTCCTACAAAGGATCAAGTTGTAGATATATTTACAAAGGCTCTTGCTAAAGATACATTTGAGTATATTTGATATAATTTAGGGGTTATTTCCCCTCCTCTCAATTAGATGCATAAGTGTGTACATTTGTTCAAGAAGCATTTCAAAATTCACTCTTGGTCTTGGAATGATGTTTTAGGCTACCTCTCAGGGGGATTAGGTAGTAGTATTTTTGGTTGGTGATGTAATTGAAGCATCTGTTGTGCCCCTAAGGAGGAGAGTGCAGAAAAGGGAAGTACAGTACAATTGCTTACATGTGTTGCAAGTTGTGTCAAAGTTGTGTATGTATATGTCAAATAAAAATATTATGTAGATGATGTGTATGAAAGGTCCAGGTGTTTCTCTTTGAATTTTATCAAATGGGGAGAGAAAGAGAGTTGGATGAGTCTATGGCCCTTTCCATTGATGTCAAAGGGGGAGAGAGTTAGTTGAAAAAACATAGTGCATAAGAGAATATGGTCTAAAGACTAAAGGGGGAGAATGTTTAGGAGGAAGAGTGTTGATAGCATGAAGAAATCCTCAGGTAGGGGGAGAAGTATATGAAATAGAGGTAAATGGATAAGAGATTCCCCAATCAAGGGGAGTGCTACTTGTTGTAGAATTGTTGTTGGTTTCTTTTTTTATCGATGGTTTTTCATAAAGCTGGTGTTTCCATCAATGACAAAGGGGGAGATTGTTGGAAGCTTGAGTTCTTTGTGAGTTGTTTGGGTGTTTTCATTACTTTCAACCCTTTGTATGAATGGAGTGTTGGAATTTTTTTGGTGTTGATAATGTCAACCCTTATCATTGGAGTTGTTGGTATTGATGCCAGCACAATGTTGGTGTTTTCATTGACATCTTACTTCAATATAGTTTCATAAGTTATATTTGGAGAGATAGTTGGATGTGCTATAGTTGATGAGAGGTGTTTTAGATACTAAAAATGTGTTGAAGAGATGTTAGCAATTTTTTCTAATGCAGTTGGTTCACTTGGTTTCTAAGTGCTTTTGAGAAAATTTGAATAAAAGAGAGTTCAGTGTAATAGAGTGTTGTTTAGTGTTCTACTCCACATTTCTTCATGGTTGAAAATATGACTATGTGATTTGGATATGATGATTAGAGGTGTTCAAAGGTTCCTTATCTAGAGTTTCAGGTTCTAGATCATTTTGTAGTGAAAGTTGTGTTTGTCGTATGACTATTTGATGAAATAGGGTGTTTCCAAGAGAAATGAGATTGCTCCGCATTTTTCCACAGTGAATTTTCTTTTTTTGTAGATCTAGGAATGTGCATATATTGCTTGTATCTACCTTTCCCTAAATTTTTAGGTGTTATATTATTCCACAAGGCTTTTTGGTGTGTTGGATGTTTGTGCTAGTGTGTCTTGTTGCACAAAATGATAGTGTTCTCATTTTCAGGTGGTTGTGGCAAAGTTGTAGAATATTTTGTTGATTTTGGAATATTTTGAGATGTTGTATGGATATTGTTGAGTTTTTTTATGTGATCTGCAAAATTATCTTCAGACCTAGTTAAGCATGAACTTAGTTTTTAAGGGTGTTAATATAGGTTTGGATGACCTGGCATGTTAATGCTAATTACAGAAGTGGTGTGTTATTTTTGGAAGCTTTCAAAAGCCATGTTGGTGTAGATTTGGGTCCTAATTAACCCATGGTGTGGTTTCCATTCACATATTTCTACCATGGAAGCATTTGGTGTTGACCTATTTTGTAATTACATGTTTGAGGTGCATAGATGACCTTAGAGAATGTTTTCAAGGTTGTGGATGGAATATAAGCAATGAAAATCATTGGAGATATGTGTGGATCTATGGAATGTGTGTGAAATATGTGAATTTGATTAAGTATGGTGATCTTAGTGTGATCTTAATTTCTATGACTCTGAAGCAATTAGAAAAATGGTCTACATTTGTAGTGTACTTGAAGTTATTGAAAGTAGTGAGTTGGAGGTTGTAGATGGTTCAAAGTTTTTTGTGGTGAATCTTCCTATTTCTCTGAGATGGATTTATATTTGTAATATTTTATTTCTTTCTTCTTTCTAATTCGATAGTGATCCCTTCTTTCTTTTGTGCAATGAGCCCTCATATAGTGAACCTATTGTATTCAGTGTTTCTGTTACTTTATATTGTGAGCTAACCCTCAATTTGGTTTTTCCCTTCTTGGATTTTCAATATAAAATTGGTGTTCTATTGTGCAAGGTGCTTTGATGTGTTGTTGTTCCACTTGTTTATTTTCATGTTAAATATAATTAAGGGTTTAAGGGCTAATAAAGTTTTAAATTTTAAAGAGGGTTTTGATGTTTTTATGTACAATTGATTCACCCCACTTCTCAGTCATCATTTGCATCTAACAAGACACCATTTTCCTAACATTGTCCCACTATTAAACACCTTGGAAGAGAAAAGGGAGTATCAACACTATAATTTAATCACTAGGGGTTATGAGGCCCATAGAATTTGAGTTCACCATCTAAACTTCTTTATGCCCGTAGGCTTAGTTAAAGAATTTACAACTTTCATCAAAGTATCTACCTTAACCAACTTCACCCTGCCATCCTCAACCATATCTTTAACAAAATGATATTGTACTTCAATGTGCTTGGTTCTAGCATGAAATGTCTAGTTCTTAGCTAGGTAGATCACACTCTGAATTTCATAATAAATTTCGACTATACCTTGTTTAATTCCAATATTTGAACACTGTCTCGTAACTCAAATATATTCTTTACAAGAATGAGTAGCTAACATATACTCAAATTTAATAGTGGAAAAAGAAACCATAGGATGTCACTTACTCATCCAATTTATTGCTCCACCAAATAAAGTATGTACACATAAGCACTGGTGGATCTTCTACTATCAACATCACCTACCCATTATGCATCTACAAAACCAAAAATATCAAGGGAATTCCCATCTCCCACCATATTACCATAATAATACAAAGAATACTCTAAGGTACCCTACAAACATCTAAAGACTCTCTTAATTTCATCCCAATGACTTCTACCAAAATTAGACATATATCTAGAAATAACTCCCACTTCTTGGGAAATTTTTAGTCTAGTGCAAACCATAACATACATCAAATTTATAACTGCACTCTAGTAAGGAACTTTGGTCATTTATTCCATCCCCAATGGAGATATTAGACAATCTTAATCAAATAACTTTGTTCCAATAGTAAAAGGAACACACAATGGTCTATAATCCTACATGTTAAACCTTTGTAAAAATGAATTGGCATACTTACTTTGGAAAATCTATATCTTTCTATTTACTCTATCTCTTCTAATTTCTATCCAAATAATGTATTTAGCTACACAAATATCTTCCATTTCAAATTTAGCTACAATCTGAGACTTTAGTTCTAAAACGATTCCTTTCACTTTACCAATAAATAACATATCATCAATATATAATGCAATAAACAAGAAAAAATCACTATCAAATTTATAATAAACACAATAATATGATTTAGAATGCTCAAATCCTAGACTCAACACATATGTCTCAAATTGTTGTACCACATCCTAGGACTTTTTGAGGCCAGACAAAGATTTCTTCAATTTACAAACCAAATTACTTTAACATTTCACCACATAGTGCTCTGGTCATGTCATGTAAATATCCTCCTCCAAATCACCATGAAGGAAAAAAAAATTCAAATCCATTTTCTCAACCTATAGATCATAAGCAACAAAAATAGAAAGAAAGAATCTAATGGATGTCATTTTTTGTAACAAGAGATAATATCTCACCATAATCAATACACTCAACCTGAGAGTAACCGTTCACAATTAACCATGCTTTGTAATTCTCAATACTTGCATTGGGACCCATATTTTCCTTAAAAACCCATTTTTAACCATGTTTTCATCCTTCAAGAAATGGTACAAGATCCCATGTATCATTATTTTTTAAGGCTTTCATGTATTCATCCATAGAATCTTTCAAGATTTTGCATCATTCATACCTAATGCCTCTTCTACAAATTTGGGTTCAACAATGTTAGTATTCAAAGAAAAAGTACATCTCTAATCATTAGTTTAATACCTTTTACTTTGTTTTCCATTCCTTGTAGACCTTTGAATAAGTTGAGTTGGAGGTTCTTCCCCCTCTTCTAAAGATTTAGAGCTAGATGATCTCTCCTTAACTTCTTGTCTAAGGGCCTCAATTCAACTTTCTGAGGTGTAGAAGGAAGTTGAATCACATATTCCTATTTGTTTTGTTTTAGATACAATGTAATAGGAGAAGACTTAGTTTCTCTAAAAATAATACTTCTATTATATATACCTTTCATGTTATAGGATCCCAAAGCTTGTATCCTTCCACACCATAGCTATATCCAATGAAGATACATTTCACAACCTTGTCCTCTAACTTTTTAAACTTCTCCTTATGTGCATATGCCTCACAACTAAAAAATCTAAGATGTCTTAGTTAAGGCTTTTGACCCGACCATGCCTCTATAGGTGTCTTATCAATAAAAGCTAATGTAAGAGACTTGTTAATTAGGTAACAAGAAGTGGCAACAACTTCAGTCCAAAAAAGTTATTCTAGAATAGCAACACTCAACATACTCCTAGCCTTCTCTATCAGTGTCATGTTCATGGTATGTGCATGATCATGGGGGGCCAAAAAGTGCCAATGAGAAAAAAAAACATGTTTTTACTTCACCAAAATCATGAAACAAAAAAGTTAACTTTTTGTATGGGTGGGTAAAATTTGAATTTGTTTTGGTAATACCAAACCAAAATGGATATCTGTTAATAATGGATATCCATTTCCAAAAGTTATTTTTCATCACTTTTATGTATTCAAAATGGATATATCCATTTTGCAAGAAAAATGGTTATCTATTTTGAAAATAAAAATGGATATTCGTTGTGAAAATAAAAATGGATATCTATTTTAAAAATAAAAATAGATATTCATTTTGAGAATAGATATATGTTTTCAAAAGAATAAAAAATCACACTTTAGTAAAATGGGCATAACTTTTGTGCTACTTATCAAAATTTTGATTTTTTACTAGTGTTGGAAAGGTGATTCAAATATCTACATAATGGATATGATTATTGCACGATATATTGTTATAAAAAATAATTATAATTAGTTTAAGTTCCTCCTTAATTTTTAAAATTGTAAATGCTTATAATTCTTGCATACAAAGTCTTTGTCATGTTTTTTCTCCAGTAATCATCATAAATGACTTGAAACATTAAAGAAGTAACAAATAATGAAACATTTATATCATTTTACTAAGGACAATAAATTTTTTACATAAATCATCATAGAATTCCTCTATGTTGTCTTTGATCCTATGTCCACCTTTTCCCAAGTTGAACTGGGAGAAAATATCTCTCTCTCCCTCTCTCCCTCTCTCCCCCTCTCCTTTATTCACCCTTTCTACATATCTCTCTACTTTTCCCTTACTCTACCTCTATATATATATATCTCCTCTCTCTATATCTCCCTCTCTACCTAGCTCTCTCCCTTTCTCTTCCCCTCTATCTTTCCTAGGTTATATATATCTACATTGTTGGAAATATATGCCTCAATCTCACAGGCTGAAACCTCTAAGAGAGCCAAGTCAGTGTGACATGCTTTGTGTCTGGCTGACTAGCAGCTTTGGAACCTTGTGGTTTGTATAGGTCACCGAGACAATGTTTCAGTCATGCCGAAGGAGCCTATTGCTGTGACTTGTGCCAGTCATTGTAACCCTCTGCCAAGTGGAGATCTCTGGCCGATAGGCCATTCTTATCGTATATCGGGGATACCCTTGGCCGAAAGCCTTGCTTCGGTGTGAAGTCCCAGTGATAGCCAAAGTCTTTCCAACATGGTGTTACACATGGAGTCATCGAAGTAACATATGGTGGCTCGGTAAGAAGTCTTACCGATATGGATGTCTCGCCGATAGTGTTTAGTTTGAAGTCTTCAGGGAGAGTCTTGGATGTTCAGTATGACTCATATCGACAAGGAATGTCTCACCAATGGTATACACTCGAGGTAGCACAAAAGGTCTTGCTGTGAAGTATTAGTGATGGAGAGAAGTCTTGTCGATTGTTGTTTGGTGCTCGATATGACTTGAAGCTTTGGAGTAACATCTCAGTGAAAGCGATAAGTCTTGCCAACTGTTGAACATTTTGGTATAACATAAAGGCTCGATATGATCTCTCAGTGAAAGTGATAAGTCTTGGTGATAGCGACACAAGTGATGAACTTCAGTATGAGGTCTTGGCGACAAGAGGAAGTCTTAGTGATAGTTTTTGAGACTCAGTATAACATCTTTCCAATAGCATGAACTCTTGGTGATATCGAATGTTGGCTTTGTTGGCATCAAAGAGACATGGTTAGTGTCTCACTGACATGCCAACATAGGTTGAACACCTTTGACCGAGTGAAGACTAACCTATGTGGCTTGTACTCGACCAATCAGAGAAGAAGAATGGGAACCATTGGAAGGTAGTCCGTTGTGGCAATTCTGTGAGGAAGATCAATAGATAGGAGCGACATGGATTTACTTTGAAGTTGTTGATGTTGTCTGGTTCGATGGTTGGATAGTTCGATCGACGGATTGTTGAGTGGATGTAAGATCAGTGGATGAATTTGATTCTGAGAGTATTGCAATTTTGAATATTCTATAGCAAGGCTGATCATTGTGAATGTTGTTGTAAACTGACATAAAAAAGATAAGTCTAATCTTTGTATGTAATTTTTACTACTGTAATACAAAGTGACTTCTCTTGGTGTGGTGGGTTTTTCTACCGTAAGGGTTTTCCCACATATATCTGGTGTTCATATGTGTATGCTTAATTCTCTATTTCTGTTATCTCTTTCAAGTGCATCTTAATTGAACTATAATTGTAAAATTTTAAAGGTATCTTTGCATTCTTCCCTGAGGTTTTGACGTTAGGAGATTTGCTTCCGCACTTAGCTTTCCTTACAAGTGGTATTAGATCTTGGCCAGTTGTGTTATCCTTGTGGGTACGTTGGGTTTTTTTGTCATTTCTGTTCAGTGGGAGTCTTGTAGAAGTTTGTCAAATTTGAATTACAGATTGAGATGGCAAGCACGTCAGGAAAGATTGAAATTGAGAAATTCAATGGCAGCAATTTTGAGTTGTGGAAATTCAAAATGGAAGATTTGTTAGTGGATCATGATCTTTGGATTGTTTTGTTTGGAACAAAGCCTACAAGCATGAAGTAAGAAGATTGGGACCTTGCAGATAGAAAGTCTAAGAGGTTGATAAGGCTCTGTTTGGCAGACTCCATTCTTCTCAATGTGCATGAAGAGAAGACAACATCTTCCTTGTGGAAGAGACTGTCATTTATTTATCAGGGGAAGTCCTTAGTGAATAAACTGTTCATGAGGAAGAAGTTGTATGCTTTGAGAATGTAGGAAGGAGGATCTATTGCTGATCATTTGAACGCATTCAACATGCTAATTGCACAGTTAACATTTTTTGGTGTGAAGATTGATGAAGAGGATCGTTGTATGCTTTTATTATGTTATTTTCCAGATTCATGGGATCACCTAGTGATGGCTATTGGGAGTACAACATCTAATTTTAAGATGGAAGATGTTGTTGCTTCTTTGTTATCAGAAGAAATGAGAAGGAAATCTTCTGAGATGGTGAAGGAGGCTCTTGCTCTTAGAGGAAGATCGAAAGAGAAAGGCAAGAAGAAGGACAAGAAATTTAAATCGAAATCAGAGGGGAGATCAAAGTCTCCTGGCAAGAAGTCCAACGTGAAGTGTCAGAACTATGGGAAACCTGGTCATGTCTGAAAGGATTGTAAAGAGGAGAAGAAGAAGAAGAAGAAGTATTCTTCTGACAATGATTCTTCTCAGAGTGATGCAGACACCTTCATTGCGGCCTTGGCTACACAGGCATCAGATGATGTCTGGCTGATTGATTCTGGAGTATCTTTCCACATGACATCTCATAGAGACTGGTTCACAAAGTATGAAGAATATGATGGTGGAAAGGTGTACTTGGAAAGTGATTCAACTTTGGAGATTGTTGGCCGTGGAAGAGTTAGAATCCAATTCCCTAATGGCAGAGTGAAGGGGATCAAGGATGTTATGCATATACCAAGTCTGGCTCAAAATTTATTGTCTGTAAGTAAGTTGAATGATATTGGAGTGCAAGTCACATTCTCTAGAAATGGCTACAAGATGACTAGAGGCTCAATGGTGCTAGCAAGGGGTGCTCGTATTTGTACCTTGTACAAGCTGGATGCACATTTTGTTCAATGCAACAGTGTCTTTGTAAAGTCACAAAAAGTTACTCATGGAGGAATAGAGGGAAATGTTCCTAATTGTGTAAACTCTATGGAAGTTAAACTTCCAGTAGAAAAGACTATGCTCTGGCATCATAGGCTAGGCCACATTGGTGAGAAAGGTTTAAAAACCTTGAAGAATAAAAACCTAGTTGAGGGGCTTGAAGATTGTAACTTTGAATTTGAATTCTATGAACATTGTATATATGGAAAACATCACCATGTTTCATTTTATTCCAGTCCTCACAAATCTTCTGGTTTGCTTGATTACATTCATTTTGATGTTTCTGGTCCAATGAATGTTCCTTCTTTGTCTAAGTCAAGGTACTATGTATCGTTCATTGATGATTATTCAAGAAGAACTTTTTTTTATTTTTGAAAAGTAAATCAGAAGTGTTCAGTCAGTTTAAGGAATTTAAAAACCTTGTAGAAAATCAGACTAGAAGAAAAATAAAACATTTAAGGACTAATAATGGCTGTGAATTTTGTTCTGATGATTTTGAGAGGTATTGTAAAGACCATGGGATTAAAAGACATAAGACTACACCTTATACTCCACAGCACAATGGAGTTGCAGAAAGGTTCAATAGAACAGTGATGGAGAGAGCATGAAGTATGTTGAGTAGTGTTGGCTTGGAGGAGAAGTTCTGGGCTGAGGCAGTTGCTACAGCATGTTACTTGATAAACCGTTCTCCAAATTCTTCTCTTGTTGAGAAAACATCGTTGGAAGCGTGGTCTGGTAAGAAGCCCTCTTTAAGACATATTCAAGTTTTTTGATGTGAGGCATATGCACGTGTCGTATGAGAAAAGATCTAAATTAGAGAAAAAAGTTGTCAAATGTATTTGTATTGGCTATAGTGTTGGCATAAAAGGATACAAGCTTTGGAATCCTGATACGGAGAAGGTTTTGTACAGCAAAAGTGTAATATTTTGTGAGTTGAAGCCTTCTACCTTGGATCTGCAGTCAGAGACATAGTCAGAAAATAATAAGGATGTAGTTGAAATTCCTTCGACTCCAGATAAAGAGGAATTGAAAATTCAAAACGTACCTGAAACTGAGGAGAGTTCAAGTAGTTCTGAAAGTTCTGAAGAAGAAGAATAACCTAAACCTCAGCAAGTGAGGAGGTCAGCTCGTGAAAGAAAGTAACCTGATAGGTATGGGTTCTCTTTGATAGATTCAACTTGTTCCTATGCTTTAATTTCTAGCACTGATGAGCCTAGGATTGTGAAAGAGGCATTTAGAATGTTTGATTCAGACTCTAGGTTGGAAGCCATGAATGAAGAAATGGCATCATTAGAAAAGAATGAGACTTGGAGTTTGGTGCCCTTGCCTAAAGGCAGAAAAGTTGTTGGCTGCAAATGGGTATTTAAAAAGAAAATTGGTTTGGATGGCAATGTGGAAAAATACAAGGTGAGGTTGGTTGCGAGGGGTTATTCCCAGGTAGAGGGAATTGATTATGGGGAAATCTTTTCTCCTATAGCTAAGCTAATGTCCATTAGATTTCTTTTGTCACTTGCCATAGCTTATGACTTAGAGGTCGAACAGATGGATGTGAAGTGTGCATTTCTTCATGGTGATCTTGAAGAAGAAATCTATATGTCCCAGCTTGAGCACTTTGTGGAGAAAGGTAAAGAAAAACTGGTTTGCAAGTTAAAAAAGTCTTTGTATGGGTTAAAGTAGTCTCCTAGAATATGGTACCAGAAGTTTGATACTTTTGTATTGTCTTTTAGATTTGTAAGATCAAAATCTAATCATTATGTGTATTATAAAGCTGAAAGTGATCAAGTGCTTATTATTGCTCTCTATGTTGATGATATGTTGTTCATAGGAAATAGTAAGTTGATGATTTCTGATCTTAAGTCTCAGTTGTCTACTAAGTTCAAAATGAAAGATCTTGGTGTAGCAAGGTATATTCTAGGGATGGAGATAACCGGGGACAAGAATAGTAGAAAACTTTGGCTCAGTCAGAGTAAGTATATCAAGAATGTTCTAGAGAGATTTTACATGAATGATTGCAAGCAGTTAGTTGTTCCAGTTTTGCATGGAACAAAGCTATCTATTGAATACTTTCCAAAATCTCCTACTAAGATGGAGGACATGATGAGTGTACCCTATGCAAGTGCGGTTGGAAGTCTTATGTATGCAATAGTTTGTACAAGGCCAGACATTTCCCAAGCAGTGGGAGTACTTATTTGATTTATGGCTAATCCTAGAAGGACACATTGGGATGTTGTGAAAAAAGTATTCAGATATTTGAAGGGCACTTCAGAATATTCTTTATATTACCATGGGAACTTGGTTGAATCACAGAGGACTCTCAGCATTCGAGGTTATGTGGATTTTGATTGGGTAGGGGACATTGACAGCAGAAGATCCACTAGTGGATATACTTTCATGTTGAATGGTGGTGCAATTATTTGGATGAGTAAGCGGTATGTTGTAGTCACTTTTTCCAGTATAGAGGCTGAATACATGGTAGCTACACATGCTTGTAAAGAAGCAGTTTGGTTAAAACGTTTGTGTTCTAACATTGGTTTTAATGCAGCGAAAATAACTATTTTTTGTGACAGTTAGAGTGCAATTTGTTTGGAAAAGAATCCTACTTTCCATGATAGGATGAAACATATAGATGTATAGTATCACTTTGTACGAGATATGGTGGAGGATGGAAAGGTTTTATTAGAAAAAGTTGATACTCTGGAGAATGTTGCAGATGCATTGACAAAGCCAGCGAGCATAGACAAGTTTAGGTGGTATGCCAATTTTATGGGCCTCGGTGCCCATGATTTTCAATAAGTTTTGTTGTGCTCTGGAGGTTCCTATGTGATCTTCGTCAAGTGGGAGATTGTTGGAAATATGTGCCTCAATCTCACAGGCTAAAACCTCTAAGAGAGCCAAGTCAATGTGATATGCTTTGTGTGTGGCCGACTAGCAGCTTTGGAACCTTGTGGTTTGTGCAGGTTGCCAAGACAATGTTTCAGTCATGTCGAAGGAGCCTATCACTATGACTTGTGGCAGCCATTGTAACCCTCTGCCAAGTGGAGATCTCTAGCCAACAAGCCATTCTTGCTTCAGTGTGAAGTCCCAGCAATAGCCAAAGTCTCATTGATAGGTTGTTACACATGGAGTCATCAGAGTAACATATGGTGGCTCGATAAGAATTCTTACCAATATGGATGTCTCACCGACAGTGTTTAGTTTGAAGTTTTCGAGGAGAGTCTTGGATGTTCGGTATGACTCATATCGACAAAGAATGTCTCATCGACAGTATACACTTGGGGTAGCACAAAAGGTCTTGCTGTGAAGTCTTAGTGATAGAGAGAAGTCTTGTTGACTGTTGTTTGGTGCTCAGTATGACTTGAGGCTTTGGAGTAACATCTCAGCAAAAGTGATAAATCTTGCCGACTGTTGAACATTTCGGTATAACATAAAGGCTCATGAAAGTGATAAGTCTTGGTGATAGCGACACAAGTGATGAACTTCAGTATGAGGTCTTGGCAACAAGAGGAAGTCTTAGCGATAGTTTTCTAGACTCAATATAGCATCTTGCTGATAGCATGAACTCTTGGTGATATCGAATGTTGGCTTTGTTGGCATCAGAGAGACACGGTTAGTGTCTCACTAACATGCCAACATAGGTTGACCACCTTTGAACGAGTGAAGACTAACCTACGTGGCTTGTACTCGACCAATTAGAGAAGCAGAATGGGAACCATTGGAAGGTAGTCCATTGTGGTAGTTTTGTGAGGAAGATCGACATACAGGAGTGACATGGATTTACTCTGAAGTTGTTGATGTCTGGTTTGATGGTTGGATGGTTCAATCGATGGATTGTTGAGTGGATGTATGATCAGTGAATGAATTCAATTATGAGAGTATTGCAATTTTGAATATTCTATAGCAAAGATGATCATTGTGAATGCTGCTATAAACTGACATTAGAAAGATAAGTCTGATCTCTGTATGTAATTTTTATTAATGTAATACAAAGTGACTTCTCTTGGTGTGGTGGATTTTTCTCTCGTAAGGGTTTTCTCACATATATTTGGTGTTCATATGTGTATGCTTAATTCTCTAATTTCTGTTATCTCTTTCAAGTGCATCTTAATTGGACTGTAATTGTAAAATTTTAAAGGTATCTTTGCATTCTTCCCTGAGGTTTTGGCGTTAGGAGAGTTGCTTCTGCACTTAGCTTTCCTTAAATACATATCTCTCCCTCTTTCTATCTCTATCTCTCCATGTCTCCCTCTATCCATATCACTCCCTCTTTCTATATCTCTCTAATTCTCTCTCTATTTTTCTCCCTCCCAGTCCCTCTTCCTCCCTCTATCTATTTATATAATCTCCCTC
This sequence comes from Sequoia sempervirens, assembly GCA_007258455.2. Taxonomy (NCBI): domain Eukaryota; kingdom Viridiplantae; phylum Streptophyta; class Pinopsida; order Cupressales; family Cupressaceae; genus Sequoia; species Sequoia sempervirens. The sequence continues at coordinate 816,572,486 of VDFB02281492.1, forward strand.
TTCATAAAGTTATCTCCATATCTCTCTCTCACTCATATACACACACACTCCCTGTTTGTGCCTCCCAATCTCTATCTCTTTGTGTATCCCCCTCTTTTCATCTTGCTATCTCTCCCTATCTATCTATACCTCTTTCTATTACTTGTCTCTATCACCTCCTTTCTCTCACACTCTTTCCCCCTATATCTATATCTCCCTATCTCTCTCTATATATCTATATATATCTCATTATCTCTACCTCTCTCTCTTATTAATTATATCTCTATCCCTTTCTATCCATATCTTTCTCTACCTCTATATCCCTATCTCTCTATCTCTCTATATTTCCCTCTATCATTATCTCTCCCTCTTTCCCTCTCCCTCTATATATTGATCTATCTCTTCCCCTCTTCTTCTCTCTCTACCTCTCTACATATTTCTCTCCTTTCCTCTACCTCTATCTCTCTATCTACCCCCTCTCTATATATCCCCCACTTTCCTTCCCTCCTCTATCTCCCCATCTCTATCTCTCCCTCTTTGTCTCTACCTCTTTATCTCTCCCTCTTTGTCTCTACTTCTCTCTCTATCACTTTATCTTACCATATATATCTCTCTATCTCCATATTCCTCTATATATATTTATCTCTTCATCTCTATTACTAAATCCTTGTCTCTTTATATTTGTATCTCTCCCTTTACCTCTATTTATCTATATATATTATCTCCATCTCCCTCTATATTCCTCTCTACCTTTCTATAGAGAGAGAGGATGAGTGGAGATAGAGAGAAGTAGAGAGGGAAGGTTAAAGAGGTAGAGATGAGAGAGAAAAGAGAGATATATAGAGAGTTATCAAAAGGGAGAGACATGGGGAAAGAAAGAGGGATGGAGTGAGAAGTACGTAGAGAGAGACAAAGAGGGGAGATAGAGAGAAGTAAAGAGGGAGGGTGGAAGTGAGATGTAGAGATAAAGAGCCAAGGTGGGAGGGATATAGGCAAAGGTAGGTAGAAAGAGATGAGGATGGAGATGGGGGATAAAGAGAAGTAGAGACAAAGAGAGAGAGAGAGAGAGGTAAGGTTGGAGGGATAGAGGGATAGGTATGTAGAGAGAGGGAGGTGAGGGTATATATAGGGAATTTTATATGGAAGGGAAGAGAGAGGTAAGGTGGGAGGGGTAGAGCGAGATGTAGGGAGAGAGGGTGGGAGAAGTAGAGAGGGAAGGAGAGGGAGAGGGAGAGAGAGAGACAAGGAGAGAGAGGGGAGGAGGGAAACAGGGAAGAGAGGTAGGTAATGAGAAAGGTAGGCTGAGTGAGATAGAGGGAGAAGTAGGTAGAGAGATGGGGTGAGTGGGGAGGTGAGAGAGAGGTAGATAAGAGAGAGAGGGTGAAGAGATATATAGAGAGATATAAAGAGACATATAAAGGGAGAGAGAGGGGGAATGATGGAGGAATGGAGTGAGAGGTAGGTAGAAAGAAATAGAGAGGGGAGATAAAGAGAAGTAGAGAGGGAGGGAGGATGGAAAAGGTAGAGATAAAGAGGTAAGGTGGGAGGGATATTGTGCAAGGTAGGTAGAAAAAGATGAAGATGTAGATGAGAGATAAAGAGAGAGGTAATGTGGACACCCTCCATATCTCTACCTACCTCTCCCTCTATCCCTCCAACCTTACATCTCTCTCTTTTTCTCTGCTTCTCTTTATTTCCCATCTACATCTTCCTCTTTTTCTACCTACCTCTCCCTATATCCCTCCCACCCTACCTATCTATCTCTACCTATCCATTTCTCCCTCTACTTCTCTCTATCTCCCCTCTTAGCTTCTCTCTACCTACTTCTCACTTAATCCCTCCCTCATTCCCCCTCTCTCCCTTTAGATATATCTTTTCTCCCTCTCTCTCCTCTCTACCTCTTGTAGACACGTAAAATGTATTGATTGACATTGCACATCTGATCCTAACTACTAACGCCAGTTGATCCAGAATCATCCCTCAGTCTAACCATTTAATCGAATATTCCTAGTTGACTAAATTCATTAATTTTACTCCCTTAATTGAATAAATTATTTATTTAATTAAGTCATTCTCTTTCATTAATTAAATCAATCAACTTGATCTAGTTATCTCTATTTAATTAAATAATTCATTTTTTGATTAAATCTGTAAATTCATCCTATTAAATTAAATAAATTAACGTTTATTTGATTTAATCTAACATTCACCTTCTTTAGTTAAATAAATCAAAAATATTTATTTAACTATCTCTATAATTACATTCCTCTCATTTTGATTTATTTAAATCCACAAATTTAAGTCAAAAATGTCACATCCCCTAATCTCTCATTAAATTAATCAAACCTTGATTAATTTAATCTAATCGCATGTCGCATCCTCTAGCTTTTTCCACTTGCACATGAAAATAGATTTAATTCATTTATTAAATCTCTATTTTCTCTCAACATGGCATAAATAGAGAATATTCCCTCAATTTCAATTCAAATCCAAGTGGACTTAGTCCTTCCAAAAAGGCATTTATTTCATCTTACATGTCCTTTTTCCTTGAGCCAAGTGGCATTTAAGACATTCCTTTTTCCCTCTTACATTTCATTTCCAAATTTTAAATATCACCTAATTGCATTTATGGGCACATTCATCAAAATGTGCACATCCTTCATCCACTCACATTTGGAGAAGTGCCACCTTGTCATTAGTTGAAGATTAGTCACACATTGCTTCATTTTGGGAATTCTTCCATCTCAACATTCTATAAATAAGAGGCTTCATTCCTCATTCTAGCATCCACAACTTGAGTAAACTTACTATACTCAAATTCATAGCCATCTTCATCCATCTCATTGAGTTTCATAGCTAGGTTATGCAGATTTTATCTTGGAGCATTCATCAATCATCAACAAAGTGGATCACTCTTCATTACCAATCAACAAAGCTTGCATAGGAGTTGGGAAAGGGCCAATTTTCACATCAAATTGGCACCAACTCCCCCAAGAGATCAAAATTTTGCATTACATTTGAATAGGATTAATATATTTGGCTTGTGTTTGATTATGTTCATTTTATATCCTTTCAGTTACAATTTGAATGGATTTCTTGGGGAATCATGATACTAACTTGCATTTGATCTAATTTAGTATTTGTCTCTAATGTTTGTACAAGTTGGGAATCTTGGTTCACACCTCTCTCTCACCTTCCCTCTCTACTTTTGTCTCTCCACTCACCCTCTCTCTCTACCTGCTTATCCCTCTATCCCTCCTACCCTAATCTCTCATTACCTAATGTATAAGAGTGAATTTGCACCCCCAATGCACATCCTATTTTTTTCCCTTATCCACTTTAGAAAACCAAGTTCAGAGGCTTAATTCCACTTAAGCCCACTATTGGCAGTCCACTTGGTGCCTATTTTGAGCATCGATGGGGGAATTTCAGTTGCGGATGCCCACGTGGTGTGCAGACGTCCGTGCAGAACACTTCATTTCCTATGGCTGCACCTACAGAGGCATTACACTTCTCATAGGTAGCGATGTTGTAACGCCCCTTTAGCCAACCAACCTGAATATGGTCATTTTCTTCCTTCTTCATATTCAGTCCTTCAACAAGCATTTCAACTCTTCAATATATCAAGCCTTCATTCTTGCACACTTCAAGCTTATATACTCACACTCTTGCATCCATTCTCACTCACTCTAAGCATTCAAGCATTCCATTGTAGCCAAAGCTTCACTCTATCACTTCAGTAGGGCACATTTGGGACCACACCATTATAGCAGAGGCTTGAGTTCCTCTCATTTCTCCCCCAAGAAGCCTTGAGTGCTCTTGGTGGAGGTGATAAGCTTCCCTCTCCTCTCCTCTATCACTTGGTTGAGTAGCATAGTATATGCTTTGTTGTGTTTGTGTTTTCTTTACTACACTATTTCTTTATCCTGTTTTCTTGATTGTCCATGGAGGTGGAAACACCTAAGCGGGGGTCTAACTGAGGCAGACCCCTATTTAGCCACATAACATTTTCCTTCTTGCTGTGTGTAGGTGTACATTTTGTGAGGAAGATCAACTGGTGAATGAATTCCTTGGTGAAATCCTTCTTACTCTTCTTACACTTGCTTTTCTACTTTATAAAATTAGAGAATACTTCGTTTATTTACTCATTTCATTTTGGCCTTTTAGTTGAGTAGCTAGGCCGTTAGTCATTTTGGTGAGTTCAACCTTGTCTCTGTTGTTGTCTGACTATATGGACTATAGTGCACTTTAGAGACGCTAGCGTGTTGTACTGTCATCCAGAGACCGTACTGACGTCCTCAGGCAGAGAGCTCCCTAAGGCACAGAGTTGAACCTAAAAACCAACTCACCTAGCCCCACCTTAGAACTCAGATTTGTAGAGTGATTTTAAGACCTCATAATCCTCATCATTCTGATCCTCATACCCTACATGTTGCACTTAGCTGAGGTAAGTTAAGGCAGCCTCTCGCATCTTGACCCTCCATGACCTCGGGTCTTCCATGCAGTGGTCCCCCTCTCTTACATTTTAGGTGAACCTGACATGAACCAACATCTGTTCATCTGATAGTATTGGGACTTCCCTCAAGTATTTCATGATTGTTGTGTTCTTGAGTGTTGTGAAAGTTTATGAGCATCACAACCCAATCCACAACTTTTGGACATATTGTGAGGAGAAATGTACGACACCTCCTGATGGATAGGATGAAGGCCTCGCTTGGTCTCTTTATAGGATTTTTCTCTGGTCCTATCATTAGTTTGGCAACATAGGAGTAGTTATCAAGGAATTAGATGGGATTTTCTAACAAAACCGATCACATTCCCACTCCTTCTGCGTCTCCCATGCCATCATCGATGGATGAGCATGAGGCCATTCAAATCCCTATTGAATATGTGTCTTCCCTTGCTAAAGGGTTGGGTGACCTAGAAAATAATTTGGAAAGGAACCTGAAGATGGCTAGGGTTGCTTGTGTTATCAGTGAATTAAATCATATTATGGGTAAAGATCAAATAGGCATAGAGCTTCTAAGTAGTCTCAGTCTTGTTGAGGCATGCACTCCTTTGAGCAACCCTAGCTTTGCACAAGGGGTCACCTTCAAAGAGCACGAGGGATAGTTAGGGGTATCAATACCTCCCACTTCCATTTACATGGTTGATGTGGTCCCTTCCATTAGTACCCCTTCCATCCCTAAGAAACCCAAAACTATCAAAGTGAATAAGGTCTCGTTGGGCTTTAGCTTTACCCCTTTTGTCACCTCTGGTGGTGGAGGCTTCGTTAGTGGCAGTGGATTCAGTAGCGAAGGTGGTGCTGGCAGAGATGGTTCCAGTGGAGGCCATGGCAATGGCTCCAATGGAGGCCTTACTGGTGGTAGTGGCTCTAGTAGTGGCTCTGGTGGAAGTCATACCGGTGGAAATTCTAGAGGTGGACTTGGCAGTGGCTCTGGAGGAGATTCTTCTATCCCTATTTCTTCCAATGACCCTATTTTGAACACTCTGCTTTAGAACATGGGTAAGATGAAGAGCCAGTTGTTGAGCCTTTCCCAGACCTCTTCCCAACTTATCTTCTAGCCTTTCTTTCGACATAGCCCATTTTAAATTGCCATCATGAACACTCCCTTCCCTCAGGGAATGGAGATCCCTAAATTTGAGAAGTTTTTTGGGAAGGGAGATCTGCAAACACATGTGTCTACCTTTAATGTCCTTTACATGGAATTCTTCCATGATTCATTGATGGCTAAACTATTCCCCCAATCTCTGAAGGACACATCACTTGAATGGTATTGTTCCTTACCCAACAACTCCATCCTCTTATTCGATCAAGTCGTAAATCAGTTCCTTAGACAATTCCAAGCAAACATCAGGCTGAAGATGACCTTTTCGGATCTCGTCTGATGTAAACAAGGAGATAATAAAAAGATTACTAATTCTATAGCATGTTATCAATCACTTCTTTCAAAAATATTGTATTGGATACCTAATTCTAACATGCAAAAGGTGTTCATAGGCAACTTACAAAGGCCTTGGCAAGAGAAGTTATCCTTGATGAAATACCCTCGCGCATTTGTGTGTAGCTTTACAAGAATACTAGAAAATGGTTGCTCAGTTTGGGGGACCCTCTTCACATTCTTGTTCTAAGTGAAAATCCATCGTATCAATCTTTGGGAAAGGTAAATTTGTTGTGAATGTAGTAGCCACTGTTGATGACAATGACTTCAAATGCAACCAGAAGTTCACAAATTTGTCAAAATATTATACTTCCATCTTACAAAATTTTTTGAAGGATAAGATAATAACTTTGCCAACCCCTAAGCCTGTTAAGGAACCTTACCCTAATTGTAATTATGTGAGAACTTACTTTCAGTACCATCATGTTAATGGACATGATATCGAATGATGTATGTGGTTGAATCATGAGATACAGGACCGCATCGAGGACGGTACCATTCATCTTGATGGGAATAAACATAACATTAACAAATTAGTGGTGAAGGAAAATAGTGAATTGTAGATATACACAGACCCATTTCTATCACAATCTACTAATATGATTGTTGATCATACTAATTCTATTACCCAACCCGAGGCCTATGTTAATATGGTCACGGTAACTTCCATTGTTCCGCCCACACCCAGTTCGCTGGATATTACATTTACATCACAAGATTTTCCCTTAAACAACAAACCTTCACCTCTCTACATTCGCACTTGTGTCAATGGTAACATTGTGATAGGAGTCTTGATTGACCTTGTGAGCCATGTGAATGTTATTACTGAAGAAACGTCAGTATTAAATTCACTACAAAAGGAGAAATATGAAGCAACGAGATCTATCATCCATACACACGATGGTATGAGTCTTAAACCCTATGGCTCGATTACTTTTTCTATCTTGGTTGGACCTAGGAATGTTTGCATAGTCTTTGATGTCATCCCAAAGTTGGATCTATTCAAAATGAAGTTGGGCATTCCCTGGTTAGCTTCCATGAATGGGATCACCTCTGTTATTCACAAGTGTTTAAAATTTTCCCATGAGGGTGTCATGCATGTAGTACATGACATAGGATATCAACCTCTGGTATCTTGTGCTGGATATTAATTGGATCACTTTTGTCCCTCCCCAGCTAGTCTGCTTCCTACAAGAATGAACCTACTTTACAAAAACTATGTAAAGTATAAAACTGGGGGAAAAGGGTAGCTATATCTAACCCTTCTTGAGACAGAGCAATCGGTTTCCTCCTCTTCCCAAGAAGAGAAGAAGAAGCTCATGCCAACTACTATTCCTTCTCTGAAAGAGAAGGATGGGTCCATGCCAACTCACTCTCCTTCCCGCAAAGGTAAAGAGAAGGTTATACCGGCTGTTCCCTCTTCCCTGAAGAAACAAGAGAAGCCTATGACAGCTCCCTCCCCTTCCCACAAAGGTAAAGAAAAGGAAACTTTTTCCCAAACTGCCTCGTCCTCTCCCCTTTCCTAGGAAAAGTATTGCATGAGCAGACCTGATGGCTACCCACTGAGTCCAATGATCCCTCCTTGGCGTAGACCCAAGATCAGGATCGCAGACCTCCCTAAAGAATTTCCTAGATTGTGGTATTATTTATACAGCAGAAAGAAAGGCTCTCATAGAGAATTTGATCAATGGCCTCCTACCACTCCTCATTCTAAGGCAGTGAATGGAAAGAGGCCTACTACCGAGGCTCTTGAGTTAACTCCTCTTGTGGCTCCTCAGCCTATTCCCCCTACTCCCATGTAGGAACCTATTCCTCCACCAAAAATGGCTATAGTAAACCTTCCTATGGTTGATTAGGAACCTCTTGTCCCTTCCCAAACTCTGGTCTCTAACTCCAAGAGCTATAGAAACTGCATTTCATGTGAATACAAGCACCATCAAAAGGCTCTCCTAGTCGATCAGTCTGCCTCACAATAGCAGGAAGGAACGACCACTCCTACTTTAGGACTTCCTACACCGTCTTCTTCCTCCCTTCCTTCTGCTTCTCTTTAGTCTGGTCCGATCCTAGCTTCCGTTGTGAGTAGGAATGCACCTAACCCTAAAGGGGTGCAGGTGTTCATCACTCCTTCACCAGATCCCCCCTTGCTGATGTCTGTTCCAGATATTCAGCCCTTCTCAAAGCCCATGGATATGGTAAATACCTTAGTCGTATCCACTATGGTTCTTTCTTCCTCTTCCTCTACACCCCTAGCTTCATCTGTGGGGAGCTCATATCCTCCAATGAAGAAAGAGGCAGATGCTAGTCCTTCTAGTAACGAAGGGCGTAAGAGGATTCCACCTTCCTTGCAAGGTGTTCCTTTCCTGACTTGTTATGTCCTTGTAACAAAACTAGTCTCAGCTTCTCATGAGTTCATCACCACTCTCGAGTCATTTAATGAGCTTAGCGGTGAATCTTAGGCACAACCTGTCCCATCAACCAAAGACATGGCACCCTTGTGGGGTGCATGTTTACCTCCATGAATGAGGTTTCAGCCCTATTAGTGATCTTCATGAAATTGCTGACTTTGACTCCGTAGGAGCTCGGTGGAGAGAACCTTGAAGGGCCCTCTTCCTTGGCCCTTGTTGCAGGAGGGTCAGATGCTCCTCCTCTTAACATCCCACCATTGCAAACTCATCCTCCTTCCCCTTATGAGGATTTATATTAGGTAGCGGATGACCTCTTAGCCAATCAATGTTAGGAGGAGGCCCTTTCTTGATCTTGTTTTTTTTTATGTGTTCCCCCCGTGCTTGTGCTATGTGTGCCTGAATGACCCTTGTCACCCTCGTTGGTGCTTGGATATAGGTGTGGTTTTTGTTTCATAAACCTTCTTCTATTTGTATCATCATTCTTCCATGTTTATGCTTGATTTTTGATAAATTGGGGATGATGCAAAGTGTTGGGGTCATTTAGGCTTCCCTTCCATGTTCACCCAATTTTTTATTTTTACTTTGTCTTCTTGTGCATTCTTCACATGGTCTGATATAGTAGGGGGTTGATGACAATTCATTTATATACTATTATTATACATATCTATATATATTTATGAGCAATTTTGACCCCAAAAATATTAGGCTACCCCTATGTCCTTTTTGTTTTCTTTCCTTTTTCTTTCTCCTTACCTTTCTCTCTTCTTTGCTTGGGTTGTCCCTTCTATGTGTGACAATGCTCTTCTTCAACACTTCAATTTTCAAAAAATGATTTTTTTGCCAAACAAATCTTTTCTCGAGAGTCTTCACAATTTTTTCCTTAGAATCAAATTCTCAAATTAGAACCCTAACGGAACATGTTTCCTTCATCGTGGGTTCGTAAAGAAAGGACTTGAGGACCTTCCTCCAAAGTGGGAACAACTTTTATTTCCCCTCGCGTGGGGGCATGTCCTTCCTTCTAAATTCCTTGATGAAGTGAACATCTTTCAAAAGGATTCCTTGATGATGAATCACTCTAAGATGAATGGCTTCTTTAAATTGTGTGTCCCTTGAAGTGGACCCCCCCTTCTTCCTCACGGTGAGTTCCCAAGGGACCCTTCTTTCAAAGCCTCTATTCTGAATGGAATCCTTTCATGTCTAGCCTGGCGGTAGCCCGACTAGACTCATTCCATTCACCCTTTCGCATCTATCTTGGGGGCAGCCTGACTAGACCTTGGCTTTCAAATAGTGTGTCCTTTGAGTGGACCCCTCTCCTTTTGAAGGGTTCCTTAGGGACCCCTTTGAAATTTTTTGACAATCTATGTGACTATCCACTTATATGCCTACACAGCTTCTTTTGACATGTTCTATCTATAGGTAGATGTGTCACCGCTTCCTGACTCTGCGAAGTTTGCTTTCTCGAGTCTCCTCCATGTGAGATATCTTGGGGAATTCCTCCCTACAAGATTGAGAAGTTGTAGGGTGCTTTCCTTTGAGCTTCCTCCATGCAAGAGATCTTGGGGGTGGCTCCCCTATAGGACTAAGAGCCTATAGGATGCTTCTTTCAGTGTTCTTCATGCTTGAGTTCATGGAGAATACCTCCCCTGCAGGACCGAGAACCTATAGGGCACTTCTTCAAGTGTTCTTCATGCTCGACTTTGTGGAGAATACCTTGCCCTACAGGACTGAGAGCCTATAGAATGCTTCTTTTGGTATTCTTCATGCTTGAGTTCATGAAGAATACCTTCCCTGTAGGATCGAGAACCTATAGGGAACTTCCTTTGGTGTTCTTCATGCTTGAGCTCGTGGAGAATACCTCCCCATGGGACTGAGAGCCTATAGGGAACTTCCTTGGGGCTTCCTTCATGCCATAGATCTTGGGGGTTGCCTCCTTGCAGGTTTGTAGGCCTATAAGACACTTTGTTTTTTCCAACTTAATAGTTCTGAGCAGCTATGGAGTCCTTTTCTTTTCCTAAACCTTCAAGTACACTAGACTGAGTATTGATTCCTCAACTGTTCAGGTATACCTTTCTAACTCTACTCTCTTCTTGATCTACTTTATTAAGCACTCATCAATACTCGTGCTCACTAAAGTGGGGGAAAATGTATAAGAGCGAATTTGCACCCCCTATGCAAATCCCCTTTTTTCCCTTATCCACTTTAGAAAACCAAGTTCAGAGGCTTAATTTCACTTAAGCCTATTGTTGGTGGTCCACTTGGTGCCTGTTTTGAGTGTTGGTGGGGACGTTTCTATAGGGGATGCCCACTCAACACACAGACATCTACATGACGCGCTTATGTCCCTAGCAGATTCATGAAGTTGAACCTACAGAGGCGTTACACTTCTCATAGGCAGCAAAGTTGTAACACCCCCTTCAGCCAACTGACCCGAATATGGTCATTTTCTCCCTTCCTTCTTCATATTCAATCCTTCAACAAGCATTTCAACTCTTCAACAGATCAAGCCTTCATTCTTGCACACTTCAAGTTTCCATACTCACACTTTTGCATCCATTCTCACTCACTATGAGTATTCAAGCAATCCATTGCAGCCAAAGCTTCACTCTATCACTTCGATAGAGCACATTTGGGACCATGCCATTGTAGCAAAGGCTTGAGTTCCTCTCATTTCTCCGCCAATTATCCTTGAGTGCTCTTGGTGGAGGTGGTAAGCTTCCCTCTCCTCTCCTCTATCACTTGGTTGAGTAGCATAGTATCTACTTTGTTGTGTTTCTATTTTATTTACTACACTATTTCTTTATCTCATTTCCTTGGTTGTTCATGGAGGTGGAAACGCCTAAACGGGGGTCTGACTGAGGCAGGCCCCTATTCAACCACCCAATATTTTCCCTCTTGTTGTTTGTAGGTGTGCATGTTGTGAGGAAGATCAACTGGTGAAAAATTCCTTGGTGAGATCCTTCTTACTCTTCTTACACTTGCTTTTCTACTTTATAACATTAGAGAATACTTCGTTTATTTACTCATTTCATTCTGGCCTTTTAGTTGAGTAGCTAGGCCATTAGTCATTTTGGTGAGTTCAACCTTGTCTTTGTTGTTGTCTAACTATACAGACTACAACACAGTTTAGAGACACCAATGCATTGCACTATCATCCAGAGACTGCTTTGATGTCCTCAGGTAGAGAGCTCCCTGAGGCACAAAGTTGAACCTAAAAACTGACTCACCTAGAACCACCTTAGAACTCAGATTTGTAGAGTGATTGTAGGACCTCATAATCCTCATCATTCTCATCCTCATACCCCACACATTGCACTTAGTTGAAGTAAGTTAGGGCAGCCTCTTGCATCATGACCCTCCATGACCTGGGGTCTTCCACACATTGGTCCCCCTCTCTTACACCTACCTCTCCCTCCCTATCTCCATCCCTCCCTCTGTCTCTACCTACTTATCTATATATCCATCCTACCCTAATATCTCATTACCTACCTCTCCCTTCATATCTCCCTCCCTCCCTCTCTATCTCCTTGTCTCTCTCTATCTCCCTCTCCCTCTCTCAATAACTCTTTCTATCTCCCCTCACCCTCTCCCTCTCTACCTACCTCTCACTCTATCCCTCCTACCCTACCTTTCTCTCCCCTTCCATCTATACTTCTCTATATATCCCCTCACTCTCCCTCTCTCTAGCTACCTCTCCCTATATCCCTCCCACCTTACCTCTCTCTTTGTTTCTCTACTTCTCTTTATCTCCCATATCCATCTTCCTCTATATCTACCTACCTCTCCCTATATCCATCCCACCATACCTCTCTATCTCTACATCTCCCTTCTCTCTCTCTTTACCTACCCCTCACTCCATCCCTCCCTCATTCCCTCTCTCTATCCCTTTAGGTATCTCTATATTCTCTTCTCTCTCTCTCCTCTCTACCTCTCTTACCTTCTCTCTCTACTTTCCCTCTATTTTCCTCTCAAATTCCCTCTCTACTATTTGTATGAGTGATAAGGAGAGAGGGAGAGAGAAGGAGAGATGGATAGAAAGAGGAGAGATGTCTAAAGATATATATGACTTTGGAAAGATACAGGGGAAGAGAAAGGGAGAGAGGTGGGTAGAGAGATAGGTAGAAAGACAAGGAGAGGGAGATGGAGAGGGAGAGAGGGAGAGGGAGAGAGAGTGTGGAGAGGGAGAATAGATAAATATATAAAGAGGGAGAGTTGGAGAGGGGGAGATGAAAAATAAATCCAAAAGGTATACTTATATATTTTAAAATTGTAAATATCAATGATGTATCAAATGTGAAAATGAAACCCTAATATTGTTTCCAAGGATGGGTAGGGTAAGTAAAATTGATTTCATAATCAAGATAATAGAGAAAGATGTAACAATTTAAAATTGATGAAGAATTGGGTACACAAAGATTTTTGAATATAAAATTGAGATATAAATATCATAAAAGTATAGATCTAAGAAACCCTAATATGAATAAGAAACCATAGAAGAAGACTAGGTTGTATAGGATTTATTGGGTTTACTAAAATACAAAGAGGCATAAATATGGACAAAGAGAGAGGAAATTGAGGAAGAGGTAGAGAGATAGTTATAGAGCTTAAGGGGAGACATAGTGAAATATAGAGAGGTAGAGAAAGGAACAAAGATATGATGATTTATGAAGATTTGTTCATCTCCTTAATACACAAAGTATAAATTTTTCATTATTGATTTATGTTTCTAATGTTTCAAGTATTTTGAGATGATTATTACAAAAAAATCATGAAAAAGGGACTTCGTATGAGAAAGTAGTGAGCATTTGATATTTCAAAAATGAAATATGAAGTTCAAATTATTATAATTAATTTTTTATGTATAATATAGAAATAATACCTAGTCCATTATGTAGATCTCTCAATCACCTTTCCAATGCTTGTAAAAAAATTTAAAAAAATTAAGAAACGCCAAATTTATGCCCATTTTACTAAAGAGGGTTTTTTGGGCTTTTCAAAATGTATATCTATTTTGTAATAAAGGATATCTATTTTGTAATAATTATCCATTTTTCAATAACGGATATCCATTTTTCAATAACGGATATCCACTTTTCAATAACGAATATCCACTTTTCAATAATGGATATTTGTTTTCCAGTAACATATATCCCTTTTTCAATAACGGATATCCATTTTTCAATAACATATATCCATTTTTCAATAACAGATATCTGTTTTTCAATTACGGATATCCGTTTTCAATTATGGATATTCATTTTTACAATTTGGATATCCATTTTGTTTTTTAAAATGGATATCTATTTTGAAAAACAAAATAGTTATTCATTTCAAAAAAATGGATGTCCATTTTATTTTTCAAAATGAATATTGTTTTGAAGACATAAAAGTGGGTACCCATTTTTAAAAAATGGATATCTACTTTGTTTCTCAAAATGGATATTCATTTTTAAAGCATAAAAATAAATATCCTTTTTTTTTCACATAATATTTTTCCCTCTATTTTTGCTTCGGGATTGCTTTGGGATTTGGCTTGGGGTGTCCAACCTAAAAAATCAACTACCCCAATGTTTTTACAAGGGTTGCAATAGTTTTTTGAACTTCACCCTTCATGCTAATGACTTTGTTTTCATCTAAATTTAATGAAACGAAAAGGGTTTATTCAAAAAATTGTCAAGATTCTACAAATATAAGATATTTTTTATTTTAAATTTAATAGATAATTATTATTGATTTTCTAAATATAGTATGTGTAAATTCTTGATTGATAGGTTGATTGAAAAAAACCTATAACTTTTAAATGATTATATATTTTTTGAATCTAAAAGATGTGTCACACACTATGCTTCACAAACTATAGTTTTAAAAAATTGAATTTCATAAATTTTTTACCAAGTTAGGGTGGTTGGACAAATGGTTTTTAATATTTTTAAAAATTCCTACTAGAAAATTCATAGCTAATTATTTAGTTGCAAAAAAATTACAAAAAACATGTGTCACATCCAAGCATGTGTCCTCTACTTATATTGAATGATTTAGAAAAAATATTTATTTTTTGTCCCCATTAGGGTGTCTGGACAAACACCTCCTTTTTATTTTTTTCCTAAGTAGTACTATTGCATTGAAATTTCAGACTTTCACCAAATAGGTTTACTTTTTTCCAAAAAATGACTAGTAGTTTAGAAACTACATTCAATTTTCTACAAATTATGTTCTTACATATTTTTCAAATTATGTTAATAACCTATTCAAATTTTTAAGTCAAGTTTCCTAACTCTATTTTTTTTAATTTTCATTGCCACTTAGGGGCCTATTTTGGCCCCCCATGATCCTATACTGACCCTTCAATCTTTCTACAACTCCATTCTATTGTGGAGAGTATAGAGTCATCTTTTGTCTCAGAATGTCGAAATATTTACAAAATCTATCAAAATTATTAGAGAAAAAATCACCACCATTATGAATCCTCAAATATTTTATTTTCTTTCCAATCTGTAACTCAACCATTGCTTTAAATTCTTTAAATTGACTAAAAACTTCAAATTTATTCTTTATAAAATATACCCATGTCATTCTACTATGATCATCAATAAATGAAACATAATATGTGGATTTTCCAATTGAACATCTAGAGGACCAAACACATCAAAATGAATAAAATCTAACACACCACAAGATTTATTAGAACTCGAGTAAAACTAAACACAATTTTCTTTTTTGTAATTTCAATTCTCACCAAAATCAAAATCAAGATTACAATCAAACAAACCTTCAACAAGGTTTTTATATTTCAAGGTATGGACCCTTTTCTCAAATGTGGCCAAGTATCTAGTGCCATAACATAGTCTTCTTTGTAGCTAACTTTGATTTGGAAGAAAGAGCGCCCTTCAGTACCTACAATCCATGAGCATCCTTTGAAGATGAAACCCTCACATCTTCCAACGAAGTAGCCACAATCTTTCTTTTCATAAAAGTACTATTACACTCAACAATGCATGCATCAAGTTTATCCAATGTGCCATATTTAACACCTCTAGAAATCACTATAGCACCTCTAACCATATTACATCCCAAATCATAAAAGACTACCTACACACCCACATCTATTAGTTTTTTCACAAATAACAAATTTTATGCTAATCCAGGGATATGCAACACACCATTAATCTTTTTTATTCTACCATCAAGAAACATGATTCTAACTTTACCACGACCAAAATATTTAAACAAGAATCATCACCCAAGTACACCTTACCTCCATCAAATTCTTCATATTCAGAAAACTAATTTTTATTAGAGGTCATATGAAAATATGCATCTGATTCAATTAACCATGCATCATTACTTGCATGAGTGGCCAAATATGCGATGAATGCATCACCATCTTCCTTCTCAAATTTAGAATAAATATGAAAATATATTCTTCTTCTTCTTTTCTTATTTGCACTCCTTCCAAAATTTTCTAGGTTTACCACAATTCCAACAAATAACTGTGTACTTTCTAGGAGATTTGGATATCCCCTTGGATTTGGATTTATCATGTTTCTCATTCTTCTTTATTTTTTCCTTAGGTATTCCACAAAAATTTAGGGCTTTTCTCGGCACTGATGGATACCTTCCTCCTCATCTCTTCAGAGATAAAATAAACTATCACATCTTTAGTCTTCAAGATAGCATAATTACTTCCAATACCCATAACAAGAGAATCCCACAAATTAAGAAAATAATAAAGATCTAACATTTCCCCTCCTCGTCTATTTTGGCACCAATCAATGCCAATTGAGCCATAAACATATTGAATGCTTCTAGGTTGTTTCTAATTTTTCCATCCCCTTCCAACCTCAAGGAATGTAATTTCTTCCTAAAGAAAATATTGTTCACTAAATATTTGTCTTAATACATTTCACCAAGTTTCTTCCATAGTTGTTATGCAAAGGTTTCTTCATGAACATTAATCAGAACAAATTTTTTGACGCACAATTTGATTAGACCCTTGGCTCTATTTTCCATAAAATCATATTAAGTAGCTAAAGTAGGATATGTAGACCTCATATGTTTATTATCATCAATAGCATCCCACAAAGCTTGATATATTAATAGATCCTCCATCTTCAACTTCCACATCTCAAAATTGTTTCCAAACAAATTCTCAACATCTATTTTCCCTAATGTGCTTGCAATCTAAAATTCCTACAACAAGATCACAAAGTATCTTCTACACAAGCTTCCACTCAAACTTGGATTAGTTCAAAAATCCCAAAAACCCATAACTGAAACCAAAGGTGATCAAGGCCTAATATCACTTGTGAAGAAGCTAAAATCGAAGAACAACTTACAACACTAATCTTGAGATGAGGGTTATGAAAAAGCTTTCAGATTTGAACAATTACATAAACTTAAATAAAAATAAAAAATAAATAAAATTCATACCACATCACAGTGATTTATGTGGGGAAAACCATTTCAGGAGAAAAACCCCACACTCCAAAAGCAACCCAATATATTATTCAAAATTCAACAAGATTACAATATACTTGAAAAGCAAGATTTCTCACAAGATTATCACCAACTAGAGATCTAGAGGCAACTCAATAGTTATAAGACTCTTTCACACAACCTCCATCTCATACACCTAATAAATAGGAGATACAATACATGAAACTGTCAAACAGTATTACAAAACCATGAGCTAAAACCAACTAAAAAGGGGCACCCATCCTTACCTCCAATAACAAATTCTTATGATGTGTATCTCACCCTTTATTGTAACTCATTTATATGTCCAAATTTTTTTTACATCTCCCATTTTAGGAGACCCAACTTTCAGAGGCCATGAATTTTGATCTGGGTGTTTGATTGCAAAACCATTTGAACCATCGAAAAGCTTGTGAAACACTCTATCAAGATATAACTCACTACATTGGTTATGATCACTTTCAAGACCAAAAAATTTCTCTAAGGCCTTCAAAATGGACTTTGAAACTTTGGAAAATGAAAAATTTAATATCTTCAAATCTAGACATGATCTTATGACAAAGCTTTACGAGCATGCTTATTTAGCCAATTTGATTTTTTGGGGAAAATTTTGCATCAATATGTGCTCAAATGTAAACTTACTATAAATAGTAACCACATGTAGTTGTAAGGTTGAGACACCAAATTTTACTAACAAAGGCATGGCCTTGGATTGGTTTTTTTCATTACCTAACAATTAAATCCACTCTTTTTCAAAAAATTTCAATAAATTTATTCAACACTTCCAATCTAATATTAAAGTCCAGTTCACATTAACTAGTTTGGTTCTTGCAAGTAAGGAGCCAAGGAAAAAGTGATTGACTTTATAGGGTGATATCAATCCCTTTACTCTCAAGTCTCATATTTTATTTCAAATGCTAATGTGTAGTGATTTTTAATTGGATGCTTATAGCCACACATTCAAGATAATATTTCATTTATTAGTTATCCTTCATTTATATATTCGCACAACTCTTTGTGACTACCAATGATCAGTTAGCTAACATGAGGGTTCATCCTCATCAACTGCTATTGGTCAATCTAAGGTTTCTCATACTTCTAATTATCAATCATTTAGGAAACAAAATAAAAGAATTATTAGGATAAATTATCCTACTTGTTCCAAGAACATCCACGCACAGGTTGTGGCTACAATACCTTCTACTATAGGATCCTAATAATTTTAACCAAGGGATCAAAAATTCTCATAACTTCTAAATCTCTTCTTTTCATCATGCTACAATTTATTAACAATAACTTGATTCAACTTCCTCCTATTTTTCCTATGTACACTACTAAATCTTTACCTCTTTCTTTTAACGTGAAAGCCTTCTATTAATACCATTGAACACTTGGGATGATACCGAGTGAAGCATGCATCTTAAGCACCAAGTGCAAGACATCATTGATTCTAATATTATGTAGGTGGATAGTGTGAATGATAAAGGGAATAAATCCATCAAATCTCTTAATAAAAACTTAAAAGTATATACCAACCCATTAACTATCCATTCCACTAATCTTGTAGAGCCACCCAATGTCACAATAATAATTTCCATTACATTTGATTATGAGAGTAAACCTTTCGATAATGTTTCACCATGATCAATGTTTTCCCTTTCCAAGAACAACCTAAACTCATTTTGAATATCACCTCTACCCATATTGAGGCCTCTATTCATGGACTTGATGTTCCTCTTTATATTACTACTAGAATTAATGACAAACCCATATGGGGAATACTCATTGATCTTGCATTCTTAGTGAATATAATCATGAAAGAGTTCCTTTATGTGCATGAATTGTTGCAAGGAAATAATGAGCAATTGAAAGTCTCAGTTGGAGTGCATGATGGTTCCACTTCTCCTACAATTAATAACTTAACCCTTCATGTCCAAATTGGACCAAAAATATTGGATGTTCCTTTTTCCATAATTCTTACTTCAGATTAATTTCATGTGAAGTTGGATCATCCATGGATTACTTCCATGAGTGTGGTCCCCTCCATCATCCATAAATGCCTCAAATTTCCCTTTGAAGGAGGATTAGATACTATCCATCATAGTGGGTTTAAGCCCTTGTCTCTTCATAGGAACTTTTCCCTCAACAACTTTTTCTCATTGCTAACCCAACCCATTCGACCTCGTGAGGAATTTTTGTAAGGAAGCTAAGTTAGCGAAATAAATTCCTACACTAATATTGAGAGGAGAATAATACAAAAACTTTTATAGATCTTTAACAGTTACAAAAACTTAAAAAGAAATACAAAAATATCATGCATACCATGACACAGTGATTTACGTGGGGAAAACCCTTTTAAGAGAAAAACCCCACACTCCAAAAGCTGCCCAATATATTATTCAATAAATCACAAAGATTGCAATATACTTGTAAAGCAAGCTTCTCATAGGAGTGTCACCACTTAGAGATCAATAGACAACATGACTACTTTTAGAATCTCAAAATACATCACCATCTATCTCGCAGTCATCATACAACGCCCTCATAAAATAGGGTTACTTTATAGGGAAAGATAGGCCAACAAAATATCCACCATTAGATCTAAAACCTAATAATTAATGGTCTATATTTACAATGTATTATTTATTTAATTTATGTCATCCATTTTAGAAGTTTCCTAAAAAAGTTAACAAAAAATTGTTTACACGCATCCCACTCCTCCCTCTTGATGTCATTGTATATTACACCTACCAGTGTAACTAGGAAATATATATTCGTATATATATCCTATCAACAATAACCTTTATATAATTGCAAGGTTGATACACATTTTCCCAATAAATCTCTCACTTGTCAAACACCTTGCAAGAGCAACGGGAGGGAGTAAACATTATCTCTTAATTGCTAGGGGCCGAAAGGCCCATAATATCTTAACACCATCTGAACTTCTTTGTGCTCATAGGCTTAGTTAAAGAATCAAAAAAATTCATCAAATGCTCGACCTTAACTAGCTTCACCCTGCCATCTTCGACCATATCTCGAACAAAATGATACTCTACATCAATGTGATTGGTCTTGGCATGAAATGTCTAGATCTTGGCTAGACATATTGCACTTTCACTATTGTAGTAAATTGTCACTGCACCTTGTTTTATTCCAATATTTGAACACAATCTCTTAAGCCAAATGGATTCTTTACAAGCATGAGTAGTTGTTATATACTCTACTTTAGTAGTGGAAAAAGTAACCACTTCCTGTCGCTTACTCATCCAACTGATTACACCACTGAATAATGTAAACACATAAGCACTAGTGGATCATCTACTATCAATATCACCTGCCCAGTTTGAATCCACATAACCATGCATATCAAGGGAAATATCATCTTCAGTCACATTACTATAATAACATAAGGAATAATCTGAGGTACCGCACAAATATCTAAAGACCCTTTTAACTGCATCCCAATGAACTCTACCAAGATTAGACATATATCTGGAAAGAACTCCCACTGCTTGGGAAATGTCTAGTCTAGTGCAAACTTTATCATACATCAAACTTCCAACTTCACTCCGGTAAGGAACTCTACTCATGTCTTCAATCTTTGATGGAGATGTTGGACAATCTAAAATAGATAAATTTGTTCCAACTAAAACAAGAACACACAATGTTCTACAATCTTGCATGTTAAATCTTTGTAAAATTGAATTGACATACTTACTTTTGCAATCCATGGATTTATGTTCACTCTATCTCTTTTAATTTCCATCCCAAGAATGTTTCTAGCTACACCAAGGTCTTTCATTTCAAATTTAGCAGCAAGTTAAGATTTCAATTTTGAAATCATACCTTTCCCTTTCCCAATAAATAGCATATCAACATATAATGCAATAAACAAGAAATGATCACCATCAATTTTATAATAAACACAATAATATGATTTAGAATGCTCAAATACCAAACTCAACACATATGTATCAAATTTATGGTACCACATCCCAAGACTCTGTTTTAAGCCATACAAAGATTTCTTCAATTTTCAAACCAATTTACTTTTCCCTTTCACCATGTAGTGCTCTAGCTGTGCAATATAAATATCCTCCTCCAAATCACCATGAAGGAAAGTAGTTTTCACATCCATTTTCTCAACCTCTAAATTAGAAGCAACATCAATAGAAAGCAAAAATATAATGGATGTCATTTTTTCAATAAGAGAGAATATCTCACCATACTCAACACCCTCAACTTGAGAGTAACCTTTCACAACCAACCTTTCTTTGTACTTCTCAATACCTTCCATCTAAACCAATCTTTTTCTTGAACACCCATTTGCAACAAATAGGTTTTTGTCCTTCAGGCAATGGTACAAGATCCCATGTATCATTCTTTTTCAAAGATAACATTTCTTAATCAATAGAAATCTTCTAGGATTCTGCATCATTCATACCTAATGCATCTCCTACATATTTGGCTTCATCCATGTTAGTATTCAAAGAAAAAATACATCTCCAATCATCAAGTATATACCTTTCAGGTGGTTGTCTATTCCTTGTAGACCTACAAACAAGTTGAGTTGGAGGTTCTTCCTCCTATTCTTAAGATCCAAAGCTAGATGAGCTCTCCTCAACTTCTTGTCTATCCTTTTTCCTCGATTCAAATTTCTCAAGTTTAGAAGGAAATTGAATCACATCTTCTTGTTTACTTTTTCTGGCTGCAATGTAACAAAAGAAGGCTTAGTTTCTATAAAAATAATGCTTCTACTATATATTACCTTTTATGCAATGTGTTCCCAAAGCTTGTATCCTTCCACACCATAACTATATTCGATGAAGATACATTTCACAACCTTTTTCTCCTACATTGTTCTCTTCTCCTTTGGCACATGTGCATATTCCTTGCAACTGAAAACTCTATGATGTCTTAATGAAGGCTTATGACCTAACCATGCCTCTATAGGTGTCTTATCAACAAGAGCTAATGTACGAGACCTATTAATCAAGTAACAAGTAGTGGATAGCTTCAGACCAAAACCTTTGTTCTATACCAGCACCACTCAACATACTTCTAGCCTTCTCCATTAATGTCATGTTCATTCTTTTTGCAACTCCACTCTATTGTGGAGAATACAGAGTTGTCTTTTGTCTATGAATACCACAATCTTTAAAGAATCTATCAAAATCATGAGAACAAAATTCACCACCATTATCAGTCCTCAAACATTATATTTTCTTTCCAGTCTGTAACTCAACCATTTCTTTGAATTCCTTAAATCAACTAAAAACTTTAGATTTACTCTTTAGAAAAAATACCCATGTCCTACTATAATCATCAATAAATGAAACATAATATGTAAATTTACCAATCGAAGGAACTACAGGACCAAACATATCAAAATGAATAAGATCCAATACACCACAATATTTATGAGAACTCGAGTAAAACTAAACATGGTTTTGTTTTCCATAAATGCAATGCTCATAGAAATTGAATTCAAGATTACAATCAGACAAACCTTCAATAAGGTTTTTATTTTTCAAAAGTCCTTACACCCTTTTCTCCAATGTGGCCAAGTCTCTGGTACCATAACATAGTTTTCTCTGTAGGTAAATTTACTTCAGAAGAAAGAGCACCCTTGGGTACCCAATATCCATGACCATCTACTGAAGGTGAAACCATCTCTTCTTCCCCAGACTTTCTTTTCATAGAAGTACTATTGAACTCAACAGTGCATGCATCAAGCTTATAGAATGTTCCCTATCTGACACCTCTAGAAATTACCATAGTACCTCTAACCATCTTGCATCATGCATCAAAAAATACTACCTACAAACCTACATCTATTATTTTGCTTACAAATAATAGATTTCATGCTAATCCAGGGATATGCAACACACCATTTGTTGCAAGAATAGAGAAAGGAATGAAGGTGTTGTCATTGATGTCAACTAGCCAATTGGTTATCTACTAGTTATTGTTGGTTACATATGTTGAGGACATTGATAAAATTGTATTAAAGGAATATTGTATGTATTCAAATGTTTCTTTGGTATTTTCCCATGTTTTCATGTGGTTCAGATATGTTGGTCATGTTTGTTGAAGGTTGTTATATCCAGATGTTTGGATGATGGTTTGTTGTGAAGTTCAAGTTGCATTCACCAATTGTGAACTATGGTTCTCTATGTTCTGGTTGAAGTCCAGGAGAAGGTTGCTAGTTTGTATTTTTCTTTGTTGAATTCTTTTGACTTGTGGTTCAAGAGATAAGATATTTTGATTGCATTGAAGATATTTTTGGCTGGAAGAGCTTAATTGTTCTATGTGTTTTACATTGGTTTGGTCAACCATGTGTTTATCACTATCTTCGAAGCTAATGAAACATGTTGGATTTATTTTTGGGTCTCGATGAAGCATGTGTTTGGGTTTCCCTCATTCTAATTCCACCCTAGGATATTTGGCGTCGACCTAATTTTAATTTGAAGTTGGATGACCGAATTTGTATATTTTTCAAGGTTGGAGATAATATATATACAAGATGAGCTAGTAATGAAAATCATACATAAGAAAAGAAGGAAGATAAGTGAAAGAGAAGACACAAATTTGATGTTATTCAAAAATTGTGTGTGAGTTGTGTGTGGGAGACTAGTGTGAAGATTAATGCTAAGTTTTCAAATGTAGTGAGCAGAAGGTGAACTCTATCAACCATGCAAGTTGATCAAGTAACTATGGTGGAATCCTTTGTTGCATTCAGATTATACTCTCTATAGCAAGTCTTCTTTGTCTTCTTTGTATCTATGTGGCAGTGAGCCCTCTGAGTTGTAGCCCTATCGATAGTGAGTCTGGATAGTGAGTCCTTATTTTAGGTAGTGAGCCTTGTTTCAGGTAGTGAACCTTTTTTTAACTGGTTTTGATATTCTCTATAGTGTGAGTTAATCCTCATAGTGGTTTTTCCCTTATTGTATTTCCCATGTAAATCTGGTGTTATTGTGTTTATGTGTTGGATTTGATTTTCTACATTAATATTTGATGATTAATCATTTAAGCCTGGTTTTATGTATTAGTTCTAGTGATTGAATTAAAGGTTAAAATATGTGACAACTAATTCACCCCCCTCTCAATTTTCCTATTCAAAAATTGGTATCAAAGCTTGGTTCCTTGGTGAAGATCTTAACTACTTGAGGAAGGTCCAGGATGGCTAGAAAAATGATCTTTGATTATCTGAGGTTTGATGGAACTAATTATGGTACCTAGAAAGTATTGATGGAAGAATATATGGAGTATTGTGGATATGATGTGGAAAAATATTACAAGAATCCTTACACTCCTCCTAATGGTCCAAGTACACCTGAATAAATCAGAGCACATGAAGCGAATAATAAGGTGAAGTTCATCTTGAAGAATAGTCTGGTATATTTTGAGTTAATTAAGGTTCAAAATTTGAAGACAACTAAGTTTGTGATGCTTTAGAAAGAGTGCATGATGGTGATGAAAGAGTTGAAGAGGCAAAATTGCAGAATTTTGAAACATAGTTTGATCTTGGAGTCACCGAAAAACTAGCCCTTCTACTTTTTCTAACTTGTTTGGGCCCTCCTTGTGATTTTGGCTTAATGTTTCCTTGATTTGATGTTGCAATGTGGATAACACATTCACATTAGGTCTTGGGCCCTTGTGAACTAATAAGATTTTAATGGTACCTTGCTAAAGTGTTGTAAAGTGTTGTGACTCATTTTCACACTTTTCTAGGGCTTTATCAAATAATTAAACATAATAAACTGATTTTTAATCATAACCAACCTTAATCTTTCCTTATTTGAATCATTGTAAAGTGTTGTAACACACTTTCACATTCCTCTAGGCTTTTCATTAGTAATTGGTCTTTCTTATGCTTTAATTGGCCCTATTTTGCATCCACAAGCCTCATTTATTGCATCTTTTCAAGGATAATCCTGACACTGTAGACACCTAAAAATGACCTAGGCCTGCAAGCTTCATTTTTACCACTTTCGTCCTAGCATAATTAAGACATTTAATTATGTCCTTGGTCCACATTCGACTATTAATTAAATAATTTATAATTGTTTAATTAATTCATGTCTTTGTATTCTTCATGATTATTAAATAAATAAATTTTATTTATTTATTTAATATGTCACTAACTATCATAATTAAATGAATTGATTAATTTATTTAATTAATTAATCTTATCTGCTAAATTAAATAATTATCTTTAATTATTTAATTGTCAAAATTAATATTCCTCTCATTTTAAATAAATGAAATTATTTAAAATGTCATCACTTTCTTAACTGTCAGTCCATTTTGGTAACTAATCTAAAAAAGATTATTTATTGTTTCACAAAATCATTATTTTGAATTAATTTAATACAAAATAGTAACTAATCTTCCAAAAATCAAGTAATCGGGCATATTCTTGATTTTCCAAATTTGATCTTCAGTCCAACTCTTATCTTCTTGATTTTTTGAATCTCACAAATCAGGTAGTCTTTATCTTCTTGATTGTCAAAAATCTTTATTTTCTAATTAATTTATCTCATTTATTCTCCACCGCCGATTTGATTCTCTTAGATGACATCTTGACCGCTCGATTAATGATTCTGCCCTAACCCTAATTAGGGATTATCATATTTAATTTGGGCCTCTCATTTTAGGTCTTAGTCAGAAGTCAATCTCACCCATCCATTCAAAATGGCATTTTCTATAAAATGCCATTTTCCTCATTTTTTGATTACGCACATAGATTACAATATTCTGGCATATTACTATTTAGATTAATTTGACATTTTAGAGTCATTTTTATCATAGTCATTTAGGCATAGGCATTAGGCATTTGTGCAAATCCTTCAAAGCTTGGTGTAGGACATAGACATCTATTTGTAGATTGCTCACACGACGACTCTGAGGGAAACACGTCAACCAACAAACAAGAAGGTACTATCAAGGTGAATCATGGAAACTCATGCAAATCAAAGGTATAATTGTACTTGTTTTCATTGTTCTTGATAGGATCTTTGGATTACATGCTTTATGTGTTAGTTTATCTCACACTCTAATCCTCAAAATAAATCCATTGATACATTTGGTGAACCTGACATATTTTAACACATTTTGAGAAATCTTGGAGTTGGATTCTTTTGTTGCAGGTTTTGTTTGTTTTTTATTGCAGGTTTGGCATCATTTTGGATAAAGCCCTAGTTCCCAAAGATTTGACCATAACTTTCAAATGGCTACGTATTTTCTCACAAATTTTTTTTGCAACTTGGAGACAACATCACGCGCTTTCATTCCAAAAATCAGACTTTTTGGATCTGTTTCTAATTTTTTATAAAAAAAAAATTGTTTTTAATCAAAAATTAATTTTGAGAGCAAATAATCAAATTTTTTTGATATGTTTACATTTCTGGAAAGCTCTCTAAATTTTAATAGGGTTCTGTTCTTTATATTTTAAATTTGGATGTGCGATTATTAGTCAAAAAATAGATCTTTTAAAATCTAGGTTTAAAAAAGATTTGCTTATATCTCACTCATGGTGCCAGATCTAATCACAAATTTTTTTTTTGTAGATTTGGGATGACATCAGATGACTCTAGTAAACAAATTAGAATTTTTAGAGTTTTTTTGTATTTTTTATAATGTTTTTATGATTTTTCATAAAAAAATTAATTTCAGGTGCAAAACAACAAATTTTTCTGATTTATTTAATTTTTTGGAAACCTCTTGAGATTTTAGATAGGATTTATTCTCTATATTTTTCATTTTACTATCAAATTTTTTTCTAAAAATTAGATTTGTTGTGACTAGCTAACCCTCTAATAGTAGTGATCAATTATCTTGTTAGGGTTTGTTGTTGGTTTTGTGCATGTGCACAAAACAAACACTTCAAATGACACATTGGATCAAGTGAAAAAAAATGACGCATCTAACTATTTTTGCAAATCGATAGTCAAAGATCATTATCAAACTACTAATATGTGGTCTTGCAGGTTCGATTGTCAAAGGCCAAACATCAAAACAATGTGCTTGCATTTTTAGTAGTGTAACACACATTTTATTTTGGTGCAATTAAAATGAACCTCTATTTTCTATGTCTGAATGTGTTTGTAAAATGGTAGGGGAGTATGCTCTCACCTTGTGAAAATTTGGTGATCATAAAATCATACCTGTTTTTATCTATTTTTACCTGACGATTTGGTATATCGGAGTATCCTCTCCCCTTGCATTTTTGCGCGATCTTGGGTGTAAGATAAATGGTTACCAACTCTAGAAATTGGGCCTTCCTGGGGATTTCATCACCCCAACGCGACTCAAACTGGCAACGGAGCTAAAGCCAAGCTACCCCCAACTGGTATATAAATGTAAATCTTAAGGGAAAACCTAAGATTGCGAGTGCATATGTGTCATACAGATAGATTTGTACTCCCTTAAACCCTATTGAGCTTAACCTCTTCAGGTTGGAGTGCCACATTATTGGTGATTAATCTCTTGCCCCATGTATGGCCACTCGAATGGGGGTCCCGAACTAAAAACTTTTATGTAGTAAGCCAAAAACCTTCTATTTGCTAGCGCAACACCGGTCGGTGTCAAGGCATCCACACTTTCCTAGTTTGTAGTAGAGGTGATCAACTTGCCATGGGAGTTTCATGGGGGTTGGAAGCTTGGTTGGCCTGAGAAGAGAGTGCACTGTAAGGGGGAGCTCGTGCAGCCAAGCTTCTGAATTCACACGCTACAGATATGCGGTTGGGGAAACCCGCGTGGCATCTAGTGAATATTGTCTTGGCCTAACCTAGGATTGTACTTGTCTTATGTGCACTTGCTTACATTCAAAACATTGTGTTTGTCAAGTGCTTATTGGATTACTCAAACATTATACACAACAGTCACAAATTTAGCCACAAACAACCGACCTTAGACAACTCATACTTTTCAAACAAAACATCAAAAAAAAATCTCAGTCCCCATTTTGAACTTAGACTTTGCATTGTGCATCTTAGTCATCATTTTGAACCTAGACTTGGAATTTATAACATTAAGTCCTTAGTCAAACATCATCATCTTAGTCCTCATATTGGCCTTGACAACCTTGTCATCTTGCATTAATCATTTCCTTAGGAAAACGTCATCATCATCTTGTATTGTCATCCTTTATTCCAAAAATTCAAAAAAAATTAGTGACATAACTTGTCATCTTAGTCTTCATTGTCCTTTGGCATTAGTCATTTTCTTTAGACAACATTGTCATATTGCATCCCTTATTGTCAAAAATCCAAAAACATAGTCTTGCATTGTCATCCTTTATCCAAAAAATCCGAAAAACATAGGTTGTCATCATCCTCACATTTAGTTGTCATTGGCGTCATCCTTATTGAGCAAATCCCTTTTACGGTTGAGACTAGGCTTCAAAGACAACAATGACAAATGGAAAACTTTGGAAAAGATTTCAATCCCAACATCGATAATGACACTTATGACACAAACCAACATTGGAATTTCTCCAACCCATTTCACAACATGTACATTCAATCTTCCATGAACATGCCATCTTCATCACGAAATCCTTCTAAACCATTCATACAAAGAGACCAAAATGGACGAGTATATGCAAAAGACTTAGAAGCTGCAGCGCAAAATCCTGATATAGTCTCCTTTGTAGAAAAATCAATCTTACGTGACCCTCAAAGGTATCTAGCCATGCTTTTGGACCAAGGGGCTAAGTTACCACAAGGCTTTGACATAAATAATTTGCCACCTCCATCCATCTACCCTCACCATCAACAATTGCTTGACATAAATCCTACCAGTAATTTGTAATAAATGTCCACTTATCACCCTTATCCTAACCTTGACAAGGGAAGCCAACTATCCACAAGTCCATTCCAAACCTCCATGTCATATTCTGACCCTTCACCTATCAATCATGTCCAAGTCTACATGCCTTATCAACCATCTACCAACTCATGTAAAGTCCTCACATCATACCATATTGATCCCGTCCAAGTCTCCAAGTCCTATTTTAGTCAACCTTACACTAATCCAGCTCAAGACTCCATGGCATATCTGGTTGAAGTCCCCATGTCACATCCTATGCTGTCACATCCTAATCCAGTCCAAGACTCCATGTCATATCTGGTCCAAGTCTCCACATCATACCCTTGTCCTTCACATACTAGTCCAATGCAAGTACCCATGTCATATCCTAGTCCTTCACATACTAGTCCCATCCAACTCCCCACGTCATGTCCTAGTCTGTCATTCATTAATCCTTTTCAAGACATCCCCTCACAAGCCACATCTAGTCATGAAAATTCTATCATAGTCCAAAGTCAAATCCCATTTAATAAACTTGAGGATACATGTCAAAATGAAAGCCCAAAGTAGGAACTTATAATGTCACCCTCATGTCAAGAACAAGGTAGTTCATCCCATGACCCTATCTTTCAGTCCATCCATGAAGTCCTTCAAGACAATCATGACATCCAAAACACACCTCTCCTTGACAACGGCTCTATTTCCAACTATATAATCTATGACAACCCCATCTTCGACCAAGACCCTACCATTGACCAAGAAATCCAAAACAATCCACTCCTTAACCTTTACACCATTCATGATCAAACACTTGCCGACCCTATAAAGGCCTCGACTATTGACACTTCCCATGATGATACACTTGCCTCCATGGGACACATAGATGATATTCCTCCAGAAGAAGAATCTTCCACTAGGGACATGCTTGCATATGATCAAGTTATAGCTAAAATCATTGGACTCTATGACACTAAACATAATGATGGCTTTGACATTGCCTTGAAAGCACCAACAGAATCATCTGAACTTGACATGTCACATGATCAGACTAAAGATATCAGTCAGGAATATGTCCAACATGAAAATGAAGCTAAGACACTTTATCAACTAGGGTCATCTATCTTTGTCAGAGCAGGCTTTCTTGTAGATGAAAATATTCCAAGTGACAGTGTCTACATACATCATGATGGGTTAGCATCTTGCTTTCAAAACAATAAATACCCCATCACAAATAGAATCTATCAAAGCATGCAATATCAAGGCAAAGGGCTAGGCATACATGAGCAAGGCATTCTAGAACCAATACAACTTCAGGAAAATTATAGACATCAAGGTCTTGGCTATTCCTCAGTTAGTAGATCAAACGATGTTAGTGGTACCTCCTCGATACTGGGGGCAACCTTGTTAGATACAAACGTCAAAATGGAATCCATGAGAAATCCTTGTCATAAGATTGTTGTCAACACCCCCTCCACCCACACCATGAACCGTCATTCCATCATAAATAAACCTTCCCTTTGGAACCAACAAAAACAAGTCTTACAAATCAAAATATCAAAATCAAATGTCAAAGGCCATTGAATCAAACAAAAGGACAAGTGGACAAATGAAATTAAAATGGATCCCAAAGAAATATGGATCAAACAAAGACACCAAGTCAAATACAAAAGTCAATCACAATGTGGAGCCACAAGCAAAGAGAACTCCCACATACAACAAATGTCCACCTCCTTCAAAATGGTCATCAAGCAAGGCATCTAAAGGTGTTGGTTCCAAACACCATCCCTCCAAAATCCATCATCCAACATCCCAAGTTTGGAAAATAAAAAGTGATTCATCCAAACGTCCAAACAACCTTTCCACATCTACCATCATCTATTGTAATCCTACATCTCGCCTAAAGTCCAATGATCCCATGTCATTAATACGTCACATCTTGGCAACAACTCTTTACCGCGAGGACTCTCATGGCACTCTATTGCGATGTGCATATTTTGATAAGGCCAACTCTAGTATCAGAAAGGATCACAATGACATCGATCAGTTGAATACAAGCGCTATGATCCTGACAAGACAACTCCTTCAGTGAGGTCATTATTGGCATATCATGGCACCAGTCTCTACATCAGCACCATTAGTGGATTCAGAAGAGTTAGTGGTCATCTAAAGCATCCAAGCTATCTGCAAAATCAAAAATACAAAAAAATTGAAAAATGTAAAACATCGTCACCCTGATGAAAACCTAGCAAACAGGCGCCCTAGATAAGCACCATGATGAAAACCTGGAAAATAGGCGTCATGTGTAAAATAAATCGTATATGTGGAATTTTATACTTGGGGGCAAGTCGTCTCATTTTCCCATGCCTTTCTCATGACATTTACGTCCATCTAAGCCCTATCATTTCCACGCATTCTTCCCACTTACCTCAGTCTTGACATAAAACTGGCACACATCAATCATGCTTTGGGAAAACTCTTGACATGTCTATCGTTTGGTCATACATGATTCATGAAACATCATGTCATTGACTATCATCATCTTATTGTCCTTATATGACATAGTCCTTGAAAATCATATGACAATTCCCTTAGTCTCATGTTTCCCGTCCTTTACCAAGGCCACCTCTTATCCTTTCATGTATGTCACCTATCTTGGCTTTCCCTTGTCAAACGGTCTAAGTATAATCATCATCCCATCTAGTCATAACCAAGTCATTCCAAATGCAACGATTATAATCCATACAAGCACATTATCCAAAATTTTACTTGACTGCATTCCTGGTCAGGCTGTAGACCTCCATACTTTTGTCACATTATCATCATTGTCCTCACATTGTTTCCACATCAAACAACGTTGTCATCACCTGTCAATTGGTAATCAGCTTGACTAGGGGCACAATCATGTTTGTCCTTGGATTCTCATGTGTAGGCATCAGTCATATGCATTTGTCACGATCCTCTTAAACGTCAAAATCCAAAAAAAATCATAAAATGACAAAAAGACAAAAACATCATAAAATGTCTTGAAAAAAGACAAAAACATCATAAAATGTCCTAAAGAAAGACCAAAAACATCATAAATTGTCCTGAAGAAAGACCTAAAAATCATAAAACGTCCTAAAGAAAAACACAAAGACATCCAAATCAATGTCAAAATCCTAAAAATGGAGTCAAAGTCAGTCATGTCAGTCAGTCCATTTCATTGTCGAACTACGTTGTCTCTGCGCATTTTCTACGTAGGCAAGGCCATCAATCGATGAGTCCCTGAGACATTAGGTTAGTCCTTTTAGATTGGTCCAAATAAAATCATGGAATTTTTCACAATCATCACATCGGTCAAATAAGTCAAACATAGTCAAACTCAGACACAAGACAGTCATTCAAAATGTCAATGTCAAAATTGGTCAAAATCAGACAGCACAGTCCAATCAATCATACAGTCAACATCAGTCAACTTGCCAAAACATATTACTCAAAACAATGTCAGTCTCGTCACTCTTTGGTCCTCTTCAAGATGTGTCCTTCTTGGAGTTGGACCTCATCAAAATGTCCTTTGCCTTTTTCAGGATGTGTCCTTCTTGATAATAGGCTCCGTCAAATTGTCAACACCATCAAATTGGCAAAACTCTTAAACTGTCAAAACTGTCAAATCGACAAGAAATCAATCTTTGGCAAACAAACATTGGCAAACAAAATAAAATGGTTGTTAATCTTTTTGGTCTATCTTGTCTTATCTTTTGACTATCTTGGCTATTTTGTCTTATATTTTTACTGTCTTGTCTTTTGGTCATGTTACTAGCTACCTCGAGAATGTCCCATGAAGGATTTAGAGGTGCGATGACATCTCCTAGCCTATTTTATTTTCTTTGACTGATGTCTGTGGATTGTCTTGACAAAAAGACTGGGGCAACTTCGCCCTTAGTATGAGTTAGGACATTCCTTCTTTGTGACTATCTTTTTTTCAAATGGATGACCTTGCACACCTTGGTCTATGTCATATCATGGTGTTTGTTGTCCATTTGTGTCATTTTTACCACCCAATGATGATTAAGAGCAATAATAATTAAAGTCTTATGCTAAAGTTTTGAAGGATTTGGTCTAGGAACTAACATGCATCTTCTTTAGTCGTGTCATCTTCTCTCACCCATCTCATATAGGCATTGCATCCATATCATCATCCATATCTTTTTCATTAACATTTCTTTGTCTCTTCATATTCTAGTCTTCTCATTAATTTCGAGAGCACACCCATGTTCTTGGAACTTGTCTTCCTCTCGAGGGGCATTTCGCAACCCTCCTCGTCATTCTTCCTTATCTTATTTTGCACTGGGGCATTTTTTGACTTATTTTCTTTGTCACAATGCGACAAGCGACATTATGATAGAGGGGCAAAATGTAGACACCTAAAAATGACCTAGGCTTGCAAGCTTCATTTTTACCACTTTCGTCCTAGCATAATTAAGACATTTAATTATGTCCTTGGTCCACATTCGACTATTAATTAAATAATTTTATAATTGTTTAATTAATTCATGTCTTTGTATTCTTCATGATTATTAAATAAATAAATTTTATTTATTTATTAAATAAGTCATTAATTGTCTAAGTCTTCCTTAATTAAATAAATTTCTTAATTTATTTAATTTCCCTTACATATTTCTTCCTAATTATTAAATAAATAAATTTTATGTATTTATTTAATATGTCACTAATTGTCATAATTAAATGAATTGATTAATTTATTTAATTAATTAATCTTATCTGCTAAATTAAATAATTATCTTTAATTATTTAATTGTCAAAATTAATATTCCTCTCATTTTAAATAAATGAAATTATTTAAAATGTCATCACTTTCTTAACTGTCAGTCCATTTTGGTAAATAATCTGAAAAAGATTATTTATTGTCTCACAAAATCATTATTTTGAATTAATTTGATTCAAAATAGTAACTAATCTTCCAAAAATCAAGTAATCAGGCAGATTCTTGATTTTCCAAATTTGATCTTCAGTCCAACTCTTATCTTCTTGATTTTTCGAATCTCACAAATCAGGCAGTCTTTATCTTCTTGATTGTCGAAAATCTTTATTTTCTAATTAATTTATCTCAATTATTCTCCACCACCGATTTGATTCTCTTAGATGACATCTTGACCGCTCAATTAATGATTCTGCCCTAACCCTAATTAGGGATTATCAAATTTAATTCGGGCCTCTCATTTTAGCTCTTAGTCAGAAGTCAATCTCACCCGTCCATTCAAAATGGCATTTTCTATAAAATGCCATTTTCCTCTCATTTTTTGATTACACACATAGATTACAATATTCTAGCATATTAATATTTAGATTAATTTGGCATTTTAGAGTCATTTTTATCACAGTCATTTAGGCATAGGCATTAGGCATTTGTGCAAATCCTTCAAAGCTTGGTGTAGGACATAGACATCTATTTGCAGATTGCTCACATGACGAATCTGAGGGCAACACGTCAACCAAAAAGTAAGAAGGAACTATCAAGGTGAATCATGGAAACTCGTGCGAATCAAAGGTATAATTGTACTTTTTTTCATTGTTCTTGATAGGATCTTTGGATTACATGCTTTATGTGTTAGTTTATCTCACACTCTAATCCTCAAAATAAATCCTTTGATACAGAGACCAATCATAATTTAGGTGTTTCTCGCTTCTGTGGCCCATATTTAGTGATTTGGGACTCATTCGCCACCTTGGGTGAATGAGTCCCACCTAGATTTTTTGGTCCCAAACCTGTTTCTACACCTTTCTAAGAAATTTTGATTTTTGGTCCCATACATTATGCCAAATGGGACTCATTCACCACTTGTGGCGAATGAGTCTTGTGTGACCCAAAATTGAAATTAATTCAAATTCTTGGTGGGATTATGTCCTCCTACATCTAATGTCAGCTTGTAGTGTTGTAATTTTAGGAATTCTTGCATAATTAAGTATAAATACAAGGTTCTTTCATTCATTTTCACCTAAGAATTTTGTGAGAGGATTCATAATAGAAAATTGAGTTCACAAGAGCATTCAAGCATTCACAAGGGCATTCAGGTGTCTTCAAGGGAAGAATCTTCATCAATTGTTGCAGCAATTCAAGATCCATCATCATGGAAAGGTTCTAAGTGCATTATTTCATGTTCATGCTTCATTATCTCATTTCATCATTTGGTTTAATTACCTAAAAGGGGTTGACCAAGGAAAACCCCTATTCCCTAACAATCAAAAAGTTTTCCCTCTTTTATGTGTGATTGCAAGTTTTTAGATTGAAGAAAAGTGGATTTGAAGCCTTCAAAAGCACCAAAATGAAAAAGTTGCAAATGTTGTCAAATTTTTCATGAAAAGTTGTCAAGACTCATAGAAACTCATATCTAGGGAAAAATATCCATCTAATTTTCATGAAATCAATGGGAAAGTGCTTATTTTATCCATCATCAGAGGCTTGCAAATTTTTAGTTCAAGATTCTACTCCTAGGACACTTCGCAACAAAATGGGATTGATCCCTTAATTGTGGCGAATGAGTCCCACTATAGATATTTTTCAAAGATCTTTTCAGATTTGGATACCCATTTGGCTCAAACTTGATCCTATGCAAAGACCCAAATCTAGGACTGATTCACCCAGAATGGAAAATGAGTCCCATTAGGCTAGAAAATTAGGTTTTTTAGGATTTCAAAGCTCCTTTCCATCTCCAACAAGTTTCTAGGTGCACACTTTTTGTTTTAGAGTTTTCTATTCTGCTTTGTTTGCATTTCCAAGTCATTTAGTGAAGCATTGCATCAAACTAGGTTTTACATTTCAATCTTGCATGTCACTATCTTTTCCAAGCCCTAGCTTGGTGGTGAACCCCTCATTAGATCATATTCATCTCCGAGGACAACCCTATTTCAAGATTTCTTTCTCTTTTGCATTGAGATCTCTAGGGTTATCCTTGAGTGGAATATCTTGGAAAGTGGGTGTGAATATCTCATCATTCCCACATTTTCCTTGGTTCATCATCTTATACATATGTTTGAAGATGAAAATGTTAAAGCTTATGTTTAGAGACTGGATGAGGTAGTAGCTAGAATGCAATCACTTGGCACTACTATAGATGAAACAAAGATTGTAAAGAATATTCTTAGAACTCTTCCTGATGCTTACAGTGAGAAGGTGAGTGATATTGAGCAAACTATAGATTATAAGACTTGTACTAAGGATCTGTTGCTAGGATTTTTGACATCTTATGAGATGATGAAACCAAATCTAAGAAATGGAGGAAAATAAGAAACTACTTTTAAAGCTACAAAAGCTAAAGATTCGAATGAAGAAAAAATTGATGAAATAGAAGCTAACTGTGTGGTCGATTTTGTGAGTGTTAAATATGTAAAAACAAAATGAATCAATCACACCAATAAGACATTATATCAAAACAAAATATTAAAGTAATAAAGATTTCAAACTCAGTATCATGTTATCAATGCCGTCCTATCGTCCTCTATCTTCAGTATTTTCATCGATTCCAGTTGGCTCTCAGATTGTTTGCTAGGATCAATGAACATTCCTGCTAAAGAATGAGATTGAATATGAAATGCACGTAATACTTATGCTAAGACATGATTTGCTGAAAATGAAAGACTATTGATGATGTTATGAATAATAAAACTAGAAAGCTATAGTGCTAGAATGCAATTAATCTCTAATTACTCTGATATCTGTGGTGTAACCCTTGCTTGGATTGGTCGTGCTATTTGTAGAGTTTTTCAAAAGCTTCTGATTGGTTGATATGATCAACAATTGTGAAAATTTCTGGAAGATCGAACGATTGAGGATGGATAAGACTGAAGAAAAACATAAGAAAGCAGAAAGCAAGATTTGTTTTCTTTTTATGAAAAAGAGGTAAGATAAGATGATGAAGATGATTTGTTAAAAATCATATTTTTGTGAGATTATGGGAAGATTTTGAAGAAGATAAATAATGAATTATTGAATTCAATTATTTATTTATGGGGGACACAAAGGTTTTTCTTAAAATAGAATATTTACCCTGGATTTAAAAAATAATGGGAGATTTCATAATTAAATAGAATATTTAATTATGATTCTGAAAAGATATCGAAGATATTCAATTAAATAAAGATATTTAATTAAACTTTTAAGAAATGGTATGTAAATGAAATTAATTAAATGAGATATTTAATTAACTAGAAGAAAGATTTGAAAATAATTAATTAATTTTGATTAAATCCAAAAAGACTTAATTAAATTCAAAAAGTGATAATTAATATAAATAAATAAAGTGTATTTATTTAATTAATCAAGTGGACATATGAATGTGAAATAATTAAATAAAA
The DNA here is from genome assembly GCA_007258455.2 of Sequoia sempervirens. Lineage (NCBI taxonomy): Eukaryota > Viridiplantae > Streptophyta > Pinopsida > Cupressales > Cupressaceae > Sequoia > Sequoia sempervirens. Next base: position 816,609,453 of record VDFB02281492.1, read on the forward strand.
ATCAATTTATTTAATCATGATAGAAGAATAATTTGAATGAACAATATATTAAATTAATTAAATTTAATCATATGTAGAAGACTTTAGAGAAATTAATTAAATAATAAATATTTAATGAAATGCCAGGATTAATTAGATATGACCAATTTTATGCATCTACACTAACTTCTTAAGAAGAATGATAAAAGGCCCTGGTAAGTATGAAGGTAAGTTTCCCTTTAAATGCTTTAGTTGTGGAGAAATAGGTCATTATGTTGCAAAGTCACCAGAAAGAGCTAAAAGGAATAAACAAAGCTATGAGAAGGAAAAGAAAGGAAAGAAAATTAACAGAGATTACTATGTGAATGAGAATGCTAGTATTTCAAATGAAGATTCAGAATATGAAGATCTATATGACAATGAATGCTTTTTATTCGTGATTAAGGATGAACCTACTTCTACTAATTTAGATAAACGGGTAAAGGAAAGCCCTTTGGAGAAGGAGAAGGAGAAAAATGAACGTACGGTTATCTCTGCCCTACATGCTAAACAAGAAAATAATTTTTGGGTAGTTGATATTGGTTGTTCACATCACATGACTAGTGATAAGAGTAAGTTTTTTAAGATTAAGAAATATGATGGAGGCTTGGTTATGTTTGGAGATGATACTGATCCTAAAATCTGTGGGATAGGTTTAGTAAGTTTTGATGGAAAGCATCATACTGATGATGTTTACTATGTAAAGTGTTTAAGGAATTTTTTTTGAGAATTGGTCAGATGTGCAGAAAAGGATATGATCTTGTGTTTAAGGATGAGAAATGTGAGATCTGAAAAGGATCTGGAACATTGATTGCTACAAGAAAGAAGTTTGAAGGGGATATTTATCAACTTAAGGGTGTTGATGGACAATGCTTTATGACTCAAATAAATGATAGTTGGTTATGGCATAGGAGAATGTGTCACATGAATTTTGACAACTTGGAAAGGATTAGTGTTGTTTAGGCCATGAGAGATTTAACAAGAATTGCAAAGCCTGTTAATGCTATTTGCATGAATTGTTAGTTTGGGAAGCAAGCAAGAAATCATTATAGATCAAGGGAACAATCTAGTACTGGACTACTGGATTTAGTTCACATAGATCTCTATGGTCTTATGAGAGTGAGAATTCTACTTGGTGAAAAGTACTTTATGCTTTTAATTGATGATTATTCTAGGTATACATGGGTTACATTTCTTAGAGAGAAATTAGATGCATTTGATAGATTCAAGGCATTCAAGGCTATGGTTGAAAATGAAGTGAATTTGAAGATAAAGTTCTTAAGATCTGATAGAGGTGGATAATTCATCTCCGATGAGTTCAATATGTTTTGTGAAATGCATGGAATAAAGAGACAGTTATCTACTTCAAGAAATCCTCAGTAGAATGGAGTTGTTGAAAGGAAAAATAGAGCAGTTCAAGAGGCTGCTAGGTTAATGATTACTGAAGATAGATTACCAAAATTTTACTAGAAATAAGCTATTCATATTTTTTTTTATGTGTTCAATTGAGTTCAAGCAAGAGAAAATAGTACAAAGGCTCCCTATGAACTATGGCACAGAAGAATTCCTACAGTTAAATATTTCAAGGTATTTGGAAGCAAATGCTATATCAGAAGAGATGAGTAAACTTTGGGTAAGTTTGATGCAAGAAGTGATGAAGGAATATTTCTTGGATACTCTACTAAAATAAAGGTATACAGATGTTTCAATAAAGTACAAAGGAAGATTGTAGAGAGCTCAAATGTGAAGGTAGATGAGACAATGGAGAACTCTATTGATGTTGATGGATATGTGTCCAATGAACATGATTGTGAAAGAATAAAAGAAATTGTAGAAGAATAGAAGAAACTGGATGAACAGAATAAAATTGAAGATGCTTTGGTGATGACTCCTAGGACACCAAAATATGTAAAAAGGAATCATTCAGAAAATCAGATTATTGGAGACAAGACAAAAGGTGCATTAACCAGAAGTAAAGTTGTCGTTGAAGTAAATTTGTGTTTATTCTCTAAGATTGAGCCAAAGACAGTAAGTGAATCCTGTAAAGAAGAACATTGGAAGGAAATAATGAAAGAAGAACTTTTGCAGATTGAAAAGAATCAGACTTGGGAATTGGTCCCAAGATCGGCAGATAAAAACATTATTGGAACAAAATGGGTTTTTAGAAATAAGTTGAATGAGAATGGAGAAGTTTTCATAAATAAAGTTATTGGTGTTTCAAATTGATTGATCCAATGAGTCCTAAAGAATAGCCAATTTCTTATGCTCAAACTCAAAGAGGGATTTGGCCAACTAACAAGATTCATTCAAACACTGAAATCTCCTACACTTTTGGCTCTACAAGACCAAGGTGGGTCTCCCTTCACAATTCCTAAAGACTTAATTCAATTATACATAGACATTGCATTTTATAGCAGATAATTCCCAATGAAAATATACCAAGGAAAGCATTGACAACTTCAAATCTGGCCTTATTTTTGGTATCTCAACACTCACTTAGCAATTGGGAAGCAGAATCCTACACCAAACCTAAACCCAACATCAGAGATTAAAATTATTTTGAATTGATAACTTGTTTCTTAAATGCATTAAGCTGAATGGAAAATCAGTGCCTAATTCTGGGCCATGGAGTCAAGTATACAATCACAAGACAATTTCATCAGCAAATAAACTTCAACCAGTGGATTCAAAATTGTTAATGTCTTACACTAATAGATCCACTCCTGTTGTCACCCAAATTCTTCTTACAAATCCATCCTGCACACTTAAAATCACAATTATCTAGTCAAAGTAATTTAACCATTTCTTTGAAATAGAACCATGAACAAATAATACAACCTTAGGGAAATTGAGATGACAAATTCTAAATAATTTGTATTATTCAATCCATATGATCAAGTGTGTACAAATTTGGAGACAATTTGATGACATTCATGCTCTACTTGCACAAACTGGTTTATATTTACTCTTGAAATTGAAACACTATAATTGTGTATTCTATTTATGACTCTAACTCATCATTTCTCTATCTACCCAACCCATACAAAAATTTAGAACCCTTTACAATGAGAAAATAATGAGGATATATAGAAGGAAGAAGAGACCTAGAATTAATCTGTTGAAGACACTTGGAAGCATCATCCTCCATTAATCTGCAACAAGAAATGGAAAAGCCTTTATCTTCTCTCTTTCTTTGCAATAACAAACTCTTCCTTTGTATTTTTCCCTACAGTGAAAATTTGGTTTTCTTTCCTGTGAAAATCATTCACTCTGCATTTGCTTTGTTGCATATTTCACCTCCCAACAAATAATGATCTTTTCTTACACAGTGAATATTTAATTCACTTCATAAAATCATCCCCCCGTGCACTCCACTCTTATTTCCAGCAACATTTGAAAGCCTTTATTTAATTATGAAGACTTTTAAAGCATTCACATGGGCCATTAAAATATTTCACCCGTGCTTGTATCTACTTTTCACTTTGCATTACCCCACAACATTTTACATTTATGTGCCCAACAAAGAAAATATTAAACTTTAATAAAGGAGAATTTTAACCCCTCTTAAGCCTTCACGGTGCCCACAATGTTTGAAATATTTCCCCCACAACAATAAAAACATTTAAAAATTTCCACGAGCAAAAATTTACCTGCACCCATTACTTTTGAAATTTATCCCAAGAGCAATATTTTAAAACAAATTTTAAAATACCCATGGGCCCACCATATGCTTCTCCCCACACAAGCATTTTTTTGAATTCTTAACATTAGCAAAGGCCTTCAATAATTTCAATGGGCTTCACATTGTGCTTTAATATTTTTCCTTCAAAATTTTAGGCCCACCACGAGCCACGTGGACCCTTCTCATAGGCCTCGCAGTTTTTAACAAGCCTACATCTTAAAATTGTGAAACAACGAGCAAGGGTGGAGATTTGGCTACATCGCCTCCTCTTTTTTTCTATCATTGATCTTTTCTTACCTCTTATGTTTACCCTAATTTCTCACGCTCATTTGTTCTACAACCTCATGATTCATGGTGGTGAGAAAATTTCTTGAAACAATTTTGACACATTTTCACTGCAAGCATGGGTCATCCCCATTCAACAAGCATCGAATACAATGATGTTTCATGTGGCAGCTCCTACACTAGTATTGAAATCTCCATTTTCAATTTCAAATCACCTCTTTCAACCAAGACGATGTCCGCCCCCATGCCTGGTAACACCAATTTTTCATGGTCATGGTGTTAATGTTTTCAATATGGTTCTCATACTTCTCCATAGGCATTACTTTAATCATTGAATCCTCCATTTATTTTGATCCATTTCCACTGTAGGCATAAACTATTCTTGCAGAAAGCAAACATGTGCTAGATTTACCCACACATTGGGTGCCTAAACAAAGTTGTTCCATGAAATAGGCATGATCGCGCTGCATCCTTTTCCAAAATTTAGATTGATCATTTTCAGTAAGGATGGTGGTGCCCTTCTCCAGTGAACATTACCTCGTCCCTGTGTGAACACTCCACAATCTACACTCAAGTCTCAAATCAATGATTTGTTTTTAGCCACTTCTTGCACTAATGTTATAGTTTCGTTTGTAATATCAACAAGTCCCCTCTTTAGCTGGCGTATTAGCTTCCTCACCATTTGCAACAAATTTGTTCCCTTGCTACCATGCTAGAACTTCACAATGAATCCCTTGGTCCTCCTTAGATGTGTTGCTACACACTGGATTCCTCCCTTTTTTATTAAAAACTACAAAATAATTGCAATTTCCAAGTGACATATCTATATAAATGTTCTTCACATTTGATTTGCTTAGTGTAGCCTTCAATGGTCTCATTTGCAATTCCACGTTGCTAGGTGAACATAAAGCACTTGATGAGTTTCTTCAATTGTAAATACATCCACAACAATTATAAGCCTAAATGGATCTCGTTCCAAACTCCTTTTATGGCTGCAAAATGTAGACATGCATCGACACAATGAAGAAACATGAGCAGTAGTAATCCAATAAAAAATCTCCCTTTCAGTATTTCTACTAGCATTGTCTTAATAGGAACCTAGTGATATGGATGGAGTTGCTAACAAAATTTTATTCCTTTACTTATCATGGTAGGAGTCAACATATTCAAATTTGGAAGAATATTATGTCTTTGTCACTAGTAAAAATGCTTGTTGAAGTTGTACTCTCAATCCCTCTAACAGCCCTTCCAATGAGCAAATAGCCAAAGAGTTCAAAATTATAGCTTGTGCTAGTGTTGGAAAAACACTACTTCCAAGCACCACTTTCAGTTGCTTTTGATGGCTTAAAACCAATAATTAGTTTTTTTTAATTTTCCATATTTTCAAAGACAATTGTAGTGCCAAAGCCCACTACTACAACTTGGACATTTGGAAAGCCTACCTCCTTCCATGCTTCTAGAAATACCAAGGTTGCTTCTTGTAAGTTCACATCTTCATTAACAATAAACCTTGACCAATATGAGCTTGTATCATTTTTAGTATTATGTAGTTGTTCAAACAATCAAGCAATATTACAAAGTGTTGTGACTCTATCCCATAATGACTCAAATGCAACACCACCCCCTTCAAGATAGATGAAAGAAACTAGTGGTGATGAAAAAATGAAAACCCACTGATGGAACAGTGCTCTGAAATCCATGCCTTTTATAACTAAAATGTCCTTCGATAGGTTGTAATGCAACACTTATACCCTCATACTGTGTAAAGCATGTCAGGTCCCTATGTGGGCCCTGCTAAAAGAAAATTGTTTTCAAACAAGTTTCATCTTCAATTTACTTGACACAACTTCTAAATGCTCCTGGCATGAAAAAATGAATTGGGTTGCCATTAAAACTTGCTTTCTGGCATATTTGAACAATGAGCCAAACAAGTCAAGTGGCCTCTAGAATCGCTCTAGGAAACTAGTCAAATGACCTCCTGGAGCAATGAAAATGCACAAGCATGTATAAATTTGACCCAAGAATTTAGTGCAACAAACAGCTCAGCAAAATAGATCTCAAGGTGCAAGATATTCACTGTCAAAGTTGCTCAGTCAAACTTTTCTACAACTGTACATGTTCAAAACCAATTAAAACTCACCCAATCACCACTTCGAAAAAATACCAAATCACCTTCTAGCAAGTTTCCAATGGAAACACAAGCTCATTTAGGTCCATTGTGCATGTGTACAAGAGGGATTTGCTTCAATCATCATTTTTCATGAGATATTAGGGGTCAAAGTTGACCACCTTGAAACATGTCAGAAATGTAGATGCAAAATTAGAACAAACTGCATTTGCTTTTGATCTCAAAAAATAATCAAATCAGGTCCTAGGGCTCTAAAACTAGACTATGGAGCATATGAATGTAGGGAGAATGGAGAGAAAAAATCCATTTGTCATGACAATTATCCAGTTGTGAAATATCAGCTCAAACAAGAGGCCACTTTGTAGGACAGAGAGTTTGCAAATAGCAAAACAGTCCCAGAGCCCTCTAGCTTTGCATTTCAAAACCCTATCAAAAATCATCATGGGAAGCTGAAAAATGACATGCAGGTTTACATATGTCAATTAAATATGTCCACCAAGGGGTTTGGCATGAAAATAAATTGGCTCCAAGTTATGATGCTCCAAAGTAGATCACTTCAGCAAATTTTTTAGGTGCACTTTTGAGTATGCAAAGGCAAAATTTTCAATATGGGCACTTCATATTTGCAAATTTTGAAAGTGCCAATAGTGGCTCTGACTAGGGATGTATTCCCCTTGTGGGCATAACAAGAATCTATATCTTTGGGGAGTAGACCAAATGTTGAGTCCATTGGGTGTTCTGAAACTGCTCCTTTATTCAACCTTCATTTTTACTTCACTTCGTGACCCCAGGCCACCAAATGAAAAATGGGAGTCAATTCTTACCCCTGTCAAACACCAATATATTAAAGAATTTGATCTCCCTCAATCTATTTTTTCCTTTGTCACACCACAAGAATATGAGTGATTGCATTTCTGCAAACACTAGTTTCAAACTACCTTTGTATAAGTGGAAATTTGATCCATGTTCAGCTTTGTTGTCACATGGTAGCCAAATCACATAAACCATATCACTTCCACTCTCCTCATTTTCTAATTTTGCATCAAGTGGAAAAATTTTAAGTTTGTGATCAAGACCACATGAAAACATGATCTTATCACATTCACTAACCCCCTCATAATGATCATGCTCAGAGGAGATATCATGGCTGAAAAATGAAAAACAATATGCAATCCTCTTGTGTGTTGAGAGAATATTTATCATACATTTGTAATTCCTTCAACTCAAATGCACCATAGGTAAGTTTACTATTATCCCAACAACACCACTCAAGCACATTTTCATGTGTTTCAAGATTCTGGAAATTAGATTTATCAACACCCACAATACCTTCATCCACATTAAAATTAGGGTATTCAGAAAAACATCAACCTCCAATGCATAAACAATGTTTTCAATCTCAGGTTCACACATGATGTCAAGTTCATTCTTCAAACCACTATTCAATTCCATATGGAATGTCTCAAATAAAGATTCAGATAATTCATAATTTAACCCTAAGCCAATAATTTCACATTAATTTTTTATATCATGTTCAATATTACTCTCTGTAATCTCAATATGAATACCTGAATCATTTTGAATGCTATCACTTTCAAGATTAATAGGGTTAGCAAAAGGACTTTCATGTGCACTATCAGTTGATAGGCATATTGACCTATGTGCCAGAAACTTAATGTTATCTTAAATTTGTTCATTAGCAATAGAGCTAGAACCTTCATTCTATTTCACATTAATGTATTCCCCATTCAAAACAAACATGTCCATTTTCATACTATGAAGATGAGAAATATCATCAAATAAGGACCCATATTCAATCTCATATTGATTAACATCACACCCAGTGCCATTTGCATCATTTGGCTGCTCTACACATAGATCAATTTTTTTTGCAATGTCAACACAATCTAGAGGTCCATCAAATTGTTTCACATTATCTATGGGTGATACTGCTAATCCTAGATCCATGTGTTTATCATAATTTATAACTTGATCATTCAAAAATGAACTCCTTCCTTCATCAATGTGCACCTCATCATCCTTTTCATGTATAGCTGACATTTCCATCTTTGCTTCAGACAAACAATCATGGGTAGTAGGGACATAAGCACATTCATCAACATCTTTATCATTTCTAGCATTGTGTTCATACTGAACACACATATGCTTATCTTCAAATTCTTCATCATTCATAAAATTAGCATGCTCCATTGATGACCAATCCAAACTACATTCTGAGTGTGCATCAAATGGGATTCATTCATTCACTTGGGGGAAAGTGACTTCATCAATATTCATATCATTACATTCTTTAGGTGAATAAATTACCTCTAGATCATCCTTATAGGAGCATTCATAATCATCAAAAGAGCAATAAATTTGGCTATCACTGTGATTCTCATCACAAGAAGACTCATCACTACATAAACCGTGCTCATATTTTTCAGAGTGAGTGCTTGAAATTTCATCTTCAATTTCTTGATCACTGATTTGTGATGAGATGTCAGCAGCACTTGCATTATCTTTACAAACCAAAACATGACATGGAACGACATCTTGCATCTCTTTTACTTCTTCATCACCCTAGATATTACAAGAAGAAATTTCATGCATATCTATTTTTTCATCATACCATGTATCTTCATCTTCATCATTGTTGTATAGATCTGCACATGTGTTGATTGTGAGCTTATTACAATCAATATTCTCATCCATATAACATGGATTTTCATTTTTTGATGCACTCTTTCCATTTTTGTGTATCATGTTCTAATTTTTCTGAATAAAATAGTTGCTATCTTCATTTTGGGACATCACATTTTGTGCATAATAATGTTGGGCTCCTTCAACAATCTTTATCGAATCAATTATATGGTGCAAGCTATGAGGCTTCAACTCCTTCGGCAAGGAACTCATCCTAGAATCATATATTTCAAAAAATAGATCAGTGTACATTGAATCCTTAGGTCTGAAATTTATGGGGACTTTCAACAAGGCATCCAAAAACCTTGAGAACAAATCAAGTGGTGATTCTCCTTTCCATTTTTTCATTTTAGAAAATCCTTGAACAAAAGATGTTTGATCAACATTGCTCAAATTGTGTTGGCATTCAACTTGGAGCTCACTATGATCTACATGTTGTGATGATGGAGAAATCAGAATAGCAATAACATTACCATTTTGACAAGCATTTCAATTATCTGATCCATGAGTTCTATTTGCATGAGGTGTGTTAGGATGACCAATACTCATAGCCCTATGTCCTTTCATCATTGAATATTTCATATTTTTCTCAATAGTCATGGAAATTTGATATGCCTGATGCAATGTCATAGACTCTTTATCACATAGCAGATAACTCATTTTTTATCAAATGCACCTAAGTTCATGACCAAACATTCAACATCATTTGGTTTTATGCTTGCAAGGATCTCTCTTATTATCTTTGAAAATCTTAGATTAAAAGAGGGGACTAACTCATCTTCTCCTTTCTCCATGCTCGTGAACTTTTGTCTTATTAAGACTAGATCAATCCTTTCACCAAACTACTCCATGAACACTACTCTAAACTCCTAGGAAAATATAAAGGATGTTGGTAAATAAGAGAACCAATCTCTTGCATCTCCTTTTCTAAACAAATAGCCTCATGATCACATCCTCGTGATCTACCTCATAGCCATCCATCAAATTATTGAATTCTTCCAAATGTTTATTTGTTGATTCAGACTTATCACCAATGAATTTTGGTAATTTATCTCTGACTTTAGCTGGAATGAAATTTGGGTAACCATTAATGCCACTAAAATTAATAGGTTTGTATCTTTCAGCGTTGAAACCTCTTTACAAAACTGGCTGGGGCTGATCATAAATCATGGTTGCACTAGGAACCATAGAAGGATGCATATATTGGTGCATTTTGATACACCTCTTTCAAATTTGAAATATCAACTCTACAATTGATATTCATTGCCCTATTTCTAGCTTTCATCATGACCTTAGAATACCACAATGCATAATTCAAATGCATCTACACCTAAGATCTATTTAGTGGGAATATTTCAAGAACAAGCATACTTTCAACATAATACATAGGCCACAAATTATAATTTAGAAGTATGCAAACTCAATATTATTGTCCTTTCGCTTTCTTAGAGCTAATTCACTCAATAGGGAGCCAAAGTTATTTTAAAGACTTCGAATATGGTTTTCACATACAAATTTCTTGAAAACCAAAAATGAAAAATAACTAGATATGTAGTAGCTATTGCAAATTCTTCTTCCTAACTAGAAATATTGTAGATTTGAAACTTTATTCACATCTTTAGTAGGTTCTTATGATAGAGTCACTACCTCTCTTTACAAAGGACTGAACTTCAAGCAATATGAAGCTCCTTCAAAGATAAATATCCTTATGAGTTCCTTTCACCAATAGAGCACCACAAATCATGAAACCTTCCAGTTTACTGCAACAATTTCTTTCTCTAGGTTTGAATTCCTTAAATATTTGAACCAAATGTTCATATTAGTAAATAATTGACTCTATGAAATATTAGTCTACAACTGGAGATTCAAATTTCTCCCCAATAGAGTCGCCATTCTGTTGGTGTTCCAAATCGACCAATCCAATGAGTCCTAAATAATATATAATTTCTTACACTCAAACTCAAAGAGGGATTTGGCCAACTAACAAGATTCAGCCAAAGACTGGAATATCCTACACTTCTGGCTTTGTAGAACCAAGGTGGGTCTCCCTTCACAATTCCTAAAGACTTAATCCAATTATACATAGACCTTGCATTTTATAGCAGATACTTCCTAATGAAAATATACCAAGGAAAGCATTGACAACTTCAAATCTGGCCATATTTTTGGTATCCCAACACTCACTCAACAATTGGGAAGCAGAATCCTACACCAAACCCAAACCCAACAATAGAAATTAAAATGATTTTGAATTAATAACTTTTTTCTGAAATGCATTAAGTTGAATGAGAAATCAGTGCCTAATTCTGGGCCATGGAGTCAAGTATACATTCACAAGACAATTTCATCAACAAATAAACTTCAACCAATGGATTCAAAACTGTTAATACCTTACACTAACAAATCCAGTCCTATTGTCACCCAAATTCTTCTTATAGATCCATCTTTCACACTTAAAATCACAATTATCTGCTCAAAGTAATTTAACCATTTCTTTGAAATAGAACCATGAACAAGTAATACAACCTCAAGGAAATTGAGATGAAAAATTCTAAATAATTTATATTATTGAATTCATATGATCAAATGTGTACAAATCTGGAGATAATTTGATGAAATTCATGCTCTACTTGGACAAACTGATTGATATTTACTCTTGAAATTGAAACATTACAATTGCATACTCTACTTATGACTCAAACTTAGCATTTCTCTATCTACCCAACCCATACAAAAATTCAAAATCCTTTACAATGAGAAAAGAATGAGGAGATATAGAAGGGAGAAGAGCCCAAAAATTAATCCAGTGAAGACACCTAGAAGAATCATCCTCCGTTAATCAGCAACAAGAAATGAAAAAGCCTCTCTCTTCTCTCTTCCTTTGCAATAACAAACTTTTCCTTTGTATTTTTCCTTGCAGTGAAAAATTGGTATGCTTTCCCATGAAAATCATTCACTCTGCATTTACTTTGCTATATATTTCACCTCCCAGCAAATAATGATGTTTTCTTACATAGTGAATATTTAATTCACTTCATAAAATCATCCCCCCGTGCACTCCACTCTTATTTCCAGCAATATTTTAAATCATTTATTTAATTGTAAAGACTAGTAAAACATTCACATGGGCCATTAAAATATTTCACCTATGCTTGTATCTACTTTTTTCTTTGTATTACCCAACATAATTTTATATTTATGTACCCAGCAAAGAAGATATTCAACTTTAATAAAGGAGTATTTTAACCCCTCTTAAGCTTCCATGGTACCCACAATGTTTGAAATATTTCCCCCACAACAGTAAAAACATTTAAAAACTACCTCGGGAAAAAATTTACCCACACCCATTACTTTAGAAATTCATCCTAAGAGCAATATTTTAAAACAAATTTTAAAATTCCCATGGGCTCACCATATGCTTCTCCCTGCACAAGCATTTTTTTGAATTCTTAACATTAAAAAAGGTCTTCAATAATTTCAATGGGTTTCACATTATGCTTTAATATTTTTCCTTCAAAATTTTGGGTCCACAACGAGCCATGTGGAGCCTTCTTGTCAACCTCACAGTTTTTAACAAGCTCACATCTTAAAACTATGAGACAATGAGCAATGGTGGAGATTTGGCTGCATCACCTCCTCTTTGTGTCTATTGTTGATCTTTTCTTTCCTCCTATGGTTACCCTAATTTATCACACTTATTTGTTCTGCAACCTCACGAGTCATGGCAGCGAGCAAATTTCCTAAAACAATTTTGATACATTTTCACTGCAAGCACATGCCATCCCCATTCAACAAGAATCAAATACAATGATGTTTCTTGTGGTAGCTCCTACACCAGTATTGAAATCTCCATTTACAATTTTGAATCACCTCTTTCAACCAGGATGATGGCCACCCCCGTGCCTAGCAATGGCAATACTTCATGGTCATAGTGTTAACATTTTCAATATGGTTCTTAGACTTGTCAATAGGCATTTCTTTACTCATTGAATCCTCCATCGATTTTGATCAATTTCCACACTAGCCACAAACTATCCTTGTGCAAAGTAAACATGTGCTAGATTTACCCACACATTGGCCACCTGAACAGAGATGTTCCATACAACAGGAATGATGGCGCCCATCCTTTTGCAAAATTTAGATTGATCATTTTCAGCAAGGAAGGTGGTGCCCTTCTCCAGCTAACATTACCTCACCCCTGTGCCAACACTCTAAAATCTACGCTCAAGTCTCAAATCAATTATTTGTTTTCAGCCACTTCTTGCACTGATGTTATAGTTTTGTTTGTAATATCAACTGATCCCATTTTTAGTAGGCATATTAGTTGCCTCACCATTTACAACAAATATTTTCCCTTGCTACCATGCCAGAACTTCATAATGAAGCCCTTGTTCCTCCTTAGATGTGTTGTTGCGCACTAGATTCCTCCCTTTGCTATTAAAAACTACAAAATAATAGCAATTTCCAGGTGACATATCTATATAAACGTTCTTCACATTTGATTTGCTCAGTGCATCCTTTAATGGTCTAATTTGTTGTTCCCAACTCCACATTTCCAAGCAAACATAAATCACTTAATGAGTTTCTTCAATTGTAAATGCATCCACAACAATCACAAGCCTAACTAGATCTCATTCCAAACTCCTTCTATGGATGCAAAATGTAGACATGCACTAACACAATGAGGAAACATGAGCAGTAGTAATCCTATAAAAAATTTCCCTTCTAGTATTTCTGCTAGCATTGGCTTAATAGGAACCTAATGATATGGATGGAGTTGCTAACAAAAATTTATTCCTTTACTTATCATGGTTGGAATCAACATATTCAAATTTGGAAGAATATTATATTTCTCCATCACTAATAAAAATGCTTGTTGAAGTTGTGCTCTCAATCCCTCTGAGAGCCCTTCCAATGAGTAGATAGCCAAGGAGTTCAAAATTATAGCTTGTGCTAGTGTTGGAAAAACACCATTTTCAGTTGCTTTTGATGGCTTAAAACCAATAATTAGTTTTTTTGAATTTTCCATATTTTCAAAGACACTTGCAGTGCCAAATCCCACTGCTACAACCTGGACATTTGGAAAACCCACCTCCTTCCATGCTTCTAGAAATACCAAGGTTCCTTCTTGTAAGTTCACATCTTCATTAACAATAAACCTTGACCAATATGAGCTTGTGTCATTTTTAGTATTATTTAGTTGTCCAAACAATCAAGCAATATTACAAAGTGTTGTGACTCCATCCCACAATGACTCAAATACAACACCACCCCCTTCAAGATAGATGAAAGAAACTAGTGGTGATGAAAAAATGAAAACCCACTAATGGAATAGTGCTCTAAAATTCATGCCTTTCGTAAATCAAAATTTCCTATGATAGATTGAAATGCAACACTTATACCCTTATAATTGAGTAAAGCATGCTAGGTCCCCATGTGGGCCAGGCTAAAAAAAAAATGTTTTCAAATAGGTTTCATCCTTAATTGACTTGACACAACTTTTGAATGCTCCTAGCATGAAAAAATGAACTAGGTTGCCATTAAAACATGCTTTCTGGCATATTTGAATTGTGAGCCAAATAGGTCAAGTGTCCTCTAGAATCACTCTGGGAAACCAAACAAACAACCTCCTGGAGCTATGAAAATGCACAGGCATGTAGAAATTTGACCTACGAATGCAATGCAACAAACAACTCGGTAAAATAGATCCCAAGTTGCAAGATATTCACTGTCAAAGTTGCTCAATCAGACTTTTTAGCAATTGCACCTGTTCAAAACCAAGTAAAACTCACCTAGTCACAAGTTTGAAAAAATACCAAATCACCTTATGGGAAGCTACCAATGGAAACAAAAGCTCATTTAGGTCCATTAAGAATGTTTTAAAGAGGGATTTTCTTCAATTATCATTCTTCACGAGATATTAGGTGTCAAAGTTGACCACCTTGAAACATGTCAGAAATGCAGATGTAAAATCAAAACAAACTGCATTTGTTTTTTTATCTCAAAAAAATATCAAAACAGGTCCTAGGGATATGAAATTGGACCAGGGAGCATATGAATTTAGGGGGAATGGAGAGAAACAATCTTTTTTTGTGACAATCATCTACATGTGAAATATCTGCTTGAACAGAAGGCCACTTCGTAGGACAAAGAGTTTGCAAACAATAAAACAGTACCAAAGCCCTCCAACTTTGCATTTGAAAACCCTGTCAAAACTCATCATGGGAAGATAAAAATTAACATACATGTTTACATATGTCATTTAAATATGTCCACCAAGGGGTTTGGCATGAAAATCAATTGGCTCTGAGTTATGAGCCTCCAAATTAGGTCACTTGAGCAGATTTTTCAGGTGCACTTTTGAGTATGCAAAGGAAAAAATTTCAATATGGCACTTCAAATTTGCAAAATTTGAAAGTCCCAAAAAAAGTGAGGCTTTTGTGTAAAGACTATTCATAAGTGGAAGGCATATATTTTCAGGAGACTTTTTCCCTGGTAGCAAGAATGGAACCTATAAGGATGTTGTTGGCATTAGTTTCTTATAAAGATTTCAAAGTTTATCAGATGGATGTTAAGTCAACATTTTTGAATGGTGAACTGGAAGAAGAAGATTACATGGAAAAACCTAAAGGATTTCAGTTAACAGATCAACCAGATATGGTGTACAGGTTGAAGAAAGCTTTATATGGACTAAAGCAAGCTTCTAGAGCTCGGTATGGAAGGTTAGACAGGTATTTTATTTAGCAAGGATTTAACAAAGGTGTGGTAGATATTAATTTGTACTTTAAGATTTAAAATGATAGTCTTGATTGTAGTTTTATATGTTGATGCCATTATCTTTGGAGGAAATGAAAATATGTGCTAAATGTTTATGGAAGAGATACAAAAAGAATTTGAAATGTCTATGTTTCGGGAGATGAATTTCTTTCTTAGGTTGCAAATTAATCAAATAGAGAAGTGAATTTTCATTTCACATTCTAAGTATGTAAAAGAGATGTTGAAGAAATTTTGGATGGATGATTCCAAACTGGTAAGTACTCTTATTTTGACCTTTAGAAAATTGAGTAAAGATGTTGATTCACCTAAGGTTGATCAAAGCAAGTATAGATATATGATTGGTTGATTACTGTATTTGACTACTACTAGACCAGATATTATGCATGTGGTCTTTCTTATGGCTAGATTTCAAGAAGATCTAAAGGAAACACATGTTGTTAAAAGAATATTCAGATATTTGAATGGCACTCTGGATTATGGACTGTGGTATCCTAAAGATATTGACTTTACATGTAGTGCATATACAAATGTAAATTGGGTTGGATGTGTAGATAACAGAAAGAGTCCAAGTGGCAGTGCATTCTTTCTTGGATATAGATTGGTGGCATGGTTGAGTAAGAAGCAAGATTCAGTCTCTTTTTCTACTATTGAAGCTGAATATATTGCTGTTGAATCTTGTTGTACACAAGTTTTATGGATGAAATAGAAATTGAAAGATATCACAGTGCTATATGATGATCCAATTTCTATCTTTTGTGATAATATAAGTGAAATTAACATTTTGAAGAATCCTGTAATGAACTTGAGGGCAAAGCATATATCTATTAAATATAATTTCTGAAGAGAAGGTCGTGGAGAATGAATTCAAGCTTGAGTATGTTCCAACAAAGGATCGAATTGTAGATATATTTACGAAGGCTCTTCCTAAAGATACTTTTGAGTATCTTCAGGAGAAGTTAGGGGTT
Source organism: Sequoia sempervirens (assembly GCA_007258455.2). NCBI lineage: Eukaryota > Viridiplantae > Streptophyta > Pinopsida > Cupressales > Cupressaceae > Sequoia > Sequoia sempervirens. The sequence continues at coordinate 816,626,011 of VDFB02281492.1, forward strand.
ATTTCCCCTCCTTTTATAAACTAAGATGTATTTGGAGGTACATCAGTCTAGTGGATTCATGGTTCTATCTTTTTGGACTAATGTTTTGGTGGCTACCCCTTAGGGGGAGCAGGTAGTTTTCAAGTATTCTCATTGTGAGTATTCTTTTTTCATGTCAAAGGAAGATTCAATGAACATATCTTTTTCCTTTTCCATTGATGTCAAATGGGGAGAGAAAGCATGTGAAAATGAGAAAAATCTAATGAGAGAAAGCAAGTAATGAAGAAGATGATCTTCTAAGGGGGAGAAACAAAAAGAAAAATCTTGAGAAGTATATTTAGATCTAGTATGGTGTCTTTGATGGTTTTTCACATCATGTGTTTTCATCAATGACAAAGGGGAAGATTGTTACAAGAATAGAGAAAAGAATGAAGGTGGTTTCATTGATGTCAATTGGTCAACTAGTTATCTACTAGTTGTTGTTAGCTACATATGTTGAGGAAAATGAGAAAATTGTATTAAAGAATATAGGTATTCAGATGTTGCTCTGGTATTTTCCCTTGTGTTCATGTGGTTTAGATATGTTGGTCATATTTTTTGAAGGTTGTTATATCTAGATGTTTGGTTGATGGTTCATTGTGAAGTTTGAGTTGTGTTCACCAATTGTGAACTATGGTTCTTTATGTTCTGGTTGAATTTCATGAGAAGGTTGTTGGTCTGGATTTCTCTTTGTTGAAGTCTTTTGACTTGCAGTTCAAGAGATAAGATGTTTTGTTTGCATTGAATATATTTTTGGTCTTTGGAAGTTTTGAGCTTAATTGTTTTATGTGTTTTACACTGGTTTGGCTGACTGTGTGTTAAGCACTATCTTTGAAGCTAATGAAATGTTTTGGATCTATTTTTGGGTCCTAGTGAAGCGTGTGTTTGGGTCACCCTCATTAAAATTCCACCCTAGGATGTTTGACGCTAACCTAATCTGAATTTGAAGTTTGATGGCCGACTTTGTATCTTTTTCAAAGTTGGAGATAGTATATATATATGATGAGCTAGTAATGAAAATCATACATAAGAAAAGAAGGAAAATAATTGAAAGAGCAGACATGAATTTGATGCTATTCAGAAAGTGTGTGTGATTTGTGTGTGGGAGATCAGTGCAAAGCTTAATGTTGGGTTTTCAGATGTAGTGAGCATAAGGAGAACTCTATCATTCATGCAAGTTGATCAAGTAATTGTGGTGGAATTATTTGTTGCATTCAGATTATAGTCTCTCTATAGAAAGTCTTATTTTTCTTCTTTGTATCTTTGTGGTAGTGAGCCCTCTAGGTTGTAGCCCTATGGACAATGAGTTTGAATAGTGAGTCCTTATTTCAGGCAGTGAGCCTTACTTCAGGTAGTGATTCATTTTGTAAACAATTTTAATATTCTCTATAGTGTGAGTTAATCCTCACCATGGTGTTTCCCTTATTTGGTTTTCCACATAAATCTGGTGTTACTATTTTTATGTGTTGGATTTAAGTTTTTGCATTGATATTTGATGATTAATCATTTAAGCAGTTTTATGTATTAGTTTCGGTGATTGAATTAAAGGTTAAAATATATGACAACTAATTCATTCCCCCCTCTCAGTTGTCCTATTCAACACCATTAATCCTTTGATTCTAACATCAGGAAATTTGATTTTAACTTTACCACATCCAACAGTGTCTGAATGAGAATCATCACCCAAGTACACCTTACCTCCATCAAATTCTTCATATTCAAAAAACCAATCTCTCTTAAAGGTCATATGGAAAGACACACTTGAGTCAATTAACCATGTATCATTACCTGCATGAGTTTCCAAAGCTATAATCAATGTGTCGCCATCTTCATTCTCGAACTCAAAATTAGAATCAAATTTCTTCTTTTTCTTCTTTTTTTCTTCTTTTCATTCCTTACGATCATGTCCAGGATTACCATAGTTCTAGCAAATAACTATGGACTTTCCAGGAGATTTAGATCTCCCCCTAGATTTGGATTTGTCACACTTCTCATTCTTCTTGTCTTTTTCCTTAGGTCTTCCACAAAAATTTAGGGCCTCCTTGGCAGTGACAGATACCTTCCTCCTCATCTCTTCAGAAAGCAAAGAACCCACCACATCTTCAATCTTCAAAACAACAGAAGTATTCCCAATAGCCATAACAAGATAATCCCATGAATCAGGAAAAGAACAAAGAAAGATTTGAAATTTCTCCTCCTCATCCATTTTGACACCAATTGATGCCAACTGAGCCACCATCATATTGAATGCTTCCAGATGGTCTGTGATTCATCCACCCTCTTCCATTCTTGGGGAATACAACTATTTCATCAAGAAAATCTTGTTCACTAATGATTTTGCCTAATACATCTCACCAAGCTTCTTCCATAGTTTCTATGTAGAGGTCTCCTCATGGACATTAATTAAAACAGAGTCTGTCAAGCACAATCTAATTAGACCCTTGGATTTATGGTCCATAACATCATATTGAGTAGCTTGATTAAGATCTATAGGTATTGAAACATTATCATCAATAGCATCCCATAGATCTTGATTTATCAATAGATCCTCCATCTTTATTTCAAAATTATTTCCAGAAAATTTATCCACCTCTATTCTCCCTGATGAACTTGTCATCTGAAAATTCTTGCAACAAGATCACAAAGTATCTTCTACAGAAGCTCTCACTCAAACCTAGATTAGTTCAAAAAATCCAACAACCCACAACTAAAACCAAAGGTGATCAAGCTTTGATACCACTTGTAAGGAAGATAAGGTAGTAGAACAACTTCCTACACTAATCTTGAGAGGAGAATAATGCAAAAAAATTTACAGATCTTTAATAATTATAGAAACTTAAACATAAATAAACATAAATATCATGCATACCATGACACAATGATTTATGTGGGGAAAACCATTCAAGATAAAAACCTCACACTCCAAAATCCACCCAATATATTATTCAATAAATCTCAAATATTACAATATACTTGCATAACAAGCTTCTCATAGGAGTATCACCACTTAGAGATCAAGAGACAACATGACTGCTTTGATACTCTCATAATACATCACTGTCTCTCTCATAGTCATAATATAATGCCCTCATAAAATAGCATTACATTTTAGGGAAAGATAGCCCAACAAAATATCCACCACTAGATCTAAAACATAATAATTAACGATCTAGAATTACAATGTATCATTTATTTAATGAATGTCATCCATTTTCGAAGTTTCCTAAAAAAGTTAACAAAAAATTATTTACATGCATCCCACTCCTCCCCCTTCATGCCATTGTATATTACACCTATTAGTGTAACTAGGAAATATATATATATTCATATATATATCCTATCAATAATAACCTTTATATAATTGCAAGTTTGAAACACATTTTCCCAACAATTTCTCTTTCTATCCTATCAAAAATTTAAAGCTAGTTGCATTCCTCAACTATTTATTGTATATGCATAAAAATGGTCATGTCTAATTAATCCTGGCATTTAATTAAATATTTATTACTTAATTTCTCTAAAGTCTTCTAAATATGATTAAATTTAATTAATTTAATTATATTGTTCATTCACTTTATTCTTCCACTTTAATTAAATAAATTTATTTTATTTAATTACCACTTTCTTAAGTCTACTTAATTGATTAAATAAATGACATTGTTTATTTAAATTAATTATCATATTTAAGTTTAATTAAATCTTTGATTTAATTGAATTTAATTTCCTTTCTCCTATTCCAAATCTTTCTTCTAATTAATTATATATTTTTTTAATTAATTTCATTTACATGTCATTTCTTAAAATTTTAATTAAATGTCTTCATTTAATTAAATATATTTCATATCTTTCCAAATCATAATTAAATATTTTATTTAATTATGAAATCCTCCACTATCATTCAAATCTTAATTAAATATTTTATTTAATTAAGAAAATCTCCATGTCACCCATAAATAAATAATGGAATTTTATAATTCATTAATTATCTTCAAAATCTTTCCATAATCTCACAAAAAGATGATTTTTTATCATCTCATCTTATCTCTTCCATAGAAAAGGAAACAAATCCTGCTTTCTGGTTTTCTTCTATTTTTCTATCCAGTCTTATCCATCTTCGACCGTTCAATTTTCCAGGAATTTTCACAACCGTTGATCACATCAACCAATCAAAATCTTTCAAAAACTTTATAAATACCCCCACAAATCCAAGCATTGGTTACACACAACACACGTACATTAGAGCTTACTTGCATTCTAGCATTGTCATTATCAGTTTTAGCATTCATAGCATTTTCATAATCTTCAATTCTAGCAATCATGTTTAGTTTAAGCATAATCATATCTTAGCATTGCATGCATTCATATTCAATCTCATTCTCTAGGAAGACCTTTTGTTGAGCCTAGCAAACGATCTGAGAGCAAGCTGGAATCAACAAAACACTAGAGATAGAGGACGATAGGACGACATCAACTGCAAAATACTGAATTTGCATTTCTGTTATTTTAATTTTCTATTTTGATTTAATGTTCTATTGGTGTGTTTTGATTTGTTTAATATACATTTGATACACTTCTAAAATTGAACACACATTTTTGGTGCCCACTGTGGGGCCTTGCCCCATTTTTGACATTTACTTGTGAGTTTTATGATAGCATTTCATGTTCTGGAATTCATATTTTCAAAAAAAATTGTGTTTTAGCGCATACGTGGTTTTTTTTAGTGCATACATGATTTCTAACAATGCTTTTGCAGGTTTTATAGCACATCCAAGAACTGTTTCCGTGCATCTGGGGAACAGAACGGTGCTTATAGGGAACATAATGGTGCATACACTCGGTTTACTTTATTAAAAAAAATTAGAAAGAATTTTTTTTTGCATTTTCTTTTAGCGCATTTGAGATTTATTGTAGAGCATTTGGGGATTTTTGTATCGCTTTTACTCTCTGTTTTAGTGCATTTGCTGTTTGTTTTAGCACATTTTCTCTTTTTTCTAGCTCTTAGAGGTTGTAACTAAACAAATTTTTGAGTCTGACACCTTCCACAAACAAAGCTTTTTTTTTCTAGTTAAAAAGGAAACAACCCTAGGATAGTCACATTTGGTTAAAAAGAAGCAACCCTAGGGTAGACATGGATTAAAATGAAGCAATCTAGGATAGTCACCACACATTTATTTTGTGGTTAAAATGAATCATATGCTTGTTGTGAACCAACATCTTCACATAGATTAAATCATTGTCATTTAGGCTTTAAAAAGAACATTGTTTGCTTTATCTGTGGCAATAGGTCTATGCTCTCCCCTTAACTGGGTGATCAAAATACCAAACTTGCCTTTTCAATTCTATGCAATTTTAATGTTTTATTACATCCTGTAGAGGTCTTGTTCTTGTGGGAGAAAGTACTCACCCAAGAGGAATGACCCAAGTGGGTTCAAGCCAAAGCCAGGCTATTCCACCCCACTATAAAATTTAAAGAAAATCTGGGGAAACCCACTTTTTCTAGTAGTGTGCAAGATAACCATCCCCAAATCCTTTGTTCTAAAGGTTGGGAGGTCTCTTGAGGGAGTCTATTATTGTTGCACTGAACGGAAACCCTTATTATGAACTTAGTGTAGTAGCCAGCCGAAGTCATTTTTCAAACATCCTAATAATCACAGTGCAAGGGGAGCAAAGAATCTTCCCCCAAGACACTCACCATATAACTTCCAAGGATCGTTTGCTCAAGGAATTAGGTATCCACTTCCTCCACTCTGAGTACACGCCTGGAAAAGACAAAAACACGGGTGCCCCTTTGGGGGTGACATGGCTGTGTGAGTCAACGCAGTTCTAAGATGTGGGTTGTGGTTATTATGATGACCTACTTGAGTACTAAGAGTGAGTCTGCCTGAATTATCTGTTATGTGTAAAACTTGTGAAAACACTTTTTGAAAAACATTTTCGAGCATACACTTGATGTTTAGTATAGGGCTTAAGAACAACTATTTTCAAAGTGTTCGTTGTGTTTTCAATCATACTAATTCAAATAAAAGATCATCCAAAATGAACATGCCAAATTTCAGCTTAAACTGCTCACAACTGTTCAGAAAACTGCTTTGGAAAACTTTTTTAGCACATATAGGGTATATTTTAGCGCATATGAGGTCTATTCTAGCATATTCACTGGTTAGATCAATGCATTTAGAGTCTGTTTTAGCGCATTGAGTATTGTAGCGCATATCCTATGCAAACAGTTTTTGGTCACTACCTAAAACTTTTTTTTAGCGCATATAGGACACAGAGTAGCGCATACGAGGTCTGTTGTAGCGCATTCAACTGTTTCTCTGGTGCATAGGCATGTTTTTGCAGTGCATACAGAGTACAAAGTAGCACATCTGTCGAAATTTTCCAAAATTGTTGTTTTTGACATATCTGAGTTTATAGCATCCTCGGTCCAGTAGCATATTGACATTTCTCTCATGCTTAGAGAGTGGAAATCAACCAAATTTTTTAGAAAATTGATTGCTAATAGGATCAAGAAACCCAAGAAACATCTAGGATACAAGAAAACCTTACAACGAAGAAATTTTTTTGTATAAAAGTTGAAACTTCTTGCTCCATTACCGTGAATTTCTCCATAGGTAGCAAGATTTTACTAGGGGATTTACTCACGAGTACGTTGTAGAGCCTTTATATTCATGAGCCTATTTTCAGAGAAGAGCTCTATCACAATGACACAATCACAATCAACCTCTCGACTTCAAGTATCTACCACAACCTTCTATCGAATATCCAACACATCCCAGTCAAATCCTTCAGTGAATTTAAGTAGGCCATTTGATATACTTATCATTCTTCAAAAATAAGGATCAAAATCTTAAAAGTGCACCTTTCATGAAATTTTATTATTATTGATTCAACTTCCCCAATAGGATTCTGATATCCTTTATCATTGGAAGCCACAATCAAGAATTAGGAATGTCTTTTGATCATATCATAAGATTTTTATCTTATTGGATCAAAACATCATCTTTTTTTGCACTTATCAAATTGTGATCTAAGTCTAGAAGAACATTTCAAAATCATATGCCTATTTTTACAAGATCTCAATACAATAAGCTAAAAGAGGATATTCAACAAGAATATCATACCCAAAGAACTCAAGAAGAAGGTGAGAATAGTAGTCCCCTTTATAGTGTGAGTCGAAATCCCCTCTTTAACGATGACATGGGTGAAAGAGAAAAGAATACGTTCCCTTCAAACAGAGACATGAGCAGAACTCCTATCGATAATGATGATGAACAAGATGAACATTTCCTTAGAGAAGCTGAACAATATCCTAAATTTCACAAAGCCTTAGATAAGATCTTAGAGCGCAACAAAGAGAGATATTTCCTATATCTAGCTGACAAAGGAGCTAAATTGCCTCATGATTTTGATACTAAGAACATAAAAAGTAATCCTGATGAAACACCCCTGTCTGATCTTAGTACCTTGACTCAACAAGTTAAAGCACTACAAGGACAAATTAAATATCTACAAGGGGGAGCCACAACAAATACATATGCTCTTGAAGACATATGTCCTTATCCTTTTGACTAACTTCTCAACATGATCTTGTTTCCCAAACATTGCAAAATTCCAAAGTTTGATCATTATAATGGGAAATCAGATCCAATTGAGACTTTAGAATTTTCTCATGAGGACACATACTTGATGCATTGGTTTCCTAGGAGTCTTGGAGGCCAATCTACGGAATGGCTATCAAAAATCATAGTGCGTATCAAGACATTTGAGGAATTTATTAATAAGTTAATATCACAATATTCCTACAGCATACAACATCAAATAACCATGACTGATCTCTACAAGGCTAAACAGAAACCTAGTGAACCATTTATTACATTTCTACAGAGATGGAGAAGATTGTTTGCTAGGTATCCACGCCATGTTCCTGAAAAGGAAAAGATCACCACTTTCATAAATAGCTTGGATCAAGAGATGAGCTATCATCTTAATCTTCATTGTCCTCCCTCTTTTCAAAAATTGATCAAAAATTCCATCACAATTGAAAGTGCCTTGGTCTAGAGAGGGATAATCAAACTTGATAAGGACAATCCTAGCTCGTCAAATCACCACAATGACAAATCTAAGTTTTGGACTCACAACAAAAACATGGCAAATAATGGTGTTGTAGATGCAAGTCATGTCTCAACTAAACCATTTATTCTTAGTACTCCAAGTACTCCTCACAACAATAACTATAACAATGTCAACTCGGTCACAAATCAAGGAAACAATCCTCCTCCTCTGAGAAATAACATGAATCAAATGTTTACTCCCAATCAAGGGGATACAAACAACCAAGGATATCGTGGAAACAATAACAACACCTCAGGAAATACATCAAACACAAATCCGCAATGATCTTCATTCTTCTCCAGCAGAAGAACTTTTACTCCATTGGGTCAATCCTTAGAATCTGCATTCAAAGAATTGATGGCTAAAAATGTTCTTACTTTGCCACCTCAATGCAACTTTGAACCCAGTGTGAAGCCTCCATCATGGAATGATGCATACTATTGTGATTATCATCAGTGCAAGGGCCGTCACACAAATAATTGTCAAGCCTTGAAAAATAAAGTCCAAGACTTAATCAAAAATGGCACCATCACAATAGAAGGACATCAACAACCAAATGAAGACCATCAAGCATTTTGCAACCCTTTGCCCGACTATCAAAAGGGTGAGTCTTCTGGAAAAAGTGTGAATCATATCAATGATCATATAATCAATCATATCTACATTGATGACGAACGAGTCAATGTTATAAAACTTGATGAAAAGATGGAATATAGAGAAGTTAACGCAACAAGGGCACAAGCTAAAATTTTCTTAAAGGGTGCTTCATCAAAATCCACTGTGCCCCTACCTCAACATCAATATAACTTAGTCAATCAACTCAGAAAAACTCCTGCTTAGATTTCTATCTTAGAACTCCTGAAGATTTCCCTAGCACACAAGGAAATTCTAGAAAAGGCCCTCGTTGAAACAACTGTATCCACCGATCTAGATGTGGACTGATTTCAAGCCATGGTGGGACACTTATCCTCACCCACATGCCTTTCATTCTACAAAAAAGACAATGTCTCCATGACACAATCTCCATAATTCATCATTATACTTAGAAGTCATGATCCACAAGTTTCGTGTCATACGCGTCCTAATAGATGGAGGTGCTGGTTTGAACATATGTACTATGAAGTTAGTTCGGGCTTTAGGATTTCCTGAGGACTCCATTCATCCCAGAAGAAAGATTAATATTAAAGCCTACGATGATGACGAAAGAGCGTCCACGGATTTAATCATGCTACCAATCAGAGTGGGACCTGTTATCAAGAATACTTTTTGTCAAGTGTTAGATTGTGATCTTGCATACAACATCTTGTTGGGTTGTCCTTGGATCCACGAAATGCAAGCCATCTTGTCCACATATCATCAATGTCTTAATTTTCCTTATGACAGACATGAGATCACAATACTAGTTGATAATTTAAATAGTCAAACTTGTGCCAACATCAAAGCTAGTCAAGACACTTTGGTTCCCAACACTCGAGAAGCTCCTACTAGTACTTCTCTCAAAGTTGATACACAAATCAGTCAATTAACCAAAATCTTTTACAAGCAACTACAGTTCAAGGACAATGGAGTAGGGGAGTACTCTCTTTGTCTTGCTAATCTACCTACATTGCCTTGGTCATATGGACAACCTTCTATCACACAATAATAGATATCAGTAGCATCAACATCAACGCAACCACCAACAGAGCCAAGTACAAAGTTTAATGGATGATTTATCAAAGAAAATTCCCCATTGAAGATTTTGAGGATAGAGAAGTTCTAAGTTGGATCTATAAAGATGAAGATGAAATAGTTCTCAATGCATGTTACCAACTGATAAATATGGTAAAGGGTATTCAATCATGCAAAAGATGGGCTACAATGGTAATGGTCCTATCGGAAAGAGAAAAGGAGTAGTTGAGCCTATTCACCCTCTAGGACTGGCTGTAAAAGATAAAACAGGACTAGGCTATGATATTAACTCAAAAGAAATAACATCCAAATAGTTGCATGATATTGTCCTCACATTGCAAGAAGGTTTTGATACAAGAGAGGCATGTTTGACAGCTATTCATAATTTCATGGATAATAACTCTGACACAGACTCTAGTGAATATGAGTGGGACACCATCTACAATGATCATGAGTTCTGGAGGGACAAAAAGGTTGATGTGATACACAAGTATACACCTACTCTAATCAAAGGTTAAGGTTCAGGGACCCAACCACAAGAATCTGAACTACAAGGTGACTATGATTCTAGTGATACTGATTCAGATTTAAACAAACAAGACTATCGTGAGAACAGTACCATCATTGATCTGATCTTCCTCATACCTTGGATCCTACAGATAACTCTATTTTGACCATATCCATAGCCGATTTCATGCAACCTGATGACCCACTACCTTTGATCCATCCCGATCTCATTGACTAGGATTCATCTGAACCTATCGATATACCTATATTTCCAAGTGATGAATCTATCGTGAACTTCCTCTTCGCAGACGACACAAATGATTGTTCCACTAGCAATTTTTGGCATAGAGTCTTTAATCAGGAGAGTGTCAACTCTCCTCGCTGCAAAAAGAAAAATCAAAAAGAAAGATCTAATGGTGAAAACCAGAATCTGGCAGTATTAGATCAAACAAAAGATAAAACAAAGAGTGTATCAGATGGTGAAAACCTTTTGAAGGCACCAGATGATGGGATACTTGACACTCTCCCGGAGCACTATCATGAGCGATCTTCTATCTTGATTGAGCCTACAAAAATAGTCAATCTTGAAACTCCAAAAAAACCAAGGATCCTACAGTTAGCTGCCTCAATGACAGATGAAGAAGTACCTAGGTTCATGGATTTTCTTAGAGAAAATCAAATCAACTTTGTCTGGTCTTATGTAGACATGCCAGGTCTTGATCCTAATCTTATAATGCACCACTTATCTATCAAACCAGAAGTTAAACCTGTGAAAAAAAAAACTCAGAAAGATGCATCCTCATGTCGCATTACTAGTTAAAGAAGAACTACGAAAAATCCTTGACGTGGGATTTATAAGATCGATTGACTATGCAGAATGGATCTCCAACATCATTCCTATGTCCAAGCCTAACAAAAGTGTCAGAGTATGCATTGATTTTAGAGATCTAAATAAGGCATGTCCTAAGGATGAGTTCCTGCTTCCAAGCATCGATACTATAGTTGATCAAATGGCTGGCCATTCCATGTATTCATAAATGGATGGTTTTTCTGGTTATAACCAAATCAAGATTGCACCTGAAGACCAAGACAAAACAGCTTTCACATGTCCATGGGGGACTTATTGTTGGAATGTCATGCCTTTCAGTCTGAAGAACGCTGGGGCTACTTATCAAAGAGCTATGACTACAATCTTTCATAACATGATGCACACATTCATGGAAGATTATATAGATGACATATTGGCCAAATCATACACAAGAGAAAGACATCTCGAAGTGTTGTCCAAAATATTTGCAAGGTTGGAAAAGCTCAAATTTCGTCTCAACCCCAAGAAATGTGTTTTTGGGGTCACATCTGGAAAATGCTTGGGATACATAGTATCAGCAAAAGGAATTGAAGTAGATCCTGCCAAGGTGCAAGAAATCATGGAAATGCCTCCACCAAGGAATATCAATCAGTTGAGGTCATTACAGGGAATACTTCAATCTATACAAAGATTCATTGCACAACTGGCAGATAAGAGCCTACCTTTCACACATCTACTACATAAGAATGTTCCTTTTAGATGGGATGACAAGTGTGAAATGGCCTTTCAACAAATCAAGCAGTACCTGATGAACCCACCAATTCTAGTACCACCAAATCCAGACAAACATCTAACCTTATATGTTGCCGCAACAGAGACATCTTTGGGGGCACTATAAGCACAAGAAGACTCTAAAGGAAAGGAATGTGCTATTTATTATACCAGTTGAACACTAACGGGTCATGAAATCAATTAAACTTTCATCAAGAAGGCTTCTCTCGCAGTAGTCTTTGCATCATAGAAGTTTTGACACTACATGTTAACTCATACAATCAATCTTGTTGCAAAGATTGATCCACTCAAATATTTGTTAAGCAAAGCTACATTGACAGGAAGGATAGAAAAATGGGTCATGATCCTAAGCGAGTTTGACATTCATTATGTTGATCGCAAAGAAATCAAAGGACAAGTTATCGCTGATCAACTAGCCGAAGCACCGCTAAAAGCAGTGCATCCCATGCACATTGAATTTCTAGATGCTAATGTCTTTTCTACAGAATCAAAGCAACCTTGGTCTTTACACTTTGATGGTTCTTTCACTCAACATGGATCAGGGGTAGGCATACTCTTTGTCACCCCTCAAGGAAATACTATTCCTCGGTCATATAGGCTAATGTTTCCATGCACCAATAAGATAGCCAAATATGAAGCTTTAATCATTGTACTCAAGATCACTTTGGAATGGAGGATCACAGAACTACAAGTCTATGGTAACTCACAATTAGTCATTAATCAGATCAATGATGATTATCAGACCAAGGATGACAAACTGTTACCATATAAGAAGATGGTTGATGATTTCAAGAAGTACTTCATAGATATCAAGTTCATACAGATTCCAAGACTCGATAACAAGGCAGCTGACGCCATGGCCACAATCGCATCATTATTGCAACTCCCAGAAAATCAAGCTCACTATGAATTTCTGGTGAAACAATCATTTACACCTGCCTATGACACACTTGAAATCCAAATCATTTTCCACTTAGTAGGATCTGATTCACCTTGGTATGGCAAGATTTATGCCTACCTAAAAGATGACGTCTTACCACTTGACTTATCTCATAACCAAAAGCTCAACTTTATTTGCCAATCCTCTTGCTATACTCTTATCACTGACACTCTCTATCACCGCAGTCTTGATGGTACTTTACTTCGATGTCTTGAACATGATGAATCTGACAAGGCTTTACAAGAACTTCATGGTGGAATTTGTGGTACTCATTCAAGTGGACTACACTTATCCAAGAAATTGATTAGAATGGGTTACTACTAGTGACTATGGAGAGGGAATCATTCACTTTCATAAAGAAATGCTCTAAATCTCAGATACATGGAAATCTCATCCATGCACCAGCACAGGAACTGCAACCATTCATGCCAACCTGGCCATTCTCTCAATGGGGGTTAGATCTAGTTGGAAAGATTCATCCTTCATCATTGAACAGACACAAGTTCATCATCACAGCGACATAATACTTTACCAAGTGCATTGAGGCAGTACCTCTCACTAAGGTTACCAGCAAACAAATCTCATCATTCATACTCAACTATCTCATTTGTCAGTATGGCATTCCTAACTCCATCATAACAGATAATGGATGACCATTCAAGAATTAGGATGTTGATGAACTTTGTGAGAGATTCCATATCCAACACAGATATTCAACACCTTATTATCCACAAGGGAATGGCCAAGCAGAGGCCTCGAACAAAACAATACTAAAATCTTAAAGAAAACTGTGAATGATGCAGGGAAAGATTGGCACGTTCAACTCAATCCCGCATTATGGGCCTACAAACTAGCATCTGATGAGCAACACGTATACTCTCTCTATGGAGTCCATTTTTCCACTAGAAGTTGAAATCCCATCACTAAGGGTATCCTTGAAGGGTCTCACAATAGATGAGGACTATAGAGTTTCCTGACTGCAAGAGTTGGAACTCCTCGATGAGAAGAGACAATGAGTAGCTAATCATTTGAAAGCATATCAACAGATGATGTCTTGTAGCTACAATCATAGATTCAAGCCACGTACCTTTCAGGTCGGTGATCTTGTTCTAAAGGAAAACCCATGGAATCAGCAAGATAGAGAGAAGAAAGGAAAGTTTGAACCAAATTGGCTAGGGTCTGTACATGGTCATAGCAGTATATGGTTCAGGAGCATACAAGCTATCAATGCCAGAAGGGCACCTGTTTGACGAACCCATCAACAGCATGCACCTGAAAAATTATTATTGAAGCAGTTATCCTCATCCATAAAAGTCCTGAAAAATACAAAAATGGTAGAAAACGTCCTAAAAAAACAAAACAGCAAAAAAAGTCCTAAAAAAATACAAAAACAGTAGAAAACATCCTGAAAAGATACAAAAACAGCAGAAAAAGTCCTAGAAAAAATACAAAAACAGTAGAAAAAGTCCTAAAAAAAAAAATCAAAAAGAAATCAGAAAAAAGCAATAAAAATAAATAGTGAAAATCTGGAAAACAAACGATATTTGTGGCTCCCCATCTATTAGTTCATGTTCTGCACTTATCTTCTCAGTCTTCATTTCATGCATCTTTTCACCATCATCTTAGGGCCATACTAGCACTATACTACCATCATTTTCCTAGAGCGATAATGTTTTACCATGGCTTGATCATTGTACATATTTATTTCAGCAAGTTGTGTCAATACTGGCAGCAAACGTTGACATACTGGGGGCAACCAACTTTCAGGTTTTATCGAAACAGCTAGACAATGACATAAAATCCAATCATGCGAACAAAAAATCTAATCACATGAACAACTATCCAATCATTGATCCATATCACAACAGTTTTTCAACAAGTACCATATCATGACTCATATCTGGATGATCTAAAATCTAAATAATGATTGGAATATCAATTTTATATTTTGAACAATGGTTGTTTGAATTTTTGATATCATCCCTCTGGAGCACACTCGATGATGTATTGAACTAGCATGGCAAGGATAGAGGATATTTTTTCTTTGTTTGGTGTCTTGAGGTTAACTATCAATTTGGTGAAAATATGTCGTGAGACATGATTTCCAAACGTATCATCAATGATAGTTCCAAATTTGCATTAGAAGGTGGTTAATCTTTGTTTTTTTATGCAAGAAATGCTCAGGTCATCTCGGTTCAATTATACCTCAAAGCTTGTGTTCACTTACTATATCAAAAACCATGAAATTTGTACTCAGGTCATCATTGGTTCTAATTTCCCCTCTGACGCTTGTACATACTTCCAACATTTTAAAACACTCTATGATGATTCAAGGAAGCTAACAAAAAGCTCAACAAATGGTTGGTTTCATTTAGTTGCATTTAAATTAGATCAATGTACATATTTGCATACTGGATTTGCATCAGAGTTTTGAAAGGTTGAACAAAAACATCAACGACTGCCATGTCTCTTTGGACTATTTGTGTAGGACATTTGGACATTTTTTTTATTATCATCTTTTCATTATAATTATCATTTCATCTAGATTATTTTGTATCATTCAATTACATATCATTTCGATCATTTCATATCATTCATTTTTTTTATTTTTTTATTTTTAGGTATTTTCATATCACTTTCATATCATTAATATCTCACTTATCACTTTCTTATCATTTCATTTTCATTCTACACGGTTTCATTTCATCTTCATTATCATTTCTTCACATTTATTATTCCCTCATCTTATCATTTCATATCATTTTATTTATCATTATAGTTCATTTTCATCTTATCATCTCACATATCATTACATCATTACATCTTATATCATTTCATTTCATATCATTTCATTACATTTACCATTTATCATTTCATCATTATTTCATTTATCATTTATTATTTCACTTTAGCATTCGTTTATCATATCATTGTCATTTTTCATTTCTTATCATATCATTTCATCACATTATCATTTCATATCATTTCCATTTTCCTTCATTTTCATTCATATCATTTCATATCATTTTACTTCATTATTATTTCATCTCATTATTTTTGTCTCTTTTATCATCATTTCATCTCATTATCTTTATCATTTTATCATCATTTTATCATCATTTTATCATTTCATCCCATTACTGCATTCACTTATCATTTTCATATCATGACACTTTTTTTCCATAAACATTTGCATCATTTCACATATCATTTAAAACCATATACATATTACAAAATCATTTCATAAACATAAACATCCATTTTTCATCACATCATCTATTTCTTGCATTCAAAAATTTCAAAAACAAATATTTCTTGCATACATTACATTTTCATAAACATATCATCCACCTGCACGACATCATTAGTACACATCACAAATCAACATCACTGCATGAATCATCCTACATCACATAGTTAGTCATAAAAATCATTAAAAATATATATATCAAAATCCATCTCATAACATAGAGTGCATATCCATATCATATCATCATCTCATAAATGTACATCACATCATCAAAACTATCGCCACTGCATATCATCACTGATCAAAAAATACATACAAATGTCCAACGTCCAATGAAACTAAAAAATCTAGAATGATACATGAGATATGGTCAAAATCAATATACAGGCTCCACAAAAAAAATGATATTCATCAATAATCCTGCATCAAGCACTCAAGGCTGGTTGGTGGAGCTGTAACGCCCGGCCACACAACCCTAGGGGAAGTTGCAATTAACTACTCAAACGCAATAAATTTTTTTTGTTTAAGCACAATTAGCATGCAAGTTCACTACCCATTGCCAAAAACCCCTAAGGTTACGAGACTAAGTTTACTTAAACCCAAACAAGAAACATGAATTGAAACCATAACATTTAATTACTTAACAAATTAAATACACATACATTCCATACATGATAAAATTACATCAAAGGCATAAGAGATACCACATGTTTCCAATAATATAATTTACAATACGATTACAACTCTCATTCCCCGAATGAGGTAAATCCAATAAACATGGTTACAAATTACATCTTCCACCTTGATACAAATGAGGGGTAATAAATTACAATAACAACTGAAATGAATAGAGCATGAAAAGTAACTAGATCCCACGAGCTCTCCAGCTAGAAATCTCATCCACACGAACAAAAGGACGACCCAATGGATTAAGGTGCACGTTCCACCCAACCAAGTGATACCCGAAGGCTCACCCCCCATGCTAGGAGATAGTAACCAGGATTCCTAGACCAGACCATCTACCTCTAGACACAGGCTACACAAAACTGAACTGAATTAAATACAAGCACCTCATCACATAACACAATGGTTACAATGCTTCCAGAGTTAAATAATCAATTGCATCACTGATACAAACATACTGTTGACTTAGGAGAAGTGTCATCACAATGTCACATGGGATTTCCTGGTAAGTCTTCCTAGGTCTCGGCCCCCATCTTGAGATATCCTCGAAACCTCTAACGACTCCCAGCCCCTCATGCAAACCAATGCGAAATCAGTTATCTCTCGTAAAGACAAGATAGCTATCATGCCATTCCAGGCCTTCTCATCTCATCCCATGTCTATACAATCCCTTGCGTCCATGAGCGAGGAAAAAATTAATCTTGTTAAGTGTTTGATACAACCTAAACTCTAATAAGTTTATTTACGTTATCACTGAATTAACTAACTTACAAAGAGTTACCCTGACACCACTTTGTGTGTCAGCCCTCACTGCAAGCCACTTCTCTAAGACAACACATGGAACAACTCCACACCCAAGGGTACACAAGTGTGACCTAAGGGGAATGACTCCCTATCCACAACGTAAAATCAACACACCCCGTTCATGATAATCGGGTATCTAACTAGATCCAATAAGACGCACTACCCAAGGAAATTCACAGGTTGACTAAAAAAGTACGACAACCCACACAATCACATGAAAACCCCATCTGGAAGACTTACATAACAATTAATTTCATTTGTCCAACATCACGAAAGAGAGAGATTTCATAAGAAAAGACAAATCAAGAAAATTACTATCCTACTTTAGGATTTCTTAAATCCAAGCAAGGCGATAACATATTGCATGAAATCAAATAAAAATAATTAAAATTGTTTGCAACTACTCAAAAGTAATTAAAATTACAATTGCAATATTGAGGACTTTAAAACTAACAATTTAATTCCATGTTTCTCAATCATGCTGATGTTCAAAATAAATTTTTAAATAAAATCATTCAATTATAATGTCCACTATTTGCCTCTATTATAGTGAAAATAATCATCTGAAAAGAATTTATATTTAAATATAATTATATATTAAATATACATATAAAAATATATACTTAATGTATATACAAATATATATATGTATATTTAAATATATAATTATTGTTTTAAATATACAATTAAAATCAACTAATTTAAATTCCACATCCCAATGATTTAAAATATATAATATATATATTATATAATACAAAAATATATTATATATATAACATATATATTAAATTTATTTAATTAATAATAAAAAACAACATATTAAATTTATATATATATATATAATATATTATATATATAATAATTAAATAATATATATAATATATATATATTATATATAAAATATATAATATAAAAATAATATAAAAAAAACAAAGCATTTTATATTGGGCCGAAACCCTCCAAAAAGGGATCGGACGCAGCCTATGGCTGCGCCCAACCTCCCTTAGTGGAGGCGGTGCTGCCTGTGGCAGCGCTTCCCCCATAGGATGTGGGGAGCGCTGCCACAATAGCACCCTCCACTGGGGGGCGCGGCTGTGCATCCATGGCTACCTCCCCCCCCACTATAAAATATAAATTTCCTTTTTTTTAACTTAAAACAAAAAAAATAGAATTCCCCTATTTCCTAGGGATTTTCTCAGAAACTTTGACAATATAAATTTTTGAAACAAAAATTCTTTTCCAGAATGTACAAACAAAAAAACATATTTATAATATATATTTGTATATATATATACATATACATTTATAAATATATTTATAAATTTCCATTTAACAGTCAGAATGAGCAAAACTTTCCTACAGAACAAAATACACAGCAAAATAATTTGCAAGCATAAATTCTAATTTCTAATTTGTAATGGAAATTTCTTTTGTGCATCTTTCAATGTTCTATTGTTTGAATCTTTCTTTCTTTTCTTTTCTTTTTTCTTTCATGATCTCAACAAAAGGGTTTCAAATTTGTTTAAAAACAAGTTTACAATTGAAAATCCAAAAATTTCAAAACAATTAAACAAAAAAGAACCTGTGATCTGAAGTTTGAAGAAACAATTTGATGTTGAGCTTCTTGCCAAATCAAAAATCCGGATCTCCTTCCAAGTCTCCACCTTCAAATCCAAGATTGAATCCAACCAGAACAAAACCCTCTTTTTCTTTATAGCAATTTCTCTTCAAAATTGAAATTTTAAAATCCCAAAATCCAAATGGAATGGCTCCCCTAAGTTTTTCCCCAAATTTAGTCAAATACCCTAAAATATCCCATCCACCATAGTATTGCATTTTTGGAGATTTTTTTTTTTTTTTTAAATTTCTTTCAACATGAATTTCATACATTTTAAAAATTTCTTTTCAAAAAAAGGAATTTAAATCTTTAAAAAAAAATAAAAAATTACATACTAATTTTCAAAAAAAATGCAATTTAAAACATATTTTCATTTTTTCAATTTCAATCAAAATATCTATTAATTCCAAAATGAATAACTTAATTCAATTCATCTCCATTAATTTAATTAATCAATAAAATAAATATAATCCAAGATTAGATTATTTTATTAATTAAATTAAATTAATGAATAAGATAATTAACATTTCTAACATTGCAACTAAATTTATTTAATAAACAACCTAAATATAAAATCCATTTACCCTTTTTTTAACTTGAAATTAAATAAATCAAGGAGAGATGAATAATAAATAAGCAACTTAACCTGACTAAAACCTAATGACACACTATGACTAGGGTGATGACTTGGCACAAAAAACCTAGCTACTATCTCCCAATCAAATACCATTGGCCAATGGACACGCTCAAACCTATGAATCAGGTGGAGTCGATGTCATGTACCTGTCAACCTGCGAGCAAAGAGTACATCGAACATGCATATATATCATAAAACACACCATGAAGAGGAAATCTCAGAATTGTAGGGTGCTCGCAAGCGAGTGATACAATCCCGTCCCCTTCACCAATACAAACTTTCTAACTGACGAGTCTAACATCAATAATATAATCAAAAGCATAAAGCATCATTAATTAAATATCTGCTAAGCTAATTCAAAACATGCCATAATGATAACATTAGAGTAAAATACCATCACATCAAAATATAACATTCACATCGCTTAACAGTTTGCGATCAAATAGAACCAAGTACCATAGTCAAAGTAATAGTAGAACAAAGTATAACAAAGAAAACACTATCCGATCAAAAGAGCCAAAATGGAGGGGTGCTATAGGAGCCCCCTGATGGAGCTGGTCTAGAGGATGATGGCTTGCCACCAATATTAGGATCATGTTGAGGCCCTGTAACCCCTCTGTTGTGTGTGGTCGACCAAGATCTGTTCTTGGTCCTACTATGGGACTGAGGGTAAGGATCTCTGTGGTCAGGAGGGAATAACTACTCATATCTAACCCAGTAGTACTTTGCCTCCCTGGCTATCTCGAAACCCTCTACAATGGCCTCTCATAAGGATGCACTCTCAATAGTGCTCATGAGTCTCTCTGCCACACCCTCAGCCTCTATTGCCCTCCGTCAGAAAGAGTCTCTCTCTACCATCAACTAGGCTACCTATGGGTCTGAGGCAGGAGGAGGTGCATGTGCCTATGCTTGTACCTTTTCCTGTGCCTGTGTCTGCACCAGTTGTGTCTATAACTGCACTACCAAACTCTGAGCCTGAGCTAACTGGCTCTGTAACTGTGCCTGTTGCCCCTACAGTGTTTGAACTTGGGCCTGTAGTAATTCTATTTGTGCCTGCTGCACTGTGGAGGTGACCCTAATCACCGTCTATTGTCCAGTACCACTCCTTAGCCTTCGTATACCCTGATAACTTCCCACAATATCAGTCGTCTATCTCACTAGCCTCTACTCCTCCCCTCCATTATCTCTGCCATCATCCCCATCACCATCATCTGAGCTCTCCTCCTCTCCACTCTCCTCCTCGTCTCCACTATCCTCCCCGTCTCCTCTGACAGCTACCTTCTCACCACCTCCCACATCCTCCTATTTCCCAACTCCTGGATGAGGTGCCACCAAAATGGGTGTCGGCTCATCTGGACATGTGAACCGTGGAAATGGGTGTGTGATAGTAAACTGAATACTCCTTAGACATGCCAGCATCAACAATATTAGGTTTGGCATCCCATACCTCAGGCTGTAATGATGTATACTTAGTATATGTGACCTAGTAAGAAATGTAAGGACCCTATCCAGGCTCATCCTTGCACTGCCTGTAGTGTACAATTCCCTGAGGCATACCCTGTGTGAAGCTGAACTATCTCTGTACTTGCAAAGCCAACAATCTCTCTATATTAAATGGTGTGCAGCCTATCAGGAACCTAGGTATACCTACAAATGGCATATCCAAGGGATCTGTGTCTCATACATCACAATTCGTATAGGGCCTCCATATCATAGCATCCATGTCATCCAAGGTCCATCTCCAGTACTCCGCCTTGCCCGTCATGGGCTAGACAAGTGAAATAGAATATGCATATACATACAGCCTACCTGGTGGCCTCACTCTTGGACACGGTGGCCTTGTCTCAGCAATATGCTCCCATGCCTAGATTTGGAGCAGGGTAGTGCCACACAATAAACTCGATGATCCTATATAAACCACCTGGTGCAAGTCATGATATAAATGAGCTAGCATGCAGCACCCCTAGGCATATCTTCATGGTTAGGCCATCATCTACTCGATGATCCTCCCCCACCCAACTGATAGCCCCTTTGACCAGTGGTCTGGACAAAGGAAGCCTCTAATGAAAGCACCCAACACTGCAGGTAAGGCCGGATATCCTCTAAAGTCTTCCCATGACACCCAGTACCCTGCTATCTGTGCATCTCCAAACACTCTCATGAGGGCATCTGTCCCACCTAGCTCCTTGTGATCATAGAACACAAGGGGACCTACCACTGGGATCCCCAAAATCCTGTATACATCCTCTTGGGTCACCGTCAACTCACCAGTCGGAAAATGAAAGGTATTATGCTCTGAATGCCATCTCGCTGCTAACGTAGTCAACAGTCCCCTATTGACCCAAATAGGAGGCATCGACAACAAGGATCCGAACCCACAAATAACTATCAATTGCACATCTGTAGGTATCAAATCTTGTATCCTCTTCCAACCCGTAGGGAAGTGCTCTCTAATCTGGAGGCTTTTGAAAACCTCCTATTTTTGGTCATCACAAGGACAATCAATCAGACTCATATCAAACTCATATCAAAAACAACCTATCTACTTCACATCATACACATCAGTGACCCAGATCAAAAGAACCATATCAATCAAATGACACATATCAGACTCATATCAAGTGCATCATATCAAATGTTTTATCTAAGGAAAACACATCAGGACATCAATGCCAAATCTATCTATCATCATTTACTATTTATTTTCTTTTTCAAGAAAGTAAATTTATCAACAATCAACTTATCATCCTATTTATGCAAATATGTTTTCAATCATCTCATTTACTCTTTGTTTGTTTTCTATCACAAAAAGAAAATCAATCATCTACTCTTTGTTTTCTAAAAGCAAAGTTATCAAAAATCGCAATGCAATCAGCTATCTACTCTTTGCTTTCTACTTTAGGAAGCAAAGTTATCAATTTATCATTTATCAGATCTATCATTTTTATCAACATGATGACATGACAATTTTATTATCTATTGACAAAAGAAGCAATAATTAATCATCATTTTCATCAAAACGACAGTCTGTTTATTTTTTTCTTAAAAGCACTACTCTACAGCCTATAAGCACTAAAACCCTATATGCGCTACAGTTTCCCCAAATGTGCTAAAAACCCAGATGGGCCATTTTGCGGTCTAAAAGCGCTAAATCAGATACTCTATGTGCCATTTCCCTACATGCGCTACTTTACTTATCAAATGCATCATTTTATCTACTCTATGCGCTAAAACTCTATAAGCGCCAATCTATTTCCCAAATGCGCTAATGTTCCTAATTTGCTAGGGGGATCCTATATGCGCTATTTCACTTATCGTATGTGCTAATCTATTTAAATCCTAAAAGTGCTACTTTATGACCTATATGAGGTAAAGGAACCTGTGAATGTGCTATTCTCTTTCCTAAAAGTGCTAAAATGGCCAATGCAAACCTGAATTCGCACTAAAATCATTCAAAAATTGACTAGAAAATGAAAAATTTCAAAGTACAAAGGGTCGAATTGACTCACCAGTGGTCCATACATAGCTGGTCTCTGATATCGGTCAGATCGCTCGAATCTATGCCAGTGATAAGGGATCTCCATCTTGTCACGTCGCTATCAGAGCATAAAGTTTCTAAAAGTCAAAAAGTGAAAATGACTTGCCTTTTTACACTTTTACCTTTTAAGGGTCAAACAAAGTGGGTTTTTGGTGGCATTTTTTTCAACAAGGGCATCTTTTCATCACTTATCAGGAGCTAAATCATTGTGTCCCTTTCATCATCTGAATTTTATCATCAAATCAACATTTTCTCATCATCAATGATTTATCTCCCGAGGGGGAATCATCAATATCAGGAACGTTTTTTTTCAATCAGGGGCATATCAGTTAAATTTTTTTCCAATTAGGGACAAAATCAAATGCGGCAAAATTTCAAAAGCAGGATTATTTTCTTTGAAGCAATGCATCTCACACATCACTTCAAAGAGGGGCAAAATGTATATGCATAAAAATGGTCATGTCTAATTAATCCTAGCATTTAATTAAATATTTATTATTTAATTTCTCTAAAGTCTTCTACATATGATTAAATTTAATTATTTTAATTATATTGTTCATTCACTTTATTCTTCCACTTTAATTAAATAAATTTATTTTATTTAATTACCACTTTCTTAAGTCCACTTAATTGATTAAATAAATGACATTGTTTATTTAAATTAATTATCACATTTAAGTTTAATTAAATCTTTGATTTAATTGAATTTAATTTCCTTTCTCCTATTCCAAATCTTTCTTCTAATTAATTAAATATTTTTTTTAATTAATTTCATTTACATGTCATTTCTTAAAAGTTTAATTAAATATCTTTCATATATTTCCAAATAATAATTAAATATTTTATTTAATTATGAAATCCTCCATTATCATTCAAATCTTAATTAAATATTTTATTTAATTAAGAAAATCTCCATGTCACCCATAAATAAATAATGGAATTTTATAATTCATTATTTATCTTCAAAATCTTTCCATAATCTCACAAAAAGATGATTTTTTATCATCTCATCTTATCTCTTCCATAGAAAAGGAAACAAATCCTGCTTTCTGGTTTTCTTCTATTTTTCTCTCTAGTCTTATCCATCTTCGACCGTTCTATCTGCCAGGAATTTTCACAGCCGTTGATCACATCAACCAGTCAGAATCTTTCAAAAACTCTATAAATACCCCCACAAATCCAAGAATTGGTTACACACAACACACACATACATTAGAGCTTACTTGCATTCTAGCATTGTCATTATCAGTTTTAGCATTCATAGCATTTTCATAATCTTCAATTCTAGCAATCATGTTTAGTTTAAGAATAATCATATCTTAGCATTTCATGCATTCATATTCAATCTCATTCTCTAGGAAGACCTTTTTTTGAGCCTAGCGCACGATCTAAGAGCAAGCTCGAATCGACAAAACACTAGAGATAGAGGACGATAGGATGACATCAACTACAAAATATTGAGTTTGTATTTATGTTATTTTAATTTTTTGTTTTGATTTAATGTTCTATTGGTTTGTTTTGATTTGTTTAATATACATTTGATTCACTTATAAAATCGAACACACATTTATTAACAAAACCTCATCTACCATTTTGATTATTCTCCTTGAGGTTCCTTGGTCTCATTTCGCTACAATGGTTATTTCTCCTATTCTACAAGTAATGAATGAATCATGACCGAGACCGTGTATCCTTCCATGACCCCAAGCATCTGGTATATATGTTGAGGTTTCACCTCCACCATCCTATCCAAAACTATGAGGAAAATTCTTAACATAGCTTAAAATTTCTCACACTTTAGGGATTACTTTTATTCCTAGTGTCTCTTTGGATTCTAGAGGAAAGAAGTCCACTAGTTCCTCCTACAAAGGAATAAAAGGAATCAATGTTGGGAAACACCCAAATTACCCCTACACAAGCTCAAACTCATATGCAATGAAATGAAAATGCAAAAGAACATAGGAGATGACATCATGCTATGGCTCATCAGTGTTGTGAAGGTAGTGAATCTTCATCTAATGATCCTTCTCCATGAAACTAGATGCTAATGGGGTTCCTCTCCCTCATCTATCTTCACCATCCCCTTATTCTCTTCACCTTTGTCACCAAACCATGAATATGAGTCTTATCTTTCTCAACCAAGCCAAAGACTAAAAAAATTGCTACCTTTTCCATCATCAAGTCCATGATATTCTACTATCTCTCCTCTAAATATATCCTTCTTCTCCAATGAATTATTTTTTCAAAATCATTCCAGTAACACTACCATATCACTCATTGTGATCTATTTTGATTTGGATGATAACATGGATGAACCATTAGAAAATCATAAAGAACTATCTCTTATTTTTGTGGAATCAATGACCTTAGCTTATTGGGGAATGTGTTACAATTCTGCTGTAATGAGTGATCCACCATGTGTTGAACTTGGTGCCTCTCCTTGTATTTTACTTATTTTAGTATGTTTAATATGTTGTCCATCATCTATATATAATGAACAATATTTGGATACAATTTATATTCTATAGATTGACTCACATTTATGGTAATATTTGTCTTTGTGTTATGCTTTCATGTATTGTCACTCCTTGTAATGTGCTCCTTGAAGTGTATTTTTATTGTTAGTTCTCTTTGGATGACCATTTATATTCTTGTTTCCATGAGGATACAAAGAGATCGAATCTATTTTAACATTCCTCTATATGTATCTTCATTCTTTCATTTGTTGTAAATGCATATTTTATGCCTTTTGAGGATGATGCAAAGCATTGGAACATTTAGGTATCTTCCATGTTGACCCAAATTTTTAATTTTTTCTTCATGTGTTATTCTTCCCTTGTACTCATAGTTCCTCAATATTTGGGGAATGATGTTAATTCCATTAATCATTTTGATACATATTATTTATCTATCATTCATACTGACCCAAAATATTTGGATCTCGTATGTGTCATTGTATGATATTTCTTGTTACACATTACATTTTTGTGACCTTTTTTTTCCTAAGGGGTAACCCCATGTCATGATGTAGCTTTTGGAAACATATCCCTTGGCATATGGCTTTTGAAAATCTCTTCTAACTATATTTTACATATATCTCTCTTTCTACCTTAAAGGATATTGCTCCTAGTTGGTGTTAGAAATTACTTTAAGGTGGGGGGCATAAATTCCACTATACACTTCACTTTTTTCACACACCCCAAATCTGGTGATGCTATCATAATATTTCTTAAATAAATTTGTAGCACTTTATCAAAGTTTCCCAGAAAATAATATGTTTTCTTGGCCTATAATTTTCTATATTGTTGACATGAAACTCACCTAGTGAATATTATACTTCACTAGCTTCTTTTTTTTTCATTTGCTACTTGTGAGGCTCACCTAGTAAATGTCAAAATTTACTAGCCTATGATGCTTTAACTTATTAAAAAAAATCACCTAGTGAATATAAAACTTCACTAGCTTGTCTTATTTCTTACATGGGACTCACCTAGTGAATATCAAACTTCACTAGCATGTGATTTTTCTACTTGTTCATGATCCACCTAGCAAATATCAGAATTTTCTAGCTTGTGACTTATAAAATACATCTTTTGTATGGATCCTAGCAAGAATATGTGGATCTTGCTAGTCCATGAATCCATGCCTTTCATTTTTTTTCCTTTTGTGCTTTATGTGTTCCTTGTATGCTTCATGTATGTTTCATGTTTGCTTCTTGTATGCTTCGTGTTTTCTTTGTGTATGTTCCATTTTTTTTTCATGTATGCTTCATGCATATTTAGATTAATATTTTTTTTTCTTCATCGTGTCTTATATGTGTTTGTGGTCCTTTCATTTTGATTGTTGTTTAGTAGGACCCTAACCTTGGGGGCTATCACATACCTTAGCTTAGAATTTCCTTTCCTCTTTGATGTTTTGATGAAAGGACTCTTTGGATTCTCCATACTTTAGTGTGATTATGAGACTTACCCTCACTAAAGTGGTGGCTAAATGTAAAGTTGTAAATTGTCATTCTTGACAATTTCTCACTAGGTTTGGCAATCTCTTAAATACATGTGCCTAATTATGCTTTTTATTTACCCATTTAATTTCCATTTTCAATAAATTAAATTATATCCTTATTTATTGGATATTGGAATAACTTAAAATTCTTGGACTAGGGTGCCTAATTCCCCTATCCCAATAAATCAAGCCCTAAATTTCAAATGTTGTTTTTGGCATTAATATGTTTAAGAATTCAAATCCATTTGTTTGCCTATCTTAACAGTTAATGCAAAATATGTTTAAATAAATATAAATATAAGTTATTCCCTCCTTTTTAACATTTATAAAATTAACATATTTCATGTATCCTAAAGGCAATTAAAACAATATCAAGAGTAGTGGTGGTACCTTCAAAGTTTCATATTCCACTAGTCTAAAAGTGCATTGTCTTTGATATCCTCTTGGTCTGTGAAAGGTTAGGATTTAGGGTTTTATGTAGGAAGTTGTTTTACTTAGAAGATTTTCTCCTTTATATAAACCCTTGGTATTTTAGCCTAATCCTTTGTTAACCTACTATGGTCTATTTTCAATCGGTTTAAAACAACTTAAGGCTTTGAGTTCATCTGGTTGACCAGCCCCTTGTGGTTAGAATTTCATGTTTATTTGTCACCTAATATTTCCTATGTTACCTTGGTGTGGGAATTTAATTTTCATAAAGTTGAAAGTCTTATATATTTGGCCTTTACATCCTTTGCATAAATGTTCTTAGGTCTTTTAAGGACTTATCTTGCATTTTCCTAGTCATTCCCCTTCTTAAAACAACTTATTATCCATGAGCTTTATAAAATCACTTAAGTCCTCACTTGCTACCTTTTATCACTCATCACTCATTACCTTTTAGCCAATTATATCATCTTCACAATTCCTGATGGCCTTGAGTTTCACTTATATCACTAAGATGTAGTATATCATGGATTACCTTTTAAATTATTTCTTTGAATTCGTGATGCGCGATGAGCCTTTCCCTTTGTGTCGCTCATCGTTGATTGCCCATATGCTTCAATTTTTAAATCAGCGATGCATGATGAAGCTTTTATTACAATGCTACATCATGGATATGAAGTATTACTAAGGGCAATGATTTCTCAACCCTTGATCTTGTCATATGGACATGTGGTATGATCCTAACCTATCGATAAGAGTTCCCTATCACCAATATGTTTTTACTATTGTAGAGTGAATCAGCGATGGGCGATAGAACTATTGTACCTTGCTCCCATCACGCCTTTTGAAGCCATCGTGTTTTAAAATTAAGTTTTAAGGAATATATCAGTGATGAGTAGGGAAATGTTTGATGGAATATTCCTCTCATTGTTGGGTCCTAATGCATCAAGGATTCATCCAAGGGAGCTTAGATCAAAACAATAATGAGTGATGGCTTCAGAACAAAATGACAAACCAAAAAGAACAAGGGTGAAGGAGATCCATTAAGAAAATTTTTAATATTGAGGATCAACAGCCAGGATACAAACTTGAGTGGTTAGCTGTCAGTTCGCTCATGCGAGCTTTCTTTTGAATATTAATGGAGGAAACACTCTAGTCATTCACCATAAAGAGGGTTTCCGACCATTTTCTTTCACAATTGCAATAGTCAAGAGCTAAAGAATTGGTCTAGAGCTAGAGAAGAAGGCGTGAAGAGCTTGGGAAAATAGTTGTAGAGGCATTAAAGAAAATTTTTCCTAGGTAAGTAGGTATCCACACCTTCCTATGTCAACTATGCATAAATTAGCTAGTTTGGGGAATTGTTGAAAGTTCTGTAAGCTTTATATACTTAGGGTTTGCAAGGGTTTGGTTATTTGCAAATTCCATTTGGGTTGGTAGGAATTGTGCATGGTCTGGGAAGGGTTTTTGTTCTACAAATTTGTTTCTAATAGCATAAAACAGTATGACTCTTATGTAAGTGAAAATTCATAAACCCTAGGCCTATCATATCATGAAAATGGGTGAGCCTAGCGAATCATACGCCCTAACCAGTGAGGAAACCCAAATGGAGGAGGGTCAAGAGGTGTAAACCCCAGGATGACACACCTATAATTAAGCTAGGTATACTTCAAAAATTTGTGAAGCCAAGGGCAGAGAAGAGAACTTTTTCCATATTCATGGAGGGTGAAGCCAAGAAAACTCACAACTTGAGAAGTAGAGTTGTTAATTGCAATCAGCGAAAGCCTAATAGTATGTTCATGAAGGAACAAAGTGCAAAAGAGTAGGGAACTAAATCAGGGGAATTGACCAAGTCTAAGGAGAAAAAGAAGAAGGATAAGGACAAAAAAGCTTATGATTCTTCTATTGGGGAACCTGATGTTTCCATGAAAGATGAGACAAATTATATGAGTGATGAGGCACAAGATGATCTCGAATATGGAAAATATCTTCTTATAGTTGCAGGTCTAGAATACTCTAATGATGGAAAGATAAATTCTCTAGTTTCAACAAAATCATGAAGGAGACATCCATACTCTGATTCTGAATATGATGAACCATTGCAGAAATAGAGTCCCAGTTTGGAGATTTTTTCTTAGAGGCTAACGTGGATGAGAGGTTTTTATGCTAGTACAACAATGAAATATGCCTTTTGGAAGGTGGGTAAGTCTTCTTCAATGAGTGAAAAGAGTCTTTGTCTTATATGTTTTCCCCCTCATAAAAGATGCAAATATAACTGCTTGGGGAGTTTTGAAATTGAAATGCAAATGAATGTCAAATGTAAAATGTGACTAAAATTGTAGTTTGTCGCAAAGCTTATTTCTCCCATGTTTCTATAAATGGGAATTCAAGGCCAATTATAGAGGTCTTTGGTTGGAGAAAGTTTGAACTCATGTAATATCATTTTTGTAAGTCAATCACAGTTGAATAGAATAGTATTGAGTCTTAGGTATGCATTCTAGTTTGTAATAGGCTTAATGGTTTTACGGTAGGAAAAGCATATGAATGAGAATTGAAAATTCTAGAACAAATTCTCTCCTATGTATTTTGATTCTCAAACTATGCATAGAATGATCAAGGATCTTTTATTTGTCTTCAATTTCTTTGGATGAATGTATGGTTTTGTTTCTGCTTTAGTTCAAATGACTAATTAAATTCTTTAATGAAATGATAGGTTTGTGAGATGGAATTCTAGGATTACAAAGTAGTTTCTATTTCTAGATATTATCGGTTATGTATTGTAAAGAAATATATCAATAGCCTATAAATACTAAGTTTAATTGCTAATATATTACAATTTGTTACAAATATGAATTTGTTACCCATGGATAAAATACTGGTCTATTATTTTGGTCATCTTAGATGTAAATGAGTTGGCCTATACTTGAAAAACAACACAAATCTTAATGAAAATCACTGGAACATCATTAATTGTAGTAATTTTTTATAAAGTACCACTCATTCCTTGCTTTAGGTAATAATTTGTTGAAGGATCAACCAAATCCTTGAAGGATTTTATCTAATTAGTAGCTTATAGGAATGTATCTATTTGTGACAATGTTCATGATAAAATGGCACAAGAGTATCATCTAAACATTGTTAGGATTACCCTCCTAGGTACCACTCATTCCTTGCTTTAGGTAATAATTTGTTTAAGGATCAACCAAATCCTTGAAGGATTTTATCTAATTAGTAGCTTATAGGAATGTATCTATTTGTGACAATGTTCATGATAAAATGGCACAAGAGTATCATCTTTATTAGGATTAAGGTACCACTCATTGGTAATAATAAGGATCAACCAAATCCTTGAACGATTTTATCTAATTAGTAGCTTATAGGAATGTATCTATTTGTGACAATGTTCATGATAAAATGGCACAAGAGTGTCAAGCGGCCAATATTAAATTCTGGAGGCTTCTAGTGAGATCTTAAGATTTGGGACAGAATGAGTCCAACATTTTGCAAGGAGTAAGTCAATTCGATATGAGGATCAGAGCTTGCAAGAGAAGACTCTAAGAGTGTGCATTATTTGAGGAAATCAAGAAAAATTAAGAATGAAGAATTTACTATGAAGAGATTGAACAGACCTGAGCTCATATAATAAAGCACCTTGATGAGAAGCTAGGATGAGAATTTCAGAAGGTTCCAATACTTTTTGGAAAGAGTCAAGAATTGGGTGAATCTGAACATCTGGTTTAGATATTGAAGTTTTAGACCTGGAAAGGGTTGTTTTGTAGAAAATATATAAAGGGATTTATGTGTGACTCTACTGTTAAAAAATGCTTAGAATGAATCATTCTTTGAAATAATTTCATATTATTGAAGTTTAGTCCCCTATGAAGAGAGGTGGCAACTCTATGGAAAGAACCTAATTAAATTGTGAAGACAATCTCAAACATACAAATATTCCAATCAGGAAGGATAATTTATAGTAGTTACTATTGGAAACATAAGGGCAGACAACTAAGAGGGGGGATGAATCAGTTGTCACATAAATTCAAACTTATTAAACTTATTAACCTTATTCTCAAATCTAATTAATAGCCATGAAAGCTTAAATCATCAACACATCAAAAACACACATGACACCAATATGTTTTATGTGGAAACCCTGTTAGGGGAAAAACTATGGTGGAGGTCAATCCACAAGATTATACCCTATTAAAAGTATAAAGAATGAAATGGAGAATGCACATACATTCAAGCACACTGCCTAGAGCTCACTAATCAATTACAACAAGGCTTATTGCCCAAAGGAAGACACACTGTCTTACAGAAACATTCGGATTACATCCACAAGGATTTGAACTGAAAAAATAGCATCTGCTAATGCCTGATTATAGTTCTGGTTAAGCACATGAACACTTCTTCACTCTTCACTCCTCTTCACTCTTCTTCACACTATGCTCTACCTTTGAAAGATTTAGAAAATTATTCACACACACCACAGACTCACATGCCTTCAAATGGCATAAACAATTGCTTATATATATCTACAACAATAAATTACATCGCTACATGTCGACTTCAAAAAAAATAAAAAATGATAACAAACTGTCGGCCCAAAACAATATCAATTATTAATGTGAATCAACCAAGGTCGGCCACAACGTAGTGAAGACCCAAAACAACATTCTCAAACATGAACCAACTTCAAAAATTATTCCTCAAAGATCCACAACACGCTACAACCACCTTGTTGGCCATGAACATGAAAAACATGAACACGCAAAAGAAAATCACCAATCATGAGCACAACTATCAATGCGGATGTGAAACACAAATAGAGCATGATCTAGAAACATCCAAAAACATCATGAATCACTAGAGAAGCATCCACAACAATTGAACTTACTAGATTCACATTATATTCATTCAGGAACACCAACTGAACAAACTGAAAACCTATCAGAACACAACTGATCATAACACGATCAAATCTTCATGTGGATCTCTGAAACTTAACATGGATAAACTAGATATACTCAAAAACAAACCATTTATTCCACAACCTCTAATCATCAACATTCTAAACTCACCAACAAACTGAACTTCATTACTGATGACCTGCAACTTATTCCATTACAATTTTCTCAATATCCTCGACATATAGAGCTTCTAATGCATTAATGCTAATAGTGTTGACATCAATGAAAACCACAACATCCAACAGTTACAACATATCTAGGTATTTTTTTCCATCATTTGGTTTTCAAGAAACATAAACTTGTTATGAAAACCATATTTGATAGTTTTAAAAAAAAATTGGTTCCCTATTGAGTGAAACTAAGCACTAAGAAAGGGAATGATAGTAATAATTCTACATACTTCTAAGTCATAATGTGCAACCTTTGTATTGTGTTGAAGAAGTATTCTTGTTCTTTAAATCTTACCATTAGAGATATCCTAGATGTAGATGTATTTGAGTTATGCATTGTAATATTTTAAGGTCGTGATGAAAGAAAGTAGGGTAGTGATCAACTATAGAGTTGATGTTTGAAGTTTGTAAAGGGGTGTAATAAAATGAATCATTCAGTTGAAAAATGTGCAGCCCCTCTCATGCCATCAAAGAAATTTCTCTATTGGAAAAATGCAGGCCATTAAATTTTAATGGTATTCAAGGTTTCCCAAACCCTGTTCCTAATGAAGTCAGGGAACATTTGCCAAAATTCAAAGAAAAAGGCTTAGAATCAACATCTTAGCATCTACAAGAGTTTTCTGATTTGATGGGAGATAATGAGATAGGTTATGAAGATGTTGTCATGATGTTCTTTGTTTAATCTCTGAAGGAAGATGCCAGAGATTGGTTTTCATATTTTTTGATATGTTTTATCTCTTCATGGAACGAGTTTATGGAGGCATTCATAGAATAGTTTGGTGAAACAATTAATCTAGGTTTCACAAGACAAAAACTTATGAACGTCCAAAAGGAATAAAATGACTTGGTTCTTGTTTTCAATCTTATATTTTCAAAGGCAATGAGGGATATTCCAAAAAATATAAGACCAAATGATGCAAAATATTTTTTTGTATATTTGGGTGCATTTGATGAAGAAATGAGCTATTTTTTAAGAGATACAACACTACATCATGAATAACAAATTGCCATGGATATTGAAAACAACTTGAAATATTCAATGATGAAGGACTATATGGCTGCAAGTGTTGGATATCCTACCAAACCTCATGCAAACAAAATTCATGAATCAAACAATAGAAATTATTGTCAAGGTGATAGTGATTTTGATGTTCCAATTTTTCATTTATTACAACATACAAATCATAGTGAGCTCCAAGTTCAACATCAACAAAATTTGAGCAAAGTTGATCCTGCATCTTTTTTTCAAGAGTTGTCTAATATGAAAAGGAACAAGGGAGAATCACCATTTGATTTGTTCTCAAGGTTATTGGATGCCTTGTTGAAGGTCCCCAAAAATTTCAGACCTGAGAATTCAATGTCCATTGATTTATTTTATGAAATCTATGAGTCAGGGCTGAGTACCTTGCCAAAGAAACTAAAGCCTTATAGTTTTGATCAGGTACTTGATTGGATAAAGATTGTTGAAGGATCCCAATGTAATTATGCACAAAATGTGATATCTCAAAATGCTAGTAACAACTGTCCTACTAAGAAAAGTCATAACACAATGCAAATAACTAAAAAGGGTATATCAAAAAATGAACATCCATCTAGTTGTATGGATGAAGCTAATGATTGTAATCAATTCACAAGAAACATATATGCAAATCCATATATCAGTGATGATGATAATGATAAACTTGCAAGTGTTGTTCAGATCTCATTTCAAATCAGTGGTCATTATTTTAAAAATGAAACTTTAGGCATTCATTCTAAAATTCCCGAGCATAGTTTATGTAGTGATGGATTTTCTTGTGATGAGGATAATGATGACAGTGAACCTAATTATTTTTTTGAAGTGTATGAATGCTTCAAAGGTGATGATATAGAGGAATTTTCTTCATATAAAGGATGTAGTGATATGAATGTTGATGAAGTCACTTGTTCACAAATAAATGAACAAGTTTCATTTGATGAATACCTAGAATGTAATTCGGGTTTTCCATCAATAGAGTATTACTAATTTTATGAATGATGATGACTTTGAGGATAAAAATGTGTGTGCTCAGTGTCCTGATCCTAAGAACAGTGTTAGAGATTATATGTATGTTGATGATGCTAACTATGATGTTGGTGAACATGATTATGTCTCTGCTACTTATGATTGCTTATGTGATGTAGAGATGGAAATGTTTGTGTTGTATGAAGAGAATGTTGATGTGCATGACATTGGGAAATATGTTGATTCATATTTATATGTGAAGCCACAAGCTCATGAAATTAATGGTGACATGGAATATGCTTTCTTCTTTGTAAAAGTGGACATGTTTTCATTTGATAAGGAGTGCATTGATGTGAAAGAGAATGAAGAGGTTTGTTCAATTTCCAATGAACAACATTCATATTACAATGAATCTTCTACATTTGGATCAGCACACATATCAATTGATGATGCACATGAAATTGCTAATGCACGTGAGTGCTTTGCTACTGGCCCTATTAATTCTGAATTTTTTGAGTCATCCCTTGAAAAAAAATTGTATTGAGTTGAATGATGACTTGAAAAATGGATCAGACTATGTTAATGAACCTAGGATGAGTGCATTTACCCAATTCTAGAATATTAATGATGCATATGATATCCATTTCCATAGCACCAGGGAGTGTTCTGATGTTGCTAAATCAAAATGCCTAGATCTATGCTCATGTCATGATATCCAATTCAAAGAAGTTCATGAATATGTATTTTCTCTTTTTGATGCATCTAGGGGTTTCTTGCATAGTGCACAACAAAGTTTTTATGATGGTTTCAAGTTTGATGTGCAAATTGGATTTGATGTCAAATTTCTTGATGTCAATGGTCAAGTGGACTATGAGTTTTCTTAATTTTCAATCCAGATGGATGAGTATTTAATGGAGCATGAACATGAGATGGATAAGGTAAAATGTCATATTAACTACGGGTTTTAGTTAGTGCTTGACTGCCAATATCAAATTGATAGAGTAAATGGTGGCCTTGGAAAGTATAGATCTATGGTCAAACATGTTAGTGGTGATGTTAGTTTTTAGCTTTTTAGTGGCAATTTTTTTAGACTTGACCTAGTATAGACAGCAAAAAGTAAAGCATTTGATAGAGATAAATACTAGTTCTACATTTTTGGGGGCCTAGGGCCACCAAATGAAATTTGAAGAGTAGTTTCAATACAGCATAAACGAGAAATAATGTGAAATTGCAGATGCAAGTTAAAATCCTATCTGATAAAAAGGTTTTTGAGAGGAAATTTGAAGTGGGGAGTATGGTATTGGTATGGAATGAAAGGTCTGAGGACAAGGGAAAGCATGGAAAATTTTAATCATTATGGTTGGGCCCTTATCTAATATCCAACACACATGGTGAAGACTCATACTTTCTTTAGAGCCCAATAGGTGAACTTCTTGAGCTGCCAGTACATGGACAACTCTTGAAGCCATATTTCTCTTGAAATATGTTCTTTTCCATGTGCATTGTGTAGTCCTATAAATTTTGTATATATGTTGGTTTGCTTGGGTTTGGTTCTCTTGCCTTGTCTGAGCAGGTCCTTGGTTTTTGGTGTCCCTATGCTTGGTCTGCTTCAACCATGAGATCTAAAATTTCACCATTCCTATGAGAGGCATGCATCCACAGTTAGAACCACTAGTGGAACCTTCAAAGTTTCATATTCCACTAGTCTAAAAGTGAATTTTCTTTGATATCCTCTTGGTCTATCAAAGGTTAGGGTTTAGGGTTTTATGTGGGGAGTTGTTTTAATTAGAAGATTTTCTCCTTTATCTAAACCTTTGGTATTTTGCTCTAATCCTTTGTTGACCTTCTATGGTCTGTTTTCAATCAATTTAAAACAAATTAAGGCTTTGATTTCATCTGGTTGACTGGCCCCTTGTGGTTAGAATTTCTCGTTTACCTGTCACCTAATATTTCCTATGTTACCTTGGTCCGAGAATTTAATTTTCATAAAGTTGAAATTCTTATATATTTGGCCTTTAAATCCTTTGCATAAATGTTCTTAGGTATTTTAAGGCCTTATCTTATGCTACAGTCCTAGTTGGTCCACTTCTTAAAACAACTTATTATGCATGAGCTTTATAAAATTACTTAAGTCCTCTCCCACTGCCTTTTATCACTCATCGCTCATTACCTTTTAGTCGATTGTATCCTATTCGCAATGTGTGATGGCCTTGAGTTTTCCTTATATCATTGAGCTGCAGTATATTGTGGGTTTCCTTTTAACTACTTTCTTTGAATTTGCGGCGCCTGATGAGCCTTTCCCTTTGTGTCACTCATCACTGATCACCCATATGTTTCAATTTTTAAATTAGTGATGTGCGATGAAGACTTTCATTCCAATGCTGCATCACAGATATGAAATATTACTCAGGGAAATTCTTTCTCAACCCTTGATCTTTTCATATGGACACATGGTATGATACTGACCTATCGCTAAGAGTTCCCTATCGCCAATATGTTTTGACTATTGCAGAGTGAATCAACAATGGGCAATAGAACTATTGTACCTTATTCCCATCACGCCTTCTAAAGCCATTATGTTTTCAAATTAATTTTTAAGGAATATATCAACGATGAGTGGGGAAATGTCTAATGGAATATTCCTCTCATCATTAGTTCCTAATGCATTACAGATTCGTTCAAGGGAGTTGAGATCAAAACAACAATGAGCGATGGATTTAGAACAAAATGACAAACCAAAAAGCACAAGGGTGAAGGAGAACCATTGAGGAAGTTTTGAATCTAGAGGATCAATAGCTAGGATTCAAACTTGAGTGGTTGGTTGTTAGTTCGCTCACACGAGATTTCTTTTGAAAATTAATGGAGAAATTGCTCCAATCATTCACCATAAAGAGGGTTGTTGGTCATTTTCTTTCACAATTGCAATAGTCAAGAGCTGAATAATTGATATAGAGCTAAAGAAGAAGGCGTGAAGAGCTTAGACAAATAGTTGTAGAGGCATTGAAGACAAATTTTTCTAGGTAAGTAGGTATCACAACTTTATGTGTCAACTATGCATAAATTAGCTAGTTTGGGGAATTGTTGAAAGTTATGTAAGCTTTAGATACTTAGGGTTTGCAAGGGTTTGGTTATTTGAAAATTGAATTTGGGTTGGTAGCAATTGTGTATGGTCTAGGAAGGGTTTTTGTTCTGCAAATTTTTTTATGAGAGCATAAACTAGTAAGACTCTTTTGTAGGTGAAAATTTGTAAACTCTAGGTTTGCCATATCATGAAAATGGGTGAACCTAGCAAATCATCCACCACAACTAGTGAGGAAACCCCAATAGACGAGTGTCAAGAGGCCTAAACCCTAGGATGACACACCTATAATTAAGCTAGCTATACCTAAGAAATATGTGAAGCCAAGGGCAGAGAAGATAACTTTTTTCATATTCATGGAGGGTGAAGCTAAGAATACTCACAACTTGAGAAGTAGAGTTGTTAATTGTGATCAAGGAAAGCCTGGTAGTATGATCATGAAGGAACAAAGTGCAAAAAGTAGGGAACTAAATTAGGGGAATTGACCAAATCTAAGGAGGAAAAGAAGAAGGATAACGACCACAAGGCTTATGATTCTTATATCAAAGAACCTAATGTTTCCATGAAAGATGAGACAAATTATATGAGTGATGAGGCACAAGATGATCCAAAATATGCCTAAAATCTTCTTACAGTTTTAGGTCTAGCAGACTCTAATGATGGTGATATAAATTCTCTAGTTTCAACAAAATCATGGAGACATGCATACTCTAATTCTAAAGATGATGAACCATTGCAGAAATAGAGTCCCAGTTTGGAGTTTTTGTCTTAGAGGCTGACACGGATGAGAGGTTTTGATGCTACTACAATGATGAAAGATGCCTTTTGGAAGGTGGGTAAGTCTTCTTTAGTGAGTGAAAATAATATTTGTATTATATGTGTTCCCCCTCATCAAAGATGAAAATATAACCACTTGGGGAGTTTTGAAATAGAAATGAAAATGAATGTCAAATGTAAAATGTGACTGAAATTGTAATTTGGTCTGAAGCTTGTTGCTCCCATGTTTCTACAAATGGTAATTCAAGGCCAATCACAGAGGTCTTTGGTTGGAGAAAGTTCAAACTCATGTAATAGCATTTTTGTAAGTCAAACACAAATGAATAGAATAGTATTGAGTCTTAGGTATGTATTCTAGTTTGTAATAGGCATAATGGTTTTAAAGTAGCAACAGCATATGAATGAGAATTACAAATTCTAGAACAAATTCTATCTTATGTATTTTATTTCTCAAACTATGAATATAATGATCAAGGATCTTTTATTTGTCTTCAATAGCTTTAGTTGAATGTATGGTTTTGTTTCTACTTTATTTCAAAGGACTAATTAAATGCTAAATAATAAAATCATAGGTTTTTGAGATGGAATTCAAGGATTACTAAGTAGTTTTTTTATTTTTGGTTATTATGAGTTGTGTATTGCAAAGCAATATATCAATAGCCTTTAAATGTTGAGTTTAATTGCTAATGTATTACAGTTTGTTACAAATATGAATCTGTTACCCATGAATAAAACACTGGTCTATTAGTTTGGTCATCTTAGATGTAAATGAGTTGGCCCATACTTGACAAAGAACACAAATCTTAATGAAAATAATTGACACACCGTTAATTGCAGTAAAGTGTTATGAAGTACCACTCATTTTTTTCTTTAGGTAATAATTTGCTTAAGGGTTAGCCAAATCCTTGAGGGATTTTATCTAATTAGCAACTTATAGGAATGTATTTGTGCATCACAATGTTCGTGATAAAATGGAACAAGAGTATCATCTAAATATTGTCAAGATTACCCTCTTGGGTCTCACAGAGCCCGAAGTGCAGAGGTAAAAGCCTAGCAAGCTTCTACCTATTCATTGGCCAATCCTTACCTTTGTTGACCATTAAATTATGGAAAATTCATAGGCATCTAGTTAGATTAAGTTTGGTTCTTAAAAAAATAACCAATAAGTAGAATGAGAAGAAGATAAAATGTGCAATTAAATTCAATCAAACTCTACAACATATTAGAAAATTTATATTCATGCATTGCAAGATGTTCTTTGTTTATGTTTTCTATCATTATATGCACTAACAATTGCAAGATCTCTAAGCTTCCCCCTACTTCTCCTTGTGTGTGATGAGAAAAGTGAATTCAATCCAATAAGGGTTCAAATCTAAGTGGTAAGTTTCATTTATGTTCACTATCATTCATATTTATTGGTTTCCATATGCTCCCCCAAGAGCACACACTCTTTATCATTTATCATAATATCCATTGTGGAGGTGGAAAAACCAAAACAAGTTTTTACCAAGGAAAGCCCCTATATGGCACAACCCTTATCCCTTTATCTATTTTGTAGGTTACAGGTCTGAAGTTGGTTGAAGTGGATTTGATATCTCAAGGCTTCAAAACATTAGTTCACGCATTTATGCACTACTTGTCAAAAAATTAGGGCAAGTTGATTATTCACAAATGACCAAACTTCAAAACTTGATATTGGCTATCAGAGAACTACAGATATTGTTGCACCTATACCAACCCTTAAACCCTAAAATTTAACACTTCTAAACTAGGGTTCCCAACACCCTTATCCTACCATTTTATCTCTAGATTTGAATGCAAGGTTCTTCTCTAGTTGCACTCTCTAGATCTATCTTTTATTTTTTGTTTTTTTGTTCTATACTTTCCAAATTCTGTAACATTTTGTCACTTTGTTCCTAATTCACCTATTTCACTACATTCTCTCATCTACCCTTACACAATCAATACATAAAGGACCAAGATCCCAACTAGATATGTTTGGCATTCTTTTGAGGACAATAGCCAAATAGTGTCTTGGTTGATTTTGTGTCCCTAATTTTTGAAAGGTGAAAGGATTGATTTGAGTTAGGACATTTGGCCTAGATCTCATTTCACCAATCTTACACTAATTTGGTTCCTTTTGGTGACAACCTTATTCCAATATCTCCTTGGAGTTTCTTAGCAGTTAACATCATGAACACATCATTTACCCTTCTAATTTTGTTTAACTGTGCTCTAGCTAAAGTTGTGAGTAATGCTCCTATATTTACGTTGTGTTATCAAATGTTCCCCTAGTGATAAGTCTAGTCCAAAGTTTCATGCTAGTGATGGCATAGAACAAATAAGTCATAAAATTCTTGATTCAACTCAAAATGAGCCAATTGGTCATGTAACTTATCAATGATAATACTATCCCAATCAATGAATTTATCTCCAACATAAATTACTGTAGTGTATAAAAATATACTCATTTACGTTTTCACACTATTTTTGTATCCCATTAATTAATTGGACTTAATTAAGCTTATAATTTCCTAAATTATGCATTCCAAAGCCTTATTATTCCCATTTTCCAAAAGGGAAATTTCCATTAAACAAATGCTAACATTATTTTAAACATCTTGGAAATTATTTGTCCTGGATTTAGGTCCCAAGACCCATTTTCCCAAGGGCGAATGGGTTCTCCTTAAGTGCCAAGACCCAAATTTTAATATTTTATTGGTATCATTTTAATAATTTAAATTCACATTTCAAATGTTAGCTTATGGAATCTATTTTTTCAGAAATTAGATAAACACCTATAAATACAGTAATATTATGAATTCAAACCTAAAGAAGAAAGAACAAGCATAATCAAGAGATCATATGAGAAAATATTATTGTTAAGAGAATTGAAGATTTGATTTAGCAATCATCTACATTAGAAAATAAAGATCATATCATCATGTCAAGTTCATGTGTGTTCATATCATGTTTTGGAGCTAACATTGTGATGTAGGTTTCAAGCATGCAAATTAAAGCATAAAATCAAGCAATCATTCAAGAAAATTCAAGCAAGATCAAGCTCCTTAGAGAGATGTGTTAGAATTCAGTCCTCTAAGGGCATCCATTCAGGGTTTGGTGAGTTGTGACATAGATTTGTTCATTCATCAATTCTTGTCATTTGTCATTACCTTTCATTATCAAGGTTTAATTACCAAATTGGGATTTGACTAAGCCAAACCCCTAATTACCCAAAAACAAAAAAAAAATTCCTCTTTATGTGTGCATATTTGCAGGTGAAGAAGGAATGAAATTGGATCAAAAGTGCAATTTGCAAAGTTTTCAAAGTTGTCAAGCCACATAAACTTACCTACAAAATTTATTTTTGAATTTCTAATAGTGGAATCCAAAGGAATCAAGAGTGAAAATTTGGGATCAGAGGACTATGAAATCAAATTTTGGACCCCTGTACAGAGACTCATTTTCCCTAGGGTGAATTTATTCTGGAAAGAAACTCAACAACCACTTTTGGTAATAGGTACAAATCAATTTTTCCTTTTCGGATCTTCTTGAAAGTTGTAGTTTCTATTTGCGTTATCCTTTAGATTTTCATTTCAAGTTTTACATATCATAATTAAGTTCATTAGGTATTTTATTTTCATCTCCCAAAAGTGCATATCAGTTGTTTTCTATCGCAAGGAAAAATTAGTGATCCACCTTTCCATAGAGTTGACTCACCTCAATCTTGAAAGTCAATTCTACCCTTGGGAGAGATCTCCTTTTTCCTAATGAAACTAAAAGAAAAGTGGGGGTGTTAGGTCATCCTTCCATCTTAATTTACCTTTCTCGCCTACCCCATTTTTTATTTGTTTCATTTTGGTGAACCCGACATTCTTACACTATAAGCTTTCTGATTTGGATATCCTTCAAACCTTAAATCTATGGTTTTTCATTATTTTTCATTGCATCTCATCTAGGGTTTTTTAAGATGCATTATTTTTCTTTTCATTTAGGGTTTTAAAAGTTGCATATTGCATTGTTTAAAACTTCAAAAATTCAAAAATTTGCATACATTTTGCATCCATTTCACACTATAGTCTATATATTAGTGTTTTTCAATCTTTTGCATCAAAAAATTAAAACAAAATTGCATCTAGAAAGTTGTCATTTTTCTTGTTGTTTTTCATCAAATTTCACTTGCATTTCATCGTAAATTTTTGGCAATTTGTAATTGAAAGTGTCTGTTTAAAACCTGAATCAAAGACCTTAAATACCAACTTAGAAACCTATATTTTCTTTTTTCAACCCCTGTACAAGGACCCATTTTCCCTAGGGAAAAAAAGTCCTTATATAGGTCTATTTTTGAATTTTTGGGCATAAATTTATCTTTTTATGCTTTATATCTTCCTCTTTTTGGATCTTAGTTTCAATTTCTGGAGTTATAGTTTTCTGAAATTGTTTGCATTCAAGTTAATTGGTCAAAAAAGGTGCATATTTCAAACATAAAATTTATATTCAAAAGACATCATTTTCAGGTTCTTGGATTTTACAATCAGTCAATTATTATTTTAGATCTAAAACTTTACATTAAACTTCATTATGGAGATGTGTTTTGGTGACATATGGATGACCTTAAGATCCTTGGTTGATGTTTCAAGTTTTATATTTGGAGACGATCCTAATGCAATTGGTAACACTCATGAATCTTCACCTCCTAATGACTATGGACCCCGTGAGGTGCACATCTTAGGCCAAGATGAAGATAGCATGAAACAATTCATACAAGACTCCCTACGTAATCTTGAGAACAATGCATCCTTTTATCCATCCATGCAACAACCTATTAGAACTGTAAAAATCTGATATTTTCACATGTTGGTTTTACTCATAAACTTCCAGATTTGGTCCTACTGTGTGCATCTTCCACTCATATTTTGCCATTTTGCCCCATTGAATCCATTGATTCATGCATATTTTACATTCTGGTTCATATCAGCATGAGAATACTTTTGTCTCCCCAACCCATTGTGCGTTTTTGCTAACATAAGTCTGTGTTGCCTATCGGCAAGACTTATTATTTGTCATGGCGATTGGATTTCACTTACAGGCACCATTCGGTAGGACTTTTCCGTGGTCTCAACGACAGAGGATGATGCACATTTTGGCAAGAATTGCGGCATCGACATATGGTCATAGCGAGCTTTTTGGGTCTTGCCGACAGGTGCATTACGATTTCTCTTAGGCCAGACTTGGCAGTATCAGCATTATGTCTTGGTGATTATCTTTTGTATTGGTGACCAGCATGTGGAGACTTCTATCAGCATATGTTGTCAGGGTAGTGTCTCCCTGACTATGCTTGTGGTGGTTCATCAGCAAAGGCTATGGCTTTCGATGGAGGGTCATGGCAAAAATGTCAAGTCTTTCTGACAATGTTCAAAAATGGATTTTTCTCGATGATCATGTATGCTCGGGGTGCTTCCGCATGACTTATGTTTCGATGTGTGGTCTTGGTGAGCCTGTTGGGTCTTGCCAACAGGTATAACGAATGGTTTTCGGTGAGAGTTTTGCTTTCTCTTGGCGATCTTGGTCTGCTCGGTTGTTTCAGTGTAACAAAATGCTCTACAAGACGTCTCACCGAGCGTTGAAGGTTATAGCAATGGAGGATCCTCATCAGCAAGAGAAATATTATGTCTCAGTGACTTGAATATGGATGTTGGCTTTCGGTGAAACATAACAATCTACAGGAGGTCTTGCCGATGTCAAAATTTTTCGGCGATTGTGATCAAAACCAAAGGAACTCGTCGGTGGGAGATATCCTATGTCTCAGTGAATGAGAGCATGTAAAAGAATACATTTTGATGTAACATTCTGCTATCTGCATGACATTTCCCCGACTCCACGAGGTCACAGCGAAACATAAAGGAATAATAAAATAGT
This sequence comes from Sequoia sempervirens, assembly GCA_007258455.2. Classification (NCBI taxonomy): domain Eukaryota; kingdom Viridiplantae; phylum Streptophyta; class Pinopsida; order Cupressales; family Cupressaceae; genus Sequoia; species Sequoia sempervirens. The sequence goes on from VDFB02281492.1 coordinate 816,670,717, forward strand.
CTTTGACTTCGGTGTAACATGCAATGTGTCACGGTGGCATACATAATTGGTGAGGGGCTCTTGGTGAAACATGATGAAATCTTTATGACATCTCCCCAACGGTCGACAGTTACGGTGAAAGCGAATACAGACACGAGCGGATAGCGATTGATTTGCCTTCGGCATGACTATACGTTGTGTCTCGTGGACTGTTTCACTAGCGAATAAAAACAAAAATTTGAATGTTGTGGCTAACATGTATACATTTCATGACCATTGCAGGCCAACTCGATTGGAGCCCGATTTCTATGGAGGGCCAACATGATATTTCAATATGATTTATTTTCTCATGCAGGCATATATATATGCACCCCGATTGTAATTAAAGATCATATTGAGATCAGATTTTAGATCATATACAGTAGATTAGAAATGGCTACAGTAGAATAATTTTCTCTTATCAAAGACTATGTGCATGTTTTAAAATGGTGAATCCAATGAAAGTTAGCTGGTGTGGCAAGTTATTTCTAGTGTCAATTGTATGTTGAGTTTATTGAAAAGCATCGCTAAGCTGTCTCCAAGTTGATTCTTTCTGGTTGTTTGAATTGAAATAACAAGTTTATTCTTAGTTTATCAATGCACATTTGCTGTATCTGTGTGATTAATTGATTGGTTCTCTCAAGTAGAGATTAAATACATTTTTTGTTGATCACAGTAATTAGGGAGATTCATCTAGATTATTAAAGTAGAGCTTAATGGTCATAATCCTGTATTGTTTATACAAGTTATGAACAGATCATATGCCTGCAATTCGATTTTATGTCAGAATAAGTTGCCCACTTCTGTTTCATTTGACTCCGCATACCCAACAAGGCACTGGTCTCTGCATCTCATCATTTGATTCATTCAGTTTCTTTACATCTATTTATTAAGCATTTTAGGATTTAGATCAAAAGATTGCTATCAAGTTTGGTTTTGTTTGTTCACTACCATCTGCCATTGTGGACAAAACATTGTGCAAGAAAGATAATCATAAGTCAAGTCTGCTTCATTCAGATAGGTACACCCGCCCAGGTTAGCAGCACCTAAAGAGTAGAAGGTTAAGTTCTCTTGACCTTGTTTGTTACCCTAAAGCATATCAAGAGATTGGCAGCCTCTTGAGGCATTCAGCCTACATTTTTGAGAGCTAACAAATTGGCGACTCTACTAGGGATTACATCAGAAAATTTGGTTGAAGACCATCATATAGAGTCATTGGAGGAAAAGTTGTAATTTGAGAAGATTCAGAAAGAGTGATTTCACAGGGAAAAAGATTAGAAAAGAATCATTTTCCTACTTTTGGAAAAGTAGGTGGCAACTCTGAAAGAAACATTGTATTTGTTCAAGTATGCATGGAAGAGGATTTCAATACATGGGAGTTCATATTGGAGCTCCTACTAGCAGCAGTAGATGGACACACAATGATCTAAAAATGGAGGGTAATCAAGGCGGACCCATTGATCATGATACTCCTCAAATTGATTATGAATCTTTAACTTATGAAGAGGTTAAATCACTGTATGAGTCTCAGAGAAAGGAAATAGATGGCAAAGGAAAAGGTTGCAATTGGACCAGCAACCATTATAATTAGGAGAATTTTGCAATGAAGATGAATACACAAATGTGGGAGGGCGTTGGACCCCTCGAGCACCTGATATCACAAATGGAAACTTCTACAATGGAGGCGATACATATCATACACAACAGAGCACTTATCCTCCACAGCCATCAAATCAAGTAAGTGTTTATCTAGTCCCTCCTAGACAAAGATTGGCAAGTTATCAAGAATGTCAATGTGATCAATGTCAAATACAGCACAACTATAGCCCACTTGGAGCTGTCAGTCAAAATCTACAACAAGGTATGTATCAGAACCAACAATCTAATGATGATGAATATTTCAAAAATATTTTGGACACCTCTGTTGGCATAAGCAGGTATGAAGGAGAAGATATGACTTCTCTTTACAATAGAATGACAGATATTTGTATGTTGTTACCTTCTCATTATAGGCCTACAAGGGCTATGTTTGTTGAATAGTTTGTAAGAGCAGCAGAGCCAGAATTGGTTTATCGGCCAGATAAATGACATACCTTTGATATAGCAAATACATTTATCGACACCATGGAGAGGATAAGGTATGTTGAATCCAATGGTTGTGTTTCTGATAAGAACAGGGACATTGATCAAACAATGTATCCAATAGAGGATGAGACATGTGCAAGTCAGAATGACTCATATGACTATTTGCATGATGAAGATGAAGGTACAAGATATCTCTCTTGCATAATAGATCATGGCATGGAAAGCAGTGCATGTTGTAAGGAGTCCAGTGAATATTCTGATTCTGATGTTGAACCTGAGGATTTTGATCTGCAATCAGGGGATTCTTCTACCTCTTATGTAGATCAGGATGAAGAGGTAATGGACAATGTGAGTCCATTTGGCAGTGAACAAATAGTACCTCCGGCTGTAGTTGAAAGTTATGAAGATACATTTGATCATGATGAGGTGTTTTCAGATCCACTTGATTTTGAGTAAAAGGTATTTTTAGATGAAAAAAGGGATGTGTCAGGGGGTGGAACAAATGACTATGCTGGTAATGTTTCTAATTTTTTCTCTGATGATCCTGGGCCTCTTTTTGATGATGAGAAAAGTGATGAGTATGACTATAATAATGAAAGTATGAAAACTTATTTACTTAGTAGTGAGAAAATTTTAGATTTGCTAACTCTTGAATATTAGAGATATACACACGAAGGTGATCTTGAAGTTTTGTGTCCAACTTAAATTTGTTTTGATAGTGAAAGATCTTTGTGTAAGGATTCTTATGACTCCCTGTGCATTTCTTGGAATGATGGTGATACTGTTGGTGTTGATCAAAATTTTGTGTCTATTCAAGATGAGGTATGTGATTTTGAAGTTTCTAATTCATATGGAGCAAACTTTTATACCAGTGATGATAGAATTCTAGATTTGATTGGTTCACATATGCATAATATTGAAGATATGGGTCATAATTAAGTATTGTTCCCAAATAAAGATACTGAAGAGGTGCAAAAGGTTTCAAAAAAATTTATTTCAGACAGTGTTGATATGATAGAATTTTTTGATTCTCAAAAGAAGCACTTTGAATTTTTAATACAGCTGGGAGAATGTTTCATAATACATAACAGTGAGAAAGATAATACAGAATGTTGTATTTAATATGCATGCATTTTGAATGTTGAAAGTAACAGGGATTTGTCCCAAGATGTTGAAGAATTTGAACTACAGGATGGCGTAGGGATTTTGGGCCAAACCAAGCTTGATGGTACTCTAAGAACTCGCAATAACAGTGATAGGAAGGATTGCATGAGTATTTTCAAGAAGAATTTGATGAACTCGACACAAAACTAGGTGTTTGACAAGGGAAAGCTTGGTTTGAGTTTCAGATTGTAACAGCTCAGAACAGGTTAGGTTGAAACATAGAGGATTAAGGGTTGCCAGTGCATGGACAATTCTTGCTTATCCTCTTTAAAATTATTTTCCATGCACAGTAGTTTAGGGTTTTGGTTCACCTCCATCTTGCATTCATTTTACTTTCATTCCATTTGCTACTTGTCCATTTTCATTTTGCTCACTGGCTCATCATTTTGTGTCTGGTCTGCTCACCCAAAGATTCTGGATCCTTGCAATGATCTTACTATCATTCATCCCCAGATGGAGCCACTGTTAGAACTGTAAAAATCTGATATTTTCACATGTTGGTTTTACTCATAAACTTCCAGATTTGGTCCTACTGTGTGCATATTCCACTCATATTTTTCCATTTTTCCCCATTGAATCCATTGAGTCATGCATATTCTACATTCCAGTTCATATCGGCGTGATAATACTTTTGTTTCCCCGACCCATTGTGCGCTTTTGCTAACATAAGTTTGTGTTGCCTATCGGCAAGACTTATTATTTGTCATAGCGATTGGATTTCGCTTACAGGCACCATTTGACAGGACTTTTCCACGGTCTCAGTGACAGAGGATGATGCACATTTCAATAGGAATTGTGGCATCGACATATGGTCATAGCGAGCTTTTTGGGTCTTGCTGATAGGCGCATTACGATTTCTCTTCGGCTAGACTTGGCAGTATCAGCATTACGTCTTGGCGATTATCTTTTGTCTTGGCGACCGGCATGTGGAGACTTCTATTGGCATATGTTGTGGCTGCTGGGGTAGTGTCTCACCGAATCCAATATGTCTCCCTGACTATGCTTGTGGTGGTTCATCGGCAAAGGCTATGGCTTTCGGTGGAGGGTCATGGCAAAAAGGTCGGGTCTTGCCGACAATGTTCAAAAATGGATTTCTCTCAGTGTGAGAATGGATTTTTCTCGGTGATCATGTGTGCTCGGGGTGCTTCCGCATGACTTATGTTTTGATGTGTGGTCTTGGTGAGCCCGTCGGGTCTTTCCTACAGGTATAACGAATGGCTTTCGGTGAGAGTTTTGCTTTCTCTTGGCGATCTTGGTCTTCTCAGTTGTTTCGGTGTAACAAAATTCTCTACAAGACGTCTCGCTGAGGGTTGAAGGTTATAGCGATAGAGGATCCTCGTCGGTAGGAGAAATATTATGTCTCAGTGACTTGAATATGGATGTTGGCTTTCGGTGAAACATAACAATCTACAGGAGGTCTTGCTGATGTCAGAATGTTCCAGTGACTGTGATCAAAACCAAAGGAACTCGTCGGTGGGAGATATCTTGTGTCTTAGCAAATGAGAGCATGTAAAAGAATACATTTTGATGTAACATTCCGCTATCTTCATGACGTTTCCCCGACTCCACAAGGTCATAGCGAAACATAAAGGAATAACATAATACTCTTTGACTTCGGTGTAACATGCAATGGGTCACAGCAACATACATAATTGATGAGGAGCTCTCAGTGAAACATGATGAAATCTTTATGGCATCTCCCCGACGGTCGACAGTTACGGTGAAAGCAAATACGGACACGGGCGGATAGCAATTGAATTGCCTTCGGCATGACTATATGTTGTGTCTCGCCAAATGTTTCACTGGTGAATAAAAATAGAAATTTGAATGTTGTGGCCGACATGTATACATTTGATGGCCATTGTAGGCCGACTCGATTGGAGCCCGATTTCTATGGAGGGCCGACATGATATTTCAATATGATTTATTTTCTCATGCTGGCGTATATATATGCACCCCGATTGTAATTAAAGTTCAGATTGAGATCAGACTTTAGATCATATACAGTAGATTAGGAATGGCTACAGTAGAATAATTTTCTCTTATCAGAGACTATGTGCATGTTTTAAAATGGCGAATCCAATGAAAGTCAGCTGGTGTGGCAAGTTATTTCTGGTGTCAATTGTATGTTGAGTTTATTGAAAAGCATTGCTAACCTGTCTCCAAGTTGATTCTTTCTGGTTGTTTGAATTGAAATAACAAGTTTATTCTCAGTTTATCAGTGCACATTTGTTGTATCTTTGTGATTAATTGACTGGTTCTCTCAAGTAGAGATTAAATCCTTTTTTGTTGATCACAGTAATCAGGGAGATTCATCTGGATTATTAAAGTAGAGCTTAATGGTCATAATCCTGCATTGTTTATACAAGTTATGAATAGATCATATGCCTACAATTTGATTTTATGTCAGAACAAGTTGCCCACTTATGTTTCATTTGACTCCACATACCCAACAAGGCACTAGTCTCTGCATCTCATCATTTGATTCATTCAGTTTCTTTACATCTGTTTATTAAGCATTTTAGGATTCAGATCAAAAGATTGCTATCAAGTTTGGTTTCATTTGTTCACTACCATCTGCCATTGTGGACAAAACATTGTGCAAGAAAGATAATCATAAGTTAAGTCTACTTCATTCAGATAGGTACACCTGCCCAGGTTAGCAGCACCTAAAGAGTAGAAGGTTGAGTTCTCTTGACCTTGTCTATTATCCTAAAGCGTATCAAGAGATTGGCAGCCTCTTGAGGCATTCAACTTGTGTTTTTGAGAGCGAACACAACCAACACCTTCTATCATCCCATTACTTGATATTTTCAACCTTTCACATCTTTAAATTGAAACACAAAACAAGCCTCACCATCAATCATGAAAGAACTTGTTAACAAGGACAATAGTGATACTGTTCTATCCTATACTCATAAAGTTACTAATACACCCATAAAATTAGAAGAGAGTTATGGTCAAGGCTTCAAAATCTTAAGAAAACAAGGATGTGGCACAACTAATAAACATGGAATCCATCAATGGTTAGAACAAAAAACATCAGAAGATACCAAGGGACTAGGATATTAAGGATCTCCTTCTCCCACTACCTCTCCAAATGGGAAAGGTATTCTCTTTCAAAATATTATTTCACAACACCAACTAAGGCCTTATGAGCATGATCAAGTAACCTTAAATCCTCCACCTCAACAAGTTGCCCAATCAAGTAAGAAACCCAAGCCCTACAAGCTTAAGAAGCTAAAATTTCCTTATCCAATGTCTACAAATGAAAGAGCCTTACACACACTCCTTGTGACCAATGACATAGTGAAGGTTAACTACACCCAATCCATATGAATTCAAAGCATATTCAACCCACTAAGCATTAAACCCAATAAGATCATTCATCATAAACAAAGAAAAAGAAGCCATTAAAACTAACATTCTAAATCATGAAAGCTTGAAAAACCTCTAATCTAAGCCATTGAAACTTATCCTATTGGGGGAGTGGTGTCGCATTAATGTGGAATGGTAGCCTTTCCCAATCCCTTGGATAATGAGCTTGTTTCAATCAGTTTTATTAGAGAATACTGATGAAGTTGTTGATAGATGTTTATAAAAACATGATTTAAAGCTAAATGAATATTATGCAAGCTATTTTAACATGATTTATGCTAAGTTTATTGATATGGGTGTATGAAAATCTACTCTAAATGTATGCAAGCTTGAAAAATTAAAATCCTAATTAACAAATAAGCTAAATGTATGCATCTATGTTATCATGGAAGCAATTAATAGAAGATTAAAGATAATATGCAACTTAAAATGAACTAAAATATGCTAAATGTGAGTAAAGTATGAGTGTGAGTGTGAGTGAATTCAACAACATAAGTTAGCAATTGAAAGATGGATCCATTTGTCTCCAAATAGTGTTATATTTATAGGAAAGCAAATGAGAAATGAAGGGTTGAGATCAAAAAGGTCAATCAACATTCAAGGATGAGAGGAAGAAGAGGCACAGATCATGGATTCTCATCTAGGTGAGAATGCAAGATAATATTTAATCAAGGGTTCTCATTTGTTCTAAGCAAACACACTTTTGACCTGCACACACAAGTCACAAGGTAACTTGCTCAAGAAGTCACAAGTTTAGTTTGGTCAAGAAGCCAAGTGAGAATATCCCTTTTCCAAATGACTGGAGGAGAGAGAATATTCTTTGGAATATTCTCATGGGTGAGGAAAAAAGGATACTTTGCAATTTAAAACAAAGTTTTAATTGTGCAAAAAGGGGAAGGAATATTCCCCTTTTGGAGGAATGTGCAAAGGTGGAATATTCCCTTACAAGTGGAAGAAATAGTAATTTGATAATTAAAAAAAAAATTCAATTATGCAAATTATGGGAATTATATGATATTCATTAAATAATTGATTTAATGGAGATCAAAAGAAAAAGCAATGGATGAGATTGATTTGATCTATCAATGGTCACAAATCAAAGGAGGATGAAACATGGATCAAGGATTCTCATCAATGGATGAGTATCAAAGATCTCATGGATCAAGAAAATATCAAGGGCTCATAATCATGCAAACAAACACACTTTGCAACAACTTTGAAAAGTCATTTCAAATTTTGTTTGAAGTAATCGTTACCTTTCTTTTGGAAGAAAATAGGAGAATATTTCTTTGGAATATTCCCTATGCAAGTGGATGAGAGGGAAATTAGCAATTTACTTAATTAAAACTAAATTTGAATGTGCAAGATGAGGAATGTGAGGATAATCATTACATTATTAATTTATTTAATGAAAAGGAGATGCAAATATGATATCTAATTAAATAGTTTAGGTTATTTAATTAAATAAGAGGACTTAGGGTTAAAATTAAATTATTTGCATTATTTGATTAAATCAGATGAAATGTCAGTGTGAGAGGGGGTGAATTAACCCAATTAGGTCAATTAGATTAATAGGTGAAAATAAGGCACTTAATTAAATAATTAGGCTTATTTAATTAAACAAGTGAAAAGAGGATGGGTTTGAGGAAAAAATGATGTTAGTTAGCCAATGTGATCCATTGAGACATTTTAGGTGTCTACACTCCTTAACCAAGGACGCATAACATTACCACCTATTAAAGAAGATCATAAAGGAACAAATACAAACATATTTTATTATCAATATCATAGAAATTTTGGCCATGCTATTGATGACTGTCATTCTTTGAAGAGGATCCTTGTTGAATTTGATATCATTGATATAGTTCCTTAGTATGCATGCACTTTGCTTCTTGCAATGTGATATTTTTAGAATCATAGTATACTCAATATTAAATGTATTATGTTTAACGTAAATCATTTGTATATTGCAAGGAGCACATTCTCATCACCTATCTCAGCTCATCCTTGTCCTACATTTGGGGGGAAAGGGGTTAGATATCCTTGTCCTAGTTTAGCAATCATTGTTTCCCCTTTGGCTAGTTAACCACCTTCCACATATGATGAACAAACTTGGGATGTGGAAGACTTGCTATAGGTTGGCTCACATGTGTCATACTAGCTTTATGTCTTCTTTTCTTTGTGTGATTGTATGTGTGTAATATGATCCCCTATATTGTGCATCTTGGCATGTCTTTATGTTTGTGAGCCTACATTGGATGAACCTTGTAACTCCGTTGGTGCAAGGATACAAAGGAAGCAAATTTGTTGTGATATTCTTCTATTTTTATCTTCATTCTTCTATATGTCATAACCATTGTCTTTTTCTTTTGTCTCATGTTTCCTTTTTGGGATGATGCAAAGCATCAAGACATTTAGGTATCTTCCATGTTGACCCAAAAGGATTCTTCTTTTTCTTTTCGCTCTTTGTGTGTCATTCTTCCTTTGTGCTCATTCCATGAGTTATTTGGAGAATGATGACGATTTTGAGCTTGATTATATCACTCTACCAAAGACATACTCTGACCCAAAATCCATGGATCCCTTATGTGTTATCTTAGGAGTGCATGTGGAGGGAAACCTCCTTTTCATGATGTAGCTTCATTTGGAAACATATGTTTGGAATAGGGATTTCCAAATAAGCTTGCATATTTCTTTCATCTATTAGCTTTTATCATATTCTACTTTACAACATGGTGTTTAGCAATTCCTTTAAAGTGGGGGTATTATACCTCTTGCTTGTTGCTTACTTGATGTTGTGACTTCTTGTTCAAAATGTGGTCTTCTTATTTCACATGATGTTTCTTCTTGTTGGTTGCATTGGGATTGATTTCCTTCAAGAGTGTGATCTTTCTTGGCATATAGAATTCCTCTTAGTGGTAATGATATGGCTCACATTCCCTAAGGTGTGAATATTTTATCTCTCGACTACTCCTCTCTTGATGGTGATATTGAGCATGATGTTCCCTAAAGTGATACCTTTCATGAACTAAGAAAAACCCTTTTGACTATCTTAAACCAACACTTTTGGCCACTAAGCATAACACAACTTGCTTGGTGGTGCCTTTGTTTCATGAGTGTCTAGCATAACACATCTTACTAGCCTTATGATTATTGTATGTGGTGCCCTATCAAAGTTATCAAGGAGTATAACTTTTGGTATGGTTGATGTATGGGAGCCTATAGACTTGGTATGACTTTCCCATTACCACTTGTTTTATGGGTATAGACCTAGTGTATATTGGACTACACTAGACCTTGTGTGTTTCTCACTTATTTGGGCTCACTGAGTGTATATATCAAACTGCACTTGTGAGCATGTTTTCATGGTCATCTTGCATAAAACAACTTGCTTTCTTGTGGTTCCATGAGAGAATTTTTGATGAACTTGGCATAACACAACTTTCTAGTTCATCTTTTCTTGCATTAATTTTGATATTATATGGTGTTGTATCTTGTGTCACTATTGTATTTATATGTCTATTTTTTCCTTTTTTTGTTTTTCATGGGATCTTTGATCCTGGGGGCTTGATCATCCTCCCTGATATTTTTATCCTCATCTTTCTAATAGTTGTACAATTGGAACTTTCTTAACTTATTTGTCTACTTGTAGACACTTAAAATCATCCTAATCGATATTACACGTCTTAATTTAATTACTAACACCATTTTCATCCAAATTCACTTCTTTTCAACTATTTAATTAAATAATATTAATTATTTAATTAAATTTATCATTTACTTCTATTAATCTGATAATCAATTTTATTAGATTAATTCATCCCCTTTCATACTAATTTTCATCCTATTTAATTAGATAATGCAAATTATTTCATTAAATTTCTTAAGTTCTCTCATTTGAATGAATAATCTTAATTATTTAGTTGAATGTCATTAATTCCCCCTTTTGACTAAATGAGTTAATTATTTAATTAAATCTTCATATTCATCCATCATGCACAATTAAATAATTTTATAATTATGTAATTAATTTATTTATTTCATCCTCCCACTTGCAAAGGAATATTCCTCCATTTCCACTCCCTCGTAAATGGAAATATCTTGTAACAACCTCCTAAATTTTAAGATTTTTGCTTCTTTAAACTAATTTGAGCCATTGCTTAAATTCCTCAATCTATGTCAACTTGCAACCTCGTCCATGGATTGGATTCTTGATCCATGCCAACTCCTCTTATTGATTTTATCCATTGATTGATCAATTAAATCTTGACCATTGATTCAACTATTTTTCCTATAAATATCCCTCATTTCTATGAGAAAAGGATCCACATTCATTTAGAGCAACTACACTATAGTGAATTTGGAGCATTCTTCTTTAGAATTTCATCATTTAGCATCCATTTTAGTTAAGATTTGCATCCATTTTCATCAATTTCTATCAATGGAATGCATCTCCAAGCTTGTTTCAACCAAGGGATTGGGAAAGGGTTAACATTCTACATCAATTCAGCACCAATCCCCCAATGAGATGAGGTTTGATACATTTCGCTAGGTTTCCTTTAAGTATTTCAATGTATTTCATGTTTAATGGCTTCTTAGTTTAATGTCTTCAAGAATTTCATTGGGAGCTTGACTTAACTAGTTAGATATAGGTGAAATTCTTATAGTTTAATCATGTTTAGCTTAGGTTATTATCATGCTCACATCTTTATTATTTGGTGGTGGTTGTGAAGTTTTAATAAGCTTCTAGACAACCTATTTCCTCTAGAGGTTTTATAGATTTCCTATTTTCTAAAAGCTGTGGATTTTAGATCTATGGAAAGATTTTGTTCAATCTCTTATAGTTTTATGGATGAAAACAATTTTAGATTTATATGAATGCTTGGGGGGTTCCTGAATATGGTGCTCATTTTATGGTTTTGTTTGGAAAATCAGATCTATTGGTGATCTGGTGTTTGAGTCATGAGAAGCTACATGATATCTTCTTTGATATCTAAGTTTTGCATGTTACTAATATGACAATGGGTTTGCATGTTTGATGTTTGGGATCTTTGAGTTATACAATTTATGGATTAGCTACCCATTGGCTATAGTAAGATACCTTAGAAGTGAACTATCTATATCCACAAGATTTATTTAGAGTTGATACAAACTTCATTATTTGACCTTATCTATGGTCATTGGTATATTGGTATGTGTTTCATTGGGATGAGAGGATGGTGTTAAGTACCTAGATAGTCAGCTGTGGGGACTTGTAGCATGTTTTATCATGATGTCATGGATAGCTTGGATACACTATTTTGTGTGATTTATTATGATAGTGATAGTGTATTTCCTTTCCTTGGATATCTTGGTGCCACTTGATATTATTGTGAGATGGAAATGTGGGTGTGTAGACCTAGAGGATCTTCATAATAGGAGATGGTTCATTCACGATGCATGGAAAGCTCGATATCACTAAATTCAATGGGAGCTTTAGCAGTGACTATGGATTCATCACTTGGTGATGGTTGATATTATTTAGTGTTGAAAATGTTACTAGGAGGATCTCTTAGATCTTGTTGTTGCATAAGGATTTTATTGCATTTGCATGGACACTATTTGGAGATGGTCATCTTCATGATATTGAAGATGTGTGATACCTTAGAACCATGGAGGACTCTTGGATTCTTTGGTTGGGTGTTGGAAATGCTCTAATAGGTGATGTTGGTTTAGAGTATGTTGTTGGTATGTCATGGTATACTCTTCATGACGCATTAGATTTTTAACGTATTATACTTCTCTTGAGACCATGGTTTTTTCACTTGGAGCATGTTATCTCCTTGGAGGAGATGGTGATCCTCTATTGGGAGGATGGGTTATAGTGTTCTATCGTGTTGAATTCTTAAAACACATTAGAGTGTTGGCATGATACTATCTAGATTATGATGTCATGATAGGTTCCTGGTTGTAGTTAGAACTCTGAAAATGGTCTAGAAAGTTCTCTATGTTTTGAGTAGATTGGTCATGTGCTTGAGAGATTCGTGAGAGTAAATTGTTTACAGTTGGAGCTTAGTATGGTTTGATCGGTTGTTAGTGCTCATGGATGCATGGAGACGAGGGTGAGGCTATATTTCTCCTGATATGAGAGAATATGTTGAGGTGGGTGCTCTTGATGAGATCTCAACAAGAATTTTGAGGATCTTTTCACCTGGACATGGATGTGAGTTCATGATAGACCTATGAGGATATAGCTCTTATATGAGTCATGATTACTTGGATATCTTGGAGGATCATTCTCATTCTCCACTCTTTATCTACTCCACAATTTGTGTTACACAAATGGTTGTCGCTGCACCAAAAAATTAGCCTATTAATTCTTGATACAACCACTAAAGTTAATGAATCCATAGGAGGTGGTTAAGCCTTGTCACAAACCCAAGCATTGTGCTACACAACACAAGGAGACCAAGGGTGCACAACTTGCAGCAATCCCCTCTAGTGCAAGCAAAGGGTTCAAACCCATGATCCAGGCTCTGATAGAAATTGTTGCATAGACACTTTTTGTAACAAAAGATCAACCTAATAATTTCCTATAATATTGTAAAATTGCACACCTTGCAATTTCACATGCATTCTTGGATCCACTTTAGTGACTACTCCCTTAGTATTTGTGTAGGCTCAATTTAGCCCCTACATCAGCCTTTTTCCCTCTCAGGATGCTTAGGACCCCTTTTCAGCATCTACCTTTGCATGTTAGCTTTGCATCAAACCTTGTGCTTTTCTTGTTTTTGTTAGTTTGTAGTGTAATGTGTCTGGACACTAGTGTGCCACACTAGCATCCAATGACATTTTGATGTTTAAATGACCATTTTTTGAGTGCCTTGACACTTGTCAACATATTTTGTTGGTGGTAATAGCTTGGGATGCCTCATAATGGCTTGAGAAGCTTTTTTTCCTTCCTATTCCCTCTTTTAAAATTGTTCTTTCACTTCTATTGCTCTCTCTAGCTTCTTCTTGGATTCTCCCTTGGACATCCTCTTATCTTGCTCTTGTTATCTTTCTTGCACAACTCTCTACAACTTGCTACAACAACACCCTCACATTCTTACAACATTATTTGCAAGCTTCTTGGCTCTCACAACCCTTCCTTCTTTATCCCTTTCCTTGGATTCATCAAGCCTTGCAAGTGATATCTATCTGGTGCCTTGTATCTTTGAGCATATTGGGATTTCTCACATCCCATATCTATTGCATCTCTATCTCATGATATGGGTTTTCCTCCTTAAGTGGTCTTTTCTTTTATCACTCATTGTGTTTATATTGATTTATGTCTATTATTTCTCTCTATCTATCTAGTTGTTTATAGAGATAGGAACAATGAAATGGGGGTTTGACTTAGGAAAACCCCTAAATAGCCCCAACATTTTCCCATTGTCTTATGTGTGTAGGTCTTGAAGATATTTACTTGCTTGAGGCTTCATTTCTTAGGTTGTTTTTCTTGTCCATAAGAGATGCTAGCATGCCTAGGAGACACCAATGTGTCGTTCTTTTGTTCATATGCCACATTGTCATCCTTGGCTAAAAACTTGCTAGTTTGTCTGAAAAACCTTTTTGATCTCCTCTTTCTAATTTTGGAACTCTTGCATCTTTACCCTATCACTTGACCATTATTTCTTGAGGTAGTTTAGGGCAGTTCACTCCTTGGGACTCTCTTGAGAATAAAGAGACTCGTGATCAGCGAATCTGTCTTATCTATGGTGAACCTGATGTGTTCACTCCTATATCCAAAAAAAAGGACAAACCAAAGATTTATCCTTCAAGAAAAAAAATTTGGGGCTCTGCCTCAAACCCCTTCCATGTCATCAATAGCAATATATGTCGACCTTGTGCTAACTTATATATATCTCTATTTCAAAATTTACTTTCTATCTTTATTCCTTCCATCTCTTTCCATTTTTTTTAAGAAGATTCAATAAGTCCTCTTACAAGCATGTGAAAGTGAGTTCTTCTCTCCTTTCTTATTACTCTTTGTTGATCCCTCTCCTGAAATTCCTTCTAAGGACATTTTGGCACAAAGACGATGAAATCATTGATGCATTTCTTAAGGTTACTCTACCTTCCCTTCATTCAAATGCACTCGCTTCTAGTGACATTACATTCATGAATGATGGATCTCATCTTCATCCCAATGCACTCTCTTCTAGAGATGTTGCATTAGTGAATATCGAAGCTCCTCTTACATTGAATCCTTCAAGGATAGATGTTGAGCATATTTATTTGAATGATTCCTCTATGAGTTGTAAGGAATCTATAAATATAATCCACCTTGCTGCTACCCCTCAAAGGCCTAAGAGACTTGTCATTTATCTAACTCTAGTTGAGTACCATGTGAGAATGATGGAATTCTCCGTTATTTGAATAGAATTTATGTGCTCGAAAAGGGTGGTTTAGGATTGAAAATTCTCTTAGAAGGCCATTATGTGCCTTATTATGTGCCTTAACAAGTTAAGGAAGAACACTGTCATCCTACGGGAACACTATATCCTCATGATATACCACAACATAAGTGGTCGGTAATTTCCATGGATTTTGTGATAGGATTGCCTAAAAATTGGCATCAATAAGATAGTATATAGTGGTGGTTGATAAACTAACCAAGGTAGCATACTTCATACTAGGCAATGTGAAGGATGATGCCCCATTGTTGGCTAAAAGGTTCATAAAGGAAGTCATTAGGCTACATGGGATGCCTAAGGTAATCATTTTAGATAGGGATAAGTTGTTTACTTCCAGGTTTTGGACCACTCTTCTGGCCACATTAGGAACCAAACTCAATTTTAGTACTGCTTACCATCCTAAAACAAACAACCAAACTGAAAGAGTTAACCATGTTATGGAGGACATGCTCATAATGTATGCCATGGATCGGCCCACTAAGTGGAAGGAATATTTTTCGTTAGTAGAATTCGCATATAAAAATTCATACCATTCTTCCATCCAAATGGCACCGTTTGAAGCATTGTATGGTAGAAAGTGCAGAATGCCTATAGGTTGGGACAGTTTAGAAAATTGAGTAACTATTGGGCCAGAAATTCTTCAGGAATATGACGCTCAGGTGAAAATTCTAAGAGAAAGACTGAAGGAGGCTTTAGATCATCAAAAAAATTATGTTGATACCAAGAGGACACCAAGGGAATTTTTAGTAGGATACAAGGTATTCCTACATGTCAAACTGCATAAAATCTCAACAAAGTTTGGAAAGGCTGCTAAAATAGCTCCATGATACATAGGGCCATTTGAGATACTTGAGAAGATCAGTCATGTAGCTTACCAACTAGCTCTTTCGCCATCTCTCCCTCGGATTCACAATGTATTCCATGTGTCCTTGCTTAAGAAATATATTGTTGACCCCTCACATGTAATTGACTGGCAGGCTCTACAAGTGGAAGATGCTAGAGATATCCACCTCAAAAAACTTGCAATCAAAGACAGGCGCAATCTACAATTGCACAACAGAACTATCCAACAAGTTAAGGTCCTATGGGACCAATATCAGTAACAAGGAGCTACTTGGGAAGATTAAAATGTAATGAAACTAGAATATCCATACTTGTTTAATTAAGTCAAGTTGGCTTAATCCTAAGGGGGGGAGTATGTCATAACCCCTCAATACCTTGATAATTATTTTTTCCTATCCCCTAGCCCCAATGTAATTTGGACTATGGGTGGAATTTCACACTCTAATGTGTGGATATGTGTATAAGTGTGTGTGTGTGTGTGTGTCTATGTTAAATTTGAACCTTGATGTTACTATTATTAAATGTGATTATCAATTTTAATATGCTATTTTAATTTAATATATTAATGTTGGATTAACGTGGACTAATGATTTGGTTGTACTTGTGTGAGTATTTTCGTTGGATGCAAGTACCAAGGGTGCAAAGTGAGGCATATTATGTGGTTCCATTGGTTGAGAGAAAGATGAACAGTAAGTCATTATAGAATTATACCTCGCTTCTGGTTTTCCTCTCCCCAAGGTTCATCCAACCTAGGAACTTGATATATATTATTATCACCATAGTATATTTGTCTTGCCTAGGTAAGGCCATCATGTTACTTAAAGTATTTTGATTATTTGCTAAAACTTAAAGTGGTAAATTATTAAACATCTATGAATGAAAAGGAAAATGGAAATAAATAAAATAAGTAAATAAGTAAATAAATAAATAAATACGTAAAAGTAAAAAGAATAAATAAAACTAAATAAGTAAATAATAAATTGTAAAATTGATAGCTACAAATATTAAAGTAAAAACAATTTAAGGAAAAAATGTCATAATAATTTCCTTACACATGAAATATAATATTGAAGAGTGATTAAAACAAGACATACCAAACTTAGGAATAATTGAAGCTGCCATCGAACCAAATAAGGAAGTTCGCCTATAAAATGTGCTCACAGGAGAAGGATTAAGAATGGAGGACTACAGAGGTAGAAATCTCAACCAAGGAGAGGCACAAACGTAGCATGGGTGAGGAAGTAGAGGCAAAGAGGACATTAGAGAATTTAACAAAGAATGGCGTCCTCCCCTCCAATGGTAAAAATGGCAGGAAGAAGCTTGAAAGGCATGCCATGGAAAAACTCGCCCAATCCTACTTAAGAATGGTTGGAAACGTCTCATTTTGAGGGGGAGAAACTTGTAAAAAAAGAGGGTGAGGAAGGGCAGTGAGTTGAATCCAAAGGAGGATGGGATTTGGAAGGAGGTTTGCATTTGGAGGTGGCTAGGGAATTCTCTAGTGTTTTTAAACCTTTTACACCAAGCAATCTCAACTCAGCTTAAAAGTCCTTTCCTTTAAAGCAGTTATTAAATTATATTATAGAACCCTAGTTTTAGAAATTCTATTTGAGTCTAAAATCATTAAAAAATAAAGGAAAAATCCCATGGTCTTAGAAGAATGTTTTATTTGGAAGTTAGGTCTTTCACTTTTTCTCACTTTCTTTCTTCAATAGACAACCTTCAGCTTTGATTGTCAAGATCTCCATGTTAGGATGCGCAATATAAAGATGCAAGCTAGATACAGTGTTATTCTCAAATTTCTTGACCTCACCGGACTATAGCTACTAATGTAGATCATTATAAACCCTATAAACATGAGTTATTTTTGGGAAATAAACTATTGGAAATTAGAAATAAAGAAATAAACAAGCAATACTCCATAATATAATCAACTACTGTCATAAATGTTCAAATATAAATAGTGATAGAAAAATCATGATTCTCCTACTTATGGAACTTGATATGAATATAAAAGGAAGGCTATGATAAGAAGTGTCCATTTTTATTTTGTTGGGCCTTTACCCAACTTACATACAATAAACAACCTGCAGTTAGCCATAGCTCAGGGAAAATTACTTGGCAGTATGTAATATTTCTATTTCCTTACATTGTCTCTACTCTGTTGTGGGTGAAGAGTAGAAATAAAGGTTGTACAAAAGTGATAACTTTATTCTTTTAAAACTGATCTATATGTAGAACATAAACCTAGTAAAGTATTTTGTGCTTATGATTTCAAGCCCATCAAAGGCTTTGTTTTGGGAATTTTTGGGTGGGCAGCCCTAACATCAATATAGCGCTTCTTAGTTCCACTATTAAGTCAGCAATGCGGTAACCTATTTCTCACACAAGCTAACTAATGATAGCTCCTACACTAGGATGTTATGGAAATATTACGTTCTTGGTAGTGAGTCAGCTACTAAGTACGTAGCATTTTCACAAAATCCAGACATCAAGCACAGGATGTATAACATAAGCCCACTATATATACGATGCTTTGACAATTTTGTTGTACATTCATATTGTTGATACAAACTATGTTGTCACATACACCTAGCTGCACCTACATATTTTCATGACAAATTTGTTGTTCATGCATACTATTGATGCATACGTTGGTGTCACAAACACAGAGTTGTACATACATATCACTGTGACAAACTTGCTATTGCATACACTGGCTGTCATAACCTATTGTTGGTTTTGTTGCTGCATCTAGGCTATATGTACAATTTGTTGCATACAGTATATGAGGTGACATAGTTGGAAAAGCATGCATTTTGTTACTGTCATCATTAGCTGAAAATATATTAGGGACAACACTTATAGTCGTTGATTTGTGTAGTTAAAGGTTCAAGAAAAATGGAAATTTTGGACAAGAAAATATAGTTTATCCTTGACGCTCTAGGATTAGCAAGTAACAAACAGATTGGAAAAGTAATGTCTTGAAGTTATCTCAGATACATTTTTAAGACTGTAAAGTATCATATTTATTTCTAACTTTTCTTGAAATTGGATCCATCATAAGCAATCAACTCCTCGAGATAAAATACAATTACATATATATTTATAATCATAATTATCTTCGTAACCCACTCTTGAATAATGTTCCCATTAGACTCTTTGAGTCTAATTTTCTCAACGAAGGTGCTGGTCAAGACTATGCAAGTTATTGAAAATATGCTAGATTCTAGCTTTTGGAAATATTCTTATTACCATTCACTTTCAAGGTTGATAGGACACCCAACCATCCACATGTTTATGGCTATTATGATTAGCTAATTGGTAAGGAAGTCTTCCTTATCTAACTAACTCCTTCGGTGGCAATAGGGAGTGTATCCCTTATGATTCCATGTCTTAAGGTTACTCCTAAAGGATAGAATGAGTTAGGACCCTCACTACAATGGGATGAAGAGACATTTTTTCCTTTACCATAAGGAGTGTAGAAGAGTGTATTGTTCCCAATATTATCTAGAAATGCCTTACATGGCTGCAACTAAGATGAGAACCTACTAAGTTTTGGATGTGAACCTACTTTTGTTCCAATGCTAAGCCTGAGCTAAAGAATAGTACTTGCTCGAGATGGATGGTAGTCTAAGAGAAGTACTAGGCTCAAGATGAACAAAAGACTAGGGGCAGTACTAGGCTTGAGATGGACAATAGTCTAGGGGTAGTGCTACGCTCGAGATGGACAATAGTCTAGGGGTAGCACCAAGACTGAGATGGAAAATGGTCTAGAAGTAGTACTATGCTCGAGATGGTCATTAGTCTAGGAGCATTCCACACCAATGATGGTTACTTTGGTTGCTTAGTCGATTGATAGATAGCAGGAAGGTGAATTCTCTAGAAATCTCAAGTAGGTAGAAATAACTCCTTGTAAACCTTATAGTTGTTAATGGAATTATTAAGCTTCCCTTAGCTAGGGGTACCTTGGGAAGAGGGACACTACGAAGACATTTTTCACATAAGCTTAATGGATGGAATGACCTCTCTCTCTCTCACCATTGGGCCATATAATCGTCTTGGAGGAGTGGATAGGGTTTGAATCCACTTGGTTGGGATCAGTTTGCACCCCACCATGATCGGAACAAGTGGGAACTTGGAGACAAAATGATTCACCATCATGAAGGTATGTGCAAACTAGTTAGTAGCATTCTTTTTTGATTAATACAAGAATTTGTGCTAGTGGAATAGTAACTGATAGGATAATATAATGCTTATGTTGATCTCCATTGTCTTTTATATGATTCTAACCTTATTGTGATCCTTTTTGCATGATAATGGATAGAAAAAAAAATGTGTTGAACTCTCTTCCTCGTTTGGGCAACTGTTACATTGGTATCAAAGCCTAGAACTTGACACTAGGACCTACGTTCTCTCTCTCTCTTATGTTGTACTAATATGAATATTTGGTATTGACATTCATGGGTCATGGAAAGCAAGGAAAAGGGAAGAAGAAGGCCTAAAAAAAACACCCCCAACAAAATAACCTAGAAGGATCCAAGACTGCTACTACCGCATGCCCAAAAATGGAAACTGAAACCCTATCTGACATAGAGCCATTGGTAGAGACTATCAAGCGACTGAAAATGTAGAAGGGAAAGAAAATGGCCAACCTAGATGATAGTCAAGAACCACCACCAAAGGGATGCCCATGACCAAAGCCAAAAACCAAACCCTCAGCTATTAGGGACTTCCCTTTTGGTTGTGGATGCAATGCTCCAATCCTCTCTAAGGAAGCAATTGCATAATACAATCGTGTGCATGCTAAAATGATTGTAGCTATGGGAACCTCAGATGAGGAAGAACCAAAAGAGGAGGAGGCACCTACTCTGTAACTGGAATTATGTATAAGATGATGAATTAGTACTAAATAAACATCATCTCACTTTTTTGTAAAATTTTCTACCTTTTAATGATATATATAGGCTTATATATGTTCAAATCACAATGTTATGGTGAATGAGATAGAATATTTAATGTTGTGAATGTTATGTTGTGTATGAATTTCTCCTTGATTTTAAATAACGATATAATACAAGATTAAAACAAAATAACGAAGACACTAAAACAACACTCTTTTTCCCTTGCAGAACCAATCTAAATCAATGAAGAGAACTTTAAGGAGGGGAGCAAGTCCTAGCCTTGTTGAGATGTGTGCAAGTAGGGGTGTTTCATCTCCACCTCCTACTATACCTAAAGAATTACAGGCTGAATTGAATGCACTTCATGCAAAAATAGCATCACGGGAGCAACAAATCAAGGAACTAATGAGACAAAAGGAATAAGGCACTAATCACAACATGGGCATTGGAACTGAAGAGTCAGATAGGGAGCATAATGTGAATACAATTCAAGAACATGAGAGCAGCTCCATAATTCCCACCTACGGTCAGCCTCGATTAGTCACAACGAGGAGTGGGAAAAGACCCACTAATTCAAGAATTGAAGAAAGTGCAAGCCCCTAAGTTTGATGGGACTAGGGGTGGGGATGCCACTAAAGCATGGCTCATAGGAATGAAAAAGTATTTTGGGTTAATAGAATTAAGTGCCAACACTAAGGCTAGGATTTCCATTTATCACCTAGGAGAACCCACGCTATGGTGGGAACATTTAGCAGAAATAAAAAACCATGATATCATTCAACTAACTTGGGAAAAGTTCACCAAGCAGTTTCGCAAGGAGTACCTTTTTTCTCATCATCGAGACAAAAATATGACTGAATTCCATTCACTGCATCAATGGGGAATGTCAGTAGCCGAATACAAGTCCAAATTCATGAGCTTACTCCATCATGTGCCTTATATGAAAGAAGAAGAGGATCGATTAAACAAGTTTATCTTGGGATTCAATAAGAATATTTTGCATGCAACCAAGCTCACTCGACCTAAAAGCTTAAACTAGGTAGTGGAGGTAGCTTTGGTCACTAAAGAAAAGCATAAGAGCAAGTAGGAATGCAAACAAAATCCATATTCCTCTAGCTACTCAAATAATAAATAGAGGGGTAATCAAGAAGCTAAATCAAAAGGAAAGGCTTCTCGACAAACCAAGAGGGGCCGAAATTATAAGGAAAATCATGGATCAGAAGGTCAAAAGGATAATGGAGACAAAATACAAAGATCATTTAGGCATGAGGCACAAGGAAGACCGAAAAGGACCAGTGAGTGGATGTTGGATGTGTGGAGGTGATCATTATATGAGTGAGTGCCCCAAGAATCCCAACAAAACCATTAAACCCACTACCAGAATTTATGTAGCCGTGGATAATCATCAAGTAGATCAAAAAGCTCCATTGATAGAACTTCAAGGTACACTTCTCAGCTGACCCATTTCTATTTTGGCAGATTTAGGAGCTACAGATAATTTTATTTCCTCCCATGCTATTCAAAAATGTAAAATTGATCATAAGAGTCTTAGTAGAGAGGAGATGGTGGTTGAGTTTGGGTCAGGTAAGACACAAAAGATCAAATCTTGCTTGCGAGGAGCTGAAATTAACCCAAGGATTATGAAGACAAAGGTGGATCTATGGGTCACTCCATTAGGGTCATATGATTTAATTCTTGGGATGGATTGGTTTCAAAAGCACCAAGCCAAGTTGGATTGCTACAATAAAAAGATTGAATGTCTAGATGACCAAGGGAGGCCAGTGGTTCTTCAGGGTATTAAGAGACCAATGATGGTAAGAGTCATCTCACCCATGCAAGTAAAAAGGGCAGTGAGAAAGGGAAGTAAAAATTTTCTAGTAAAGGTAGAAGAGGGTAATGATGATCCTACACCTAGCATTGAAGACCATTCCATTCTCCAAGAGTACCGTGATGTCTTTCCTAAAGAATTGTCAGGATTTCCTCCTAAGCGACAGATGGACTTCACAATAGATCTAGTTCTAGGAGTCGAGCCTATCTCAAAAGCGCCCTATAGAATGAACATTGCAGAATTACAAGAGCTTAAGATGCAATTGCAAGATTTAATGGAGAAAGGATTGATACGGCCTAGTGTGTCTCCTTGAGGATTGACAGTGTTGTTCATTAAGAAAAAGGATGGAACTTTGAGGTTGTGCATAGAGTATCAGATGTTGAACAAGGTAACCATTTGAAATAGATATCCCCTACCTAGAATTGATGACTTATTTGATCAAATGAAGGGAGCTGCTATATTCTCCAAAATAGATTTAAGGCCAGGTTATCACCAGCTAAGAATCAGGGAAGAAGATATTCCAAAGATAGCTTTCAGAACTAGGTATGGCCATTACGAGTTTTTGGTGGTGCCTTTTGGCATAACAAATGTACCCTCTACTTTCATGAGTCTCATGAACCATGTTTTCCATGACTAATTAGACAGATTTTTGTTAGTGTTTCTAGATGACATTTTAATCTACTCTAAAAATTTGCAAGAGCATGAGGAGCATTTAAGACTAGTTTTGCAAAGTTTGAGAGATCATAAATTATATGGGAAATTGTCCAAATGCTCTTTCTTTTAGCCTAAAGTACACCATTTTAGACATATTATATCAGCCCAAGGGATTACAGTGGACCCAACCAAGGTACAAGCAATTGTAGAATGGCCTATTCCTAAAAATGTGACCGAAGTTAGCAGCTTCATGGGTATGGTAGGATATTATCAACGATTTGTAGAGAACTTCTCCAAGATAGCTAACCCCATAACCTCCCTTTAGTGAAAAGGAAAGAAGTTTGAATGGACAGAAAAATGTGACATTGCATTCTAGAAGTTGAAGGAGGCTCTTACCACTGCACCAATTTTATAAGTGCCTAACCCAAATAAAGAATTTGTAGTTTGGACAGATGCTTCATTAGATGGGCTAGGTGGAGCACTAATGAAAATGGATGAGTGATTACCTTCGAGTCTAGGAAATGGAAGGATCATGAACTCAATTATCCCACCCATTATCTGGATCTAGCAGTAATCTTGCATGCCTTAAAAGTATAAAAACACTATTTGGTAGGTAGACCCTTCAAGCTGAACACTGATCACAAAGGACTCCAATATCTATTCACCCAACCAGATTTGAATGCTCATCAAAGAAGGTGGTTGAAATTCTTAAGCAAATATGAGATAGATATCTCATATGTTAAGGGAAAAGAAAACCATGTCACATATGCCTTAAGTCGAAGGGCTAAACTAGCTGCAATCTCCCAGCTGAAGTTTGAACTACCAAAAAAGATCAAGCAAATGTAGGAATAAGTTCCATTTTGTCATCAAATAAAGATAGAACTACAACGAGGGATTAAGCCAGCTGAGTACAATGTGGGGAATGATGGAATTCTCCATTATTTGAATAGAATTTACATGCCAGAAGAGGGTGGTTTGAGATTGAAAATTCTCTCAGAAGGCCATAATGTGAATTATCAAGCACATCCAAGGGTTACTAAGATGTATGTGGACATAAAAAATCATTACTTCTAGTCGGGAATGAAAAAGGAAACAGCTTTCTATGTCACCAAATGACTTGAATGTTAACAAGTTAAGGCAGAACACTATCATCCTACAGGAACACTATATCCTCATGATATACCACAACATAAGTGGTTGGTAATTTCCATGGATTTTGTGATGGGATTGCCTAAAACTCAGCATCAACAAGACAGTATATTAGTGGTGGTTGATAATCTAACCAAGGTAGCGCACTTCATACCAGGCAATGTGAAGGATGATGCCCCATTGTTGGCTAAAAGGTTCATAAAGGAAGTCATTAGGCTACATGGGATGCCTAAGGTAATCATTTCAGATAGGGATCAGTTGTTTACTTTCAGGTTTTGGATCACTCTTATGGCCACATTAGGAACCAAACTCAATTTTAGTATTGTTTACCATCCTAAAACGGATGGCCAAACTAAAAGAGTTAACCAAGTTATGGAGAAAATGCTCAGAATGTATGTCATGGATCAGCCCCTCAATACCTTAACCCCTCGGAATGTTAGTAGGGAGTATGTCATAACCCCTTGATACCTTGATAATTATTTTTTCTTGACCCCTAGCCCCAATGTAATTTGGACTAGGGGTGGAATTTCACAATCTAATGTGCAGATATGTGTATCAATGTGTGTGTGCATGTGTGTATGTTAAATTTGAACCTTGATGTTACTGTTATTAAATGCGATTATCAGTTTTAATATGCTATTTTAATTTAATGCATTAATATTTGGATTAACGTGTGCTAATGACTTGGTTGTACTTCTGTGAGGATTTTAGTTGGATGTAGGTACCAGGGGTGCAAAGTGAGGCGGATTATGTGGTTCCGTTGGTTGAGAGAAAGATGAATAGTAAGTCATTCTAGAATTAGACCTCGCTTGTAGTTTTCGTCTCCCCAAGGTTCATCCAACCTAGGAACTTAATATATCTTATTATCACCATAGTATATTTGTCTTGGCTAGGTAAGGCCATCATGTTACTTAAAGTATTTTGATTATTTGATCAAACTTAAAGTGGTAAATTATTACACATCTATGAATGAAAAGGAAAATGGAAATAAATAAAATAACTAAATAACTAAATAAATATGTAAAAGTAAAAAGAATAAATAAAGCTAAATAAGTAAATAATAAATTATAAAATTGATAGCTACAAATATTAAAGTAAATACAATTTAAGGCAAAAACATCATAATAATTGTCTTACACATGAAATATAATATTGAAGAGCGATTAAAACAAGACATACCAAACTTAGGAAGAATTGAAGCTGCCATCAAACCAAATAAGGAAGTATGCCTATAAAATGTGCTCACGGGAGAAGGATGAGGAAAGGAGGACTGCAGAGGTAGAAATCTCAACCAAGGAGAGGCACAAATGTAGCATGGCTGTGGAAGCAGAGGCAAAGAGGACATTAGAGCATTTAAAGAAGCATGGTGTCCTCCCCTGCAATAGGAAAAATGGTAGGAAGAAGCTTGAAATGCACACCATGGAAAAACTCACTCAATCCTGCTTAAGAATGGTTGGCAACGTCTCATTTTAAGGGAAAGAAAATTGTAAAAAAAAAGGGTGAGGAAGGGTAGCAAGTTGAATCGAGAGGAGGACAGGATTTGGAAGGAGGTTTTCATTTGGAGGTGGCTAGGGCATTCTCTAATTTTTTTCAACCTTTTACACTAGGCAATCTCAACTCAACTTAAAACTCCTTTCTTTTAAAGCAATTATTAATTTATATTATACAACCCTAGTTTCAAAAATTCTATTTGAGTCTAGAATCGTTAAAAAATAAAGGAAAAATCCCATGGTCTTAGAATAATGTTTTATTTGGAAGTGAGGTCTTTCACTTTTTCTCACTTTCTTTCTTCAGTAGACAACCTTCAGCTTTGATTGTTAGGATTTCCATGATAGGATGTGCAATATAAAGATGCAAGCTAGATACAATGTTATTCTCAAATTTCTTTACCTCGTCGAACTATAACTGCTAATGTAGATCATTATAAACCCTATAAACTTGAGTTATTTTTGGCAAATAAACTATTGGAAATTAGAAATAAAGAAATAAACAAGCAATACTCCATAATATAATCAATTACTGTCATAAATGCTCAAAAATAAATAGTGATAGAAAAATCTTGATTCTCTAACTTATGGAACTTTATATGAATATAAAAGGAAGGCTACGATAAGAAGTGTCCATCTGTTTTTATTTTGTTGGGACTTTACCCAACTTACATACAATAAACAACTTGCAGCCAGCCATAGCTCAAGGTAAATTACTTGGAAGTATGTAATATTTCTATTTCCTTACATTGTCTCTACTTTGTTGTGGGTGAAGAGTAGAAATAAAGGTTGTACAAAAGTGATAACTTTTTTCTTTTACAACTGATCTATATGTAGAACATAAACCTACTAAAGGATTTTTTGCTTATGATTTCAAGCCCATCAAAGGCTTTGTTTTAGGAATTTTTGGGTGGGCAGCCCTAACATCAATATAGCGCTTCTTGGTTCCACTATTAAGTCAACAATGTGATAACCTATTTCTCACACAAGCTAACTAATGATAGCTCCTACACTAGGATTTTATGGAAATATTATGTTCTTGGTAGTGAGTTAGCTACTAAGTACATAGTGTTTTCACAACATCCAAACATCAAGCACAAAATGTATAACACAATCCCACTATATATATGTTGCTTTGAAAATCTTGTTGTACATTCATATTGTTGATACAAACTATGTTGTCACATACACCTAGATGCATCTACATATTGCCATGAAAAATTTGGTGTTCATGCATACTGCTAAAGCATACGTTGGTGTCACAAACACACAGCTAT
Organism: Sequoia sempervirens; assembly: GCA_007258455.2. Classification (NCBI taxonomy): domain Eukaryota; kingdom Viridiplantae; phylum Streptophyta; class Pinopsida; order Cupressales; family Cupressaceae; genus Sequoia; species Sequoia sempervirens. The sequence goes on from VDFB02281492.1 coordinate 816,697,939, forward strand.
ACATACATATCGCTATTACAAACTTGCTATTGCATACATTGGCTGTCATAACCTATTGTTGGTTTTTTTGCTGCATCTAGGCTATAAGTACAATTTATTGCATATAGTAAATGAGGTGATATAGTTGGAAAAGCATGTATTTTTTTACCATCAACATTAGCTGAAATTGTATTAGGTACAACACTTATAGTTGCTGATTTGTGTAGTTAAAGGTTCAAGAAAGATGGAAAAACTGGATAGGAAAATATAGTTTATCCTTGACACTCTAGGATTAGCAAGTAACAAACAGATTGGAAAAGTAATATCTTGAAGTTATCTTAGATAATTTTTAAAGACTATAAAGTATCATGATTTATTTCTAACTTTTCTTGAAATTAGATCCATCATAAGCAATCAACTCCTCGAGGTTAAATACAATTACATATATATTCATAATCATAATTATCTTCGTAACCCACTCTTGAATAATGTTCCCATTAGACTCTTCGGGTCTAATTTTCTCAACGAAAGTGTTTTTCAAGTCTATGCAAGTCATTGAAAATATGCTAGATTCTAGCTTTTGGAAATCTTCTAATTACCATTCGCTTAGAAGGTTGATAGGACACCCAACCATCTGCATGTTTATGGTTGTTATGATCAACTAATTGGTAAGGTAGTCTTCCTTATTTAACTAACTCCTTTGGTGGCATTAGGGAGTGTAACCCTTATGATTCCATGTCTTAAGGTTACTACTAAAGGATATAATGAGTTAGGACCCTCACTACAATGGGATGAAGAGACATTTTTTCCTTTATCGTAAGGAGTGTAGAAGAGTGTATTGCTCCCAATATTATCTAGAAATGCCTTACATGGCTGCAACTAAGACAAGAACCTACTAAGTTTGGGATGTGAACCTACTTCTGGTCCAACACTAAGCGTGAGCTAAGGAATAGTACTTGATTGAGATGGATGGTAGTCTAGGAGAAGTACTAGGCTCGAGATGGACAAAAGACTAGGGGCAGTACTAGGCTTGAGATGGAAAATAGTCTAGGGGAAGTGCTAGGCTCGAGATGGACAATAGTCTAGGGGCAGCACCAAGCCTGAGATGGACAATGGTCTAGAAGCAGTACTATGCTTGAAATAGTCATTAGTCTAGGAGCATTCCACACCAATGATGGTTACTTTGGTTGCTTAGTCAATTGATGGACAGTAGGAAGGTGAATTCTCTCACAAGCTCAAGTGGGTAGAAATAACTCCTTGTAAACATTATAGCTGTTAATGGAATTATTAAGCTTCCCTTAGCTAGTGGTACCTTGGGAAGAGGGAAACTAGGAAGACATTTTACACATAATCTTAAGGGATGGAATGACCTCTCTCTCTCTCTCACCATTGGGCCATATAATCCACTTGGAGGGGTGGATAGGGTTTGAATCCACTTGGTTGGGATTAGTTTGCACCCCACCATGACTAGAACAAGTGGGAACTTGGAGATAGAACGATTCACCATCATGAAGGTATGCACAAACTAGTTAGTAACATTCTTTATTGATTAATGCAGCAAGTTGTGCTAGTGGAGTAGTAACCGATAGGATAATATAATGCTTATGTTGATCTCCATTGTCGCTCATATGATTCTAACCTTTTTGTGATCCTTCTTACATGATAATGGATAGAAAAAAAAATTGTGCTAAACTCTCTTCCTCGTTGGGAAAGTTGTTACATCTTCACAATAGAAAGGGTGTCTTCTTGCTTCTCATCCTCTATCTAAGCAAGAGTGTATCTTGTTGAGGCTTCTCAAATCCCACTTGATTACTCTTCCTCCTCTTACACATAATAAATCTCACAAACATGATGAAAAAAATATTCTTTCTATGTATACCATCAAGTGTCTAACCATTCCACTAGTGAATGTAAGGCCTTGAAGGATAAATACAACTTCTTGATCTAGTGTCATCACTCATCTATTTTTGTTGATGCACCTACGTCTTCTTCAAATGATTAATGATATTGAGATCTACCTCTATTGTGTCCATTATTAATGTCTTCTCATGAGATTATTTCACCTCCCTTCTATTGTATTTTTGCTCATTATGTGGTAGTTGTATCTTTACTTGCTCATTGTCATTCATGGTTATACACTATTGTGTGCAACCATACTCTTTTTGTGGTAGCAACACAATAGTATCTTACATAGTTCTCCTCCCCTGTATGATGGGGGTAGTGATAATTTTTTCTAGAGATGTGTGTCCTTCTTAAGAACCCCCTCTCTTCTCTCTATCTTTCAATTGGAGTGTTCCTTTGAATGGGCCCCTTGGTGTCTTGAAGGGGTCCCAACCAAAGAAACCTCCTTTGAAAGCCTTTTTCTTAAAAGAATTCTCAAGGGTCTTTTAATATCTAATATTTTATCTTGGATTCTAGCTTGGGGGCAGCCCAACTAGACCTATCTTATATATTGGTGTCTAGCTTGGAGGAATCCTAACTAGACCTATCTTTTCTATGAATTTCTTGCAATGCAGCTTGTGATAGCCATAGGATTATCTAACTAGTCTTTCTTTGCAAGACTGAGAACCTATAGAGCTCCTTCACGCCAAGCTTGCCTTGCAAGACCAAACACCTCATCAAGCTTTCCTTATAGGATTGAGCATCTATAAGGGCCCTTGACATCAAACTCTTAGGTACCGAACACCTATGGATTCCTTTCATGTTGAGCCCTGCAAGATCAACTTGTGGCACTCCCTTTGTAGGACCAATAACTTGTGGAAACCCCTTTGCAAGACCAAGAACCTGTAGGACCTTTGATCAACTTCTATGAGACTGAGAACCTATGGATCCAATTCTATAGGATCGAGAACCTATAGAGATTTTGTATGTACCATAGGACCAATTACCTGTGGATCCATCTCTCTTCTCTTCTCAATTGTGTATACCATATCAAAGACCCGCATCTTCTTCATCCTAAGTATATATTTATTTCTCTTTGAAATTGATTGCTTCCTTGTCTATTATATGCATTCTTCTCTTGAATCAACCAATCCTTTCATTCTTCTCTTCATTTAAGGATTCTTCTATGTGTTATTTCTTAATTTGGAGATGATGCATAGTACTGAGACAAACTTCTAGATCGAGGTCTCTTCCACTTTATTGACTCAAATCCTTTAGTTTGTTATGTGCCTTTGTGTGTGTGTCATTCATCTATATGTTCTAACCCCATGATGTAATGGCTTTTTATATTCTAACCTTGTTGTCTCGTATAGATATTTGTTATCTAATGCATATTTTGTTAGGTCTTCAACATAGGGGCATGCTTCCTTGGTTCAAAGAGATTTATACTTCCTCTACAATATCCTTTTAGCATCATGATGTTATTTATGTTTAGTACATTTCCTTTAGAGTGCATATTAGTGTAGATTCATATGCCCACTAAAGTGGGGGAAAAATGTAATGTCATAAAATTTCACCCCTTGCAATTTCACATACATTCTTGTATCCATTTTAGTGACCACTCCCTTAGTATTTATGTAGGCTCATTTTAGCCCCTACATCAAACTTTTTCCCTCTCAAGATGCTCAGGATCCCTTTTCAGCAGCTACCTTTGTGCATCAACTTTGTGTCAAACCTTGTGTTTTTCTCGTTCTCATCATTTTGTACCATGATGTGTCTAGACACTAGCATGCTACACACACATCCATGCACTATACAAGTGTCCTGTGGAATTTTGATGTTTAAACGGGCATTTTTTGAGTACCTTACCACTTTTTAGCTCCTTTTGTTAGTGATAATGGCCCAAGATGCCTCATAACAGCTCAGGAAGCTTCTTTTCCCTCTTATTTCCTCTTTTAAAACCATTCTTTCACTTTTATTGTTATCTCTAGCTTCTTCTTAGATTCTCCCTTAGACATCCTCTTGTCTTGCTCTTGCTATCTTAATTGCACAACTCTCTACAACTTGCCACAATAGCACCCTCATGTTCTTATAACATTCTTTGCAAGCTTCTTGGCTTTCATAGCCCTTCCTTCTTTATCCCTCTCCTTGGATTCCTCAAGCCTTGCATGTGATATTTATCTTGTTCCTTGTATCTTTGAGCATCTTGGGATTTCTCACATCCCCTATCTATTGCATCTCTATCTCATGATATGGTTTTTCCTCCTTGAGCGGGGTTTTATTTTATCACTCATTGTATTTATATTGATTTATGTCTATTATTTCTCTCTATCTATCTAGCTGTCCATGGAGGTGGGAACACTGAAATGGGATTTTGACTAAGGAAAACCCCTAAACAACCCCAACATTTTCCCTCAGTCTTATGTGTATAGGTATTGAAGATATTTACTTGTTGGAGGCTTCATTTCTTGGGTTGTTTTTTTCTGTCCATACAAGATGCAAGCATTCCTAGGGGATGCCAATGTGTCATGATTTTTTCCATATTTCGCACTACCATCCTTGGCTGAAAACTTGCTAGTTTGTTTGAAAAAACTCTGTGATCTACTCTTTCTGATTCTGGAACTCTCACCTTTTAACCCTATCACTTGAACATTATTCCTTCAGGTAGTTTAGGGTAATTCCACTAGCTCATTTGACTGCAAAATTCGATGAAAGATGTATAATTTGATGTATTGTTGGGTACTTGTTATATTTAATGTGTAATTTTCAATTTTTTAAAATTTTATCCCCGACGTTCGTTGAAATTTAGACGAACATGGAAAATCAGAAAAAAAAAAAAAATCAAATTATGGCTAACATAAATAAAAGTGATTTCACCTATTTATTGCAACAATGTTTTGCTATACTTATGAATTTTCTCTACTTGTGACAGTTTGTGGAGAATGAAGGATGATTTTCTTGGGAAAAATCAGAAAAAATTTAAGAAGATATCGCCAGGTTGAGGGTAGTCATTGTCTTTTTCCAGAATTCATTTGTGAAGTCAAATTTGTACTTCCAGGTTTGAAAATCATATTTTAAAGCAACATCTCATCAAATTTCATTTTTAGACTTGTGCATTTTGAGAATTTCATTTCCAGATTTTGTTGTGCAAGTTCAATATTCTAATTTTAGGAGTAACGGTTGGAAATCATAGTAAAATCAAAATTTAATAAGTTTGAGAATTAGCATTTTAAAGTGTTTTTTGGGTTCATTAACTTCAGACTATCTTCTCTTTTGCAGGGGTGGTTGCATGCCAAAAAATTTTGGTGCAAAATATCAAAATTATTAGATTTTGTTACCTTTATATGATTAAAAATTATTAGATTTTGAGTGTGATACTTTTTTAAGATCTAAATATTCAAGCTTGGTAAAGAAAAATCATGTCAGATAATATTAGTGTAGAAAAAAATGAACAGACAATTGCTAGAATGTGGGCTAGATTGAAAAGAAAGGGTGATGGGAAATGTGATTGTCCTTACAATAATTGCAAGGGCTTAAAGACGAGAAGACTTTTAATCACAACATCTAAGAAACATTGTAGGCAGCATGGTCACATTGAAGGGGGGCATGATTATCATCCATTGGTAAGTTGTTCATTTTATGTCTTTATATTGATTGAATTTGTAAATGTTTATATCATTTTAACATTTCTATATATATAAAAAATCACTTGATCATGATCATGGTTTATTTGTTTCGATCATTATTATAAAGGTGGGGCACCCTAGGGCACAAGATATAAATTATCACGCCCCGGAGAATGTGGTTTTTCAAGTGGAGGAACATGGAGCTGTGAATATCGAAGATGAAGTTAATGATCCTATGGAAGAAGATGATCATGTGCCAGAAAACATAGTTGAAGATGATGGTATAAATACATTGATCCATGACACATTTAGTGGCGCAGCTGATCATGATGATTGAGATGACTTTGATGATATTCATGATTTACTTGTACTTGAGAAGGCACACGAGCCCCTTTATGAATGCTCCAAAACAACTCTTCTCTCTATTGTATTGTTGCTGGTGAACTTGAAGGCTATGAATGGTTTATCCAACATACCAATGTCATGGATGTTAAGGTATGTCATATATGTCATCTTTTTTCATCTATTTTAACTATTGTTAGTTCATCATTAGTAAATAAAGGATAAAATATGTACCATTAATATTATTTATATTAACAAATTATTTTTTGTTGTAGATTAATTGGTGATTTTTTGTTACCACCATCAAATATTTTACCTTGCTCATACCAAGATTTATCTGCCATTATGAAAGATATTGGAATGGAGTATCAAGCAATAGATGCATATCCCAATGATCATATTATATATCATAAACAACATGAATTTGCAACATAATTCTTGGAATGTCATATCAGTAGATATTGAACAGATCAACTAACAAAAAAAGTGCCTTGCAAGGTTCTTCGTTACATTCCCATTATTCCACGTATGCAATGATTATTTAGGTGTGAAAGCTTAGTACAATTTATGGATTACCATGCACAGAATAGAAGTGGAGATGACATTCTTTGAATTCCTATGGATGGTTCTGCATTTAAGGACATGGAGGAAAAATGGCCACACTTTAAAGAAAAACCTCGTAATCTCAGGCTTTCGTTGGCAGCGGATGGTGTCAATCCATTTTGAGAGCTAAGATCTATTTAATCGGTGTGGCCTATTTTTGTTATCAACAATAATATTCCTCCATGGATGTCAATAAAGAGGGAGCACATAATGTTGGCAATGATTGTTCCAGGTATTTGTTTACATCAATTTTCTTTAACATAGTAGCATCTCATTTGTCTTATTTGTTGCATAATGACTTATATTTTTTTCATTCAATAGTCATGTACATTAATTTATATATATTGCAGTAAAATGGTTATAATAATTATGTAATGTTTATGTTCATTCAACTAGGTAAGTACCAAGTTAAAGATATGAATGTATATATCAAGCCTCTTATCGAAGTTACTAAAGTTATGGAATGGCATCACTATGTATGATGTCTCTAGACCAATAGGACAAAGACAATTTCAATTCCATGCAATGCTTGTATGGACAATTCATGATGCCCCGGGCTAACACATTTTTGTGGTATGTTATAACGTTCGACTACACTTTAATGATATTTAATTTTATGAAGTAGATATCATGCATGTTTTTTAAATAATCTATTCATTATATATAATTATAAAAATTGACATATTTAATCCAATTATATATGATCTTGCAGGTCTTCAAACAAAGGGAAATTTTGCATGTCCAATTTGTGGTCCAAAGATGAAATCTCATCGTTCAACAAGTTTAGGAAAGCAGGTGTTTGATGAGTATATGCACTTCCTCCACAGAAATCATAAGTATCGAGCTACTGAAAAACATCTTTTCAATGGGAAAGAAGAGACTACATCAAAACCACGAAGAATGACACCTCACCTATGGAAGTTGGAATATATTAGAATTAATCATCAAGGTTATACATCGGATCGAATTGTTTATCTATCATATATGATATGTTTGGAATTTATATTTTTATATTGTGTTTTGTTTTCTCATGTTGTAATTGACAATGATTGTCCTTGTTAATTTGTTTAACTTATATGCTTCATGAAGGTCATCAAGGCATTAATGGTCAGCTTCCATAGGGAATGAAAAGTTATCCCAGACAATTTAGTAGGTTGCTCTACTATGAACAGCTACAAATTGTGCATTTGTTTGATATAATGCATATCGGAAAGAATATAACAAAAACGTTATGGAAAATATTGGATGGAAGGCATGATAAAGAAAAAATTCTCAAAATTTGTAGTGACATTTAGGAAGCCAATCATGTAATTAAAAATGCCATTCAATTAAATAGTGATGGAGACCAAATTAATATAAGCACCCTTCCTTGGTTATTAACGGAGCAACAAAGCAATGTTATAAAAGAAGTCATACGAAAAATTCAATTTCCCACAGGATTTGCTACAAACATAAAAAAAATTCATAACAAAGAAAGGTGAATTTGGGTCAAGGATGAAAATGCATGATTGGCATACCTTCATTAAGGTAATTATTCTAGTGTATTATATATATATATAAACGGCATGTACTTTTCAGTGTATTATGTTTACTACTTTTGGAAAAATAATGAAAAGATCATTTTATAATTGTTGCATTACGTTCTACCTCTATCTCTCCCAAAAAACTTCGACAACAATGTCAAGCAAGTTATACATGAGGTAAGTAGTCGATATTTGTTCAATTCATTGTATAGATCTTATAATTTCTATTTGTTTTACTTGTTATGTAATATATTGTATATTTTTGTTAAATCTCATTAATATATTTGTGCCTTGAATCACTTGTAGATGCTTGTCATCTAAAAAAATTCATAAAGAAGATAGAAATTATTGGAAGAGAAAAATTCCTCATCTAAGGTGTGAAATGCAAAAGTGTCTACCTTCGACATTTTTCAATGCACAAGAACACTACCTCATACACCAAGTTGAGGAGATTGAATTGTGTGGACCTGTACACACAAGGTCAATGTGGATGGTTGAGAGGCACTTGAAATTTTTGAAGGCTTTGGTTAGACAAATAGCACATCCTGAGGGTTCTATGGTGGAGGGATATGTGGTATACCAGACCATGGTGTACATTACTGAATATCTTCCTAAGTTTATAGCAAACATCCATGTAGATGGCATTTGGGATCCCAACTCCATTATGGGTAAAGCACATGTTCTAAGCTTTGGTCTTCATGGTAGAACTCAACTTGAAGCAATATGGCATACCTTTTCTAAGGCTTGAGCTTGTGCATTGTAATTATCACCATTTGGAGATTACAAGGTTGCATATTGTCTCTATATATTATTCAAGTTGAAGAGATTTTTCATAATTGTTATTGCAGGTGTGAAGAAGATTGACAAAGATAGAAGAAGCATTCTCAAGCAAGAATTGGAGCTATTGTAATTCAGAGATTGAATAATAGAATGATTCTTGGTGGAGATTTTTCTCGAAAGGGTTTCTCCATGGTACATCTTGTGTGATCTTTCTAATATCATGTCTAGTTCTTCTATCAACTTCTCTCTTCATTCTACAATAGTAAAATGAAGTAATCAAGATAATCACCCACAAATAATATATGTAACAAAGAAATAGCTTACTTAGATCAGCAATATTAAAGTTTTATAGAGTATTAAGCTAAGAAAACACCTCATTTTTCAACATCCCTGAGTCTTCGACCTTCGCATATTTTTTCCATAGGTGGATTTCCTGAGGTTTCTATACTATCATTCTATTAAGTGGTTTGGCATGGTTGAGGTATAAATTGCATGATATGGATCGATTCTTAAGTTTCTAAATGCATTTTCATTGATAGGGAGTGGCTATATCATGATCACCTTATTTATTGGCCTATTCATTGCTCCTCTTCATGAAATCCATGGGACCCCAGATTCCCCAAAATCCTTTGAAGGCCAAAATCCTTGAGGTTCTCAAAAACCTGAAGTGTGCTTAGAGCTTGATACTGAGCATTGGCAACTTGGTTCTATGGATTTTTATGATTTTTTATGATTGATCACATGTTGCATATGTGCTTTTATGTTAAACTTGATGATGCAATGATGTGATAGTCAATTTTTTCTTGTAATTTTAGTAATTATGTTATTTCTTCTAACCAGATGCAAGCAGAGTCTAGCAAGGTTAAAGGTTCTAAGGAAAAATCTGTTGAACCAGTTAAGCAGGAGCCCACAACTAGAGCTGAAAATATGAAGTATGAATTCAAGGATAGGCTTCTTGAGTCCAAGATCATCTCACATTGGTCCAAAGTTGGAGATACAAACATGGGCCATATAGACTATGAGGACTTCAAGCAAAGAATGTATTGCTATGATCTAACTCCTTTGGCTAAAATACTAGTGGATACAGGATTGGCACAAGCAGTTGGGTTTCCACCCTTCATACAATGCCTTGAATTGATCATTGATTGTGTTAAGCACTATGACTCTAATAAAATGATAATAGTGGGTCCCCAAGGGAGAGTCATGGACAACTTGACAAAGGATGCAATAGCTGAAGCATTCAATATTGGATCACATCATAAACTGATCAAGGTGAACTTAGAGATAGCCAAGAAGTTCTACAATGATGATCCTGATCAAGCATTAGAGATGATGAACAAGTCTTGGATTGACAAGCCAAAGTATCATTATTCTAAGTTTCCAAAACAATTTCATAGAAGTGACTTTAAGCTAGAATATAATGATATGATCACTCTCCTTAGCAAAGTGGTAGGATTAGAGAAGGCCTTTATATTTGAGGAATGGATGTTATATGTCATATCATAGATTGAGAGTGGATTCAATTACCATTAGGAAAGAATGATCAGTGACAATCTAGATAGACAATTGAGAAAGGTGCAAGATACAACAACATTCACCATGACATCTTATGTGGTGTACATGCTTGCTATAAATTACAAATATAGAAGTTTGAATTACAAAGGAACAATTGGTCAATATAGAGTATATGATGTATACCCTCAATTGCATTTGAATACTTCCAATTAAAGGAGTTTTAAAGATACCTTCACAATGTATATAACCAAAACCCTGCAAGATGCTCTTCACATGAGAATTTCAATAGAGGCTATAGATTTGATAAAGAAATATGGCTATTGGTTCATTCAATTTCCAAAGTTCTCATACATTAGAGTTCATGGAAGTCCAAAGGTACCCTACATACTTCCTAGGTATCCTACATATAAGGTTATATTGTTGGAACTAACAAGACAACTGACAACATTTGATTCAATTTTGAAGGAAATGCATAAAACAGGAGTTGGTGGGGATTTCCCCTTGAGAGTTGGTAGTTTGGAGGCTTTCCCTCTTATTCAGAGTGCTCATCATTCTGAGTTAGAAATGGTGCACTTACATTTATACTCTCATTTAGATAGAGGTAATTTTGATCCTTATGGAGGCACAAAAAATGGCCAATATGGAGTATAGACATAAATATCACATAGAAGATTATTAGGCCAATTATCGTGATGAATTTGAAGTGATTAAAAGGAAATACTCTAGGCTTCCATTGAAACTAATTAGACTTTATGCAATAACAAATGTGCCCTACCAAGTTGAAGATGAAGAGGATGTCATTCAATATCATGATTACATGCAATCCCAAAATAAACCACTTCCTACAATAAGATGGGTAGAGTATAAAGTGGTGGAGCTAGATCAAATTAATGCTCTAGTGATTGGTGTTGTGCATGTTTTGCACACACACCCTGCCGTAGGCAGGGACCCCCTTTTTTTCGCTCCCGACAGGCTGCTTTGCTCCTGTCTTGTTTTGTGTGCCCCATTTTCCAAGCCCAAATTGGTCATGTTCCTTCAAACGATCAAATTCCCCTTACCAAATTCACCTACTTGGGGTATTCAAGTCCCAGGAGAAACAAAGTCCCCCATCCCTTTTCTGGCTTTTGTCTTGTTCCTACTAACTTGGTCCCTAATCGCTCGATTGGCTTTTTTTTTACATTTTTGACTTTGGGGCCAACTTTCTGGTGGATTTGGGATGTGTTTGAGGTGCCTAAGTGAACTGCAAAATATTCATCAACGTTTCATTAAGTTTCGAGGGTTTCAGAACTTCGTCTCTCTTTGGCTGTTTTGGAACATTTGTGGAGCCTCGACGACCCGGCCTCCGGAGCCCGGCCCCTCCGTGGCAGTTTCTGGGACTCCATCCCTCCGTGGCAGTTTTGAACATTCGTGGAGCCCCGGCAACCTGGCCTCCGAAGCCCGGCCCCTCTGTGGCCATTTCTGGGACTCTGTCCCTCTGTGGTCGTTTTGAACATCCGTGGAGCCCTAGCGACCCAACCTCCAGGACCCGGCCCCTCCGTGGCCGTTTTGAACATCCATCGGCCCCCGGTGACCCAGCCTCCAGAGCCCGGCCTCTCCATGGCCATTTCTAGGACTTCATCCCTCTTTGGCCATTTTGAACATTCGTGGAACCCTGACAACCCAGCCCCTCTGTGGTCGTTTCTAGGACCCAAACTCTCCATGGCCGTTTTGAGCTTCCGCTTTTTTCCAATGGGTCCAATCTTGAGGAATTTTTTGTGGGCACTCTTCCTTCCCCTTTTCCCATGCGCTATAATTGAAAAATCTTGGTTTTTCTATGTTTTATGGGGTCTGAGAACTTCGCTTCCAGTTTGTTGTCCCCCATTCGTTGCCTGCCCCCTTAGGCCCACATTAATGTTTATGGTCCAAATGAGCTCCAAATATGAATATTATGATCTTTTGATGATGCATGGATGGATCTAACAAGGATTTTGCAAGATTTGACTAACGTTTTCCTTTATTTGTGTATGAAAGCACTTATGACACTTCATGTATGCAAGATTGAAGAAGCCTACTGCGGGTCCATCAGAGAGACTCATTGAGAAAGTTGAACAAGGAATGTGCATAGCTCCTGTCACCATTCATTTCATGTTCGCCTCTCCCCCTAGCACCCACCAATAGGGTTAGTGTTAGAAGAAGGCCTGTGCCAAGGAAGTCAATGACAAAAATGCAAGGGGGTGGCCTTGAAGAAAGCATAAGGGAGTTGTCCGCCTGAATCAGGGGCAACCAATCCATTGATTCCAATCATCAATGGGCTCATTTGATCTAAGGAAGAACACTATAAACACATCAAGTAAGCAAACAACTTTCAGGCAATTTCAACTACAGTAAAAGGGCAATCAGCTAAATGAAAAAACTACTACAGCACCTGGGTACTAGGTGACAAAACAAGGAAAAGGAAAAATGATGTATTTTAAATTGTTGGATAATGGGGGGTAGGTGAAACCCTAATGTAATCAAATATGGGCCACTCATTATGAATTAATCATATCCATTCATTCAGGCTTTGGAAAACTATAAATAGGGGCTTGTCCCTCATTTGTAAGGGTTGGAGAACTGATGTCAAGAAATTTTGTAGCAATAGAAAGTAGCATTGCATGATTTATGGGTGTTCCTTTTGATTTTGCTCTTTATGTATGCATGGTTCAACTTCCCTATTAGCTTAGGTGTTAGTTTCTTGAATGGAAGTGGTGATGGTGATTGTTGTTTCAGTATATGATGAATTTCCAGCTCATGGTTTTTGTGGTTCATTGATGATGAGTCACTTTGCAAAGCTAGTCTGAGCTCTTTACTTCATTGCTACAACTTAGTTCAATTACATGTGCATGATGTGTGTGTGTAATCTAAAAATCTATAGTTCTTAGAAGATTGCACTAGTTTTGTGTAGTTGTAGGTTCTCTTGGTCAAACAAAACTTAGTTTTAGGGAGTTTGTCTACTGTAGCAACCTACATGATCACTGTTCATTCATAGTTTCAGATCCAAGAACCATCTCTCTTCCCTTCCCCTTTTCCTTTTTTTTAATGAGTGACCTATGCTAAGGTTCATTGCACATTGTAAAGCCAAATCCAATGATGAAATGGATTTCAAGACTGTTGTTTGAACCTGTAGCAAACGCACAACAACTCTCCCATCTTAAGAACTCCATTTGCAGATCCAACTTCCCATGCTTTGTAACTCATCCGTAAGTTCGCCTTGTGATTCCAGCAAATCACATAAATCAACTAAGATATTCTAATCACTGTCAATACCTTACATTAGAGACCTTGGGATAATGTTCTGCAATCTGATTGTGGAAGATTGTCTTTCAAGAGAGGTAGTGTGTCATGCCCATAATTTTCACTAGAAAAACCCACCATTTTTTTTTTTACTTTTTTTTTTTTTTTTTTACAACTACACATTACTTAAGTAAATAATCATGTCCCAACATTGGGGTGAACACTAACTCAAGATTTATATAGTTAAATAATCATGGAAGCTATGGCCCTAATAGCTAACACAATCTCAAATGGTTTGTTCATTAACTCTATCACCGCCCGACAATTCAGACACTACTCTTAATACTACTAGTAAGGTGATTATTAAATTTAATATTATCCTTGAGTCCTAAGGATGTGATAAATTATTATTATTCTATTTATTTCCTAACCTATTATTTATTTATTTAATTATTTATCCTAATGAGTATAAAACAAAATTACATGCCTTTTATACATATATATACTCTATTGACTTTAGAGAGTAATTTTAAAATAATATAATAACTTACCATTTAATATATATTACTTCCATATATTTCTTTTTAAAAGGAAAACAAAAAAATAAAACTAGAAAGAAATTCATTCTTTCTAAGGAAAAAGTACTAATTCTTATTCCTTACTATTGTTTTCTTTACTCATGCCTTTATTCTAATTACATGCTCTCTCCTTATTTATTTCTTTCCTAAAAAGAATAGTGAGAATATATTCTCATTCCTTTATTTAAGCAATCTTAAATCCCTAAGAGTACGTGAAGTCACTTAAAAATTAAGGTTGACAAGTTATCATTTTATTTTACTACTACGGATGTGCCAATAAATAAGACACGGTGCTATTCACAGGTAGGGCGGAGTAGGCTATCTACGCCATACTGATTGAAACAAATTTTTTTTCTTTTGTGCTTTTGGAAAAGATCGTTGTTATATATATATTTATATAATCAAATATAGGTCAACGAATTCTTAAGTGTCAAATTGTTCATACTAAATATTAGTGCTATTGCTACTATGGAATATAATGTGTTGGATGCATAGTAATACTTCCAACTAAGATAGTGGAAAACTATTTCATCGAATACATATTACATGTTACTTTATTTATTCTCCCCAATGAGCTATCCTTGAAAATCATGGAGAAGGTTTCATATTTAAATTAGACGGATTTCTCTTGAACTATTTTCAACGGAGGAAAAAGTATTTAATTCGTTTCTTTAAAAAAAAGGACTTCTGAGTGCGTAAATGTAAAAGATAGCCACTTCCATATGTCATGCAATATTAGCGTTCCTTAAGTTATAAAGGGACTGGCACTAAATTTATCATTGATATGGCTACGGAACGGATAAGGATATTACTTCTAATCTCCATATATAATTGTCGGTATTAACATTTCCTCATAAGGTAATTCAACCAGTACTTGTGGGTTAGAAACTATGTAAAGTCAATAGAACGAAAAAGAATGTTTATATTACTTCCAATTTCATAAAATTAGAGACAACGAAACCATTACAAGTAAATTAAATACATTTGATCACGTTGCTTATTTACTTGGGAGCTTTTGTTCCTCATTAGTTATAGAGTTTTATGATAGCGGTTCATTCTCTGATTATGTCCGGTCCTTGCTAGAATTTGCTTCACCATTAAAGTCTTTTACTCAACTCACTAGTCAAGGCCACACGAAACATGAAGTAATATAGGGTACACGTCTGTTCAATTAAAAGTTTCCTTGGACTGCGTAGGATCCAGATAGAGTTTGGTTTGAGGAATTTTTTTTTATAAAGTAGGGTTGTTTTCACAAGTTGTCAATGATAGATTCATTCTATGAAATGGCGTTTGAAATGATAATACATAGTGTACATGAATGCTAAGCTTCAGGGTCCACTTAATCATAATTGTGGTGGGAGTTGAGCCATAATGGCCAAAAATAACAAGCCTCAAAATAAATTTCTCTATAAATGAAGTAAATAATGCCAGCGTCAATTCTCATTCATGATGATGTGATTGACACCTATTTATAATACGGGCAGAAGCTGGGTAAGATTTATCTGGTGGACCCGTCATAATCGTCTCCGTGCAAATAGGAAATGACAGTAAATTGTATCCAACACTGGTGTAAAGTAAGTCAATTTAGCCATAAAAACATAAGTATTAATAAGGAAGACTCCCATGCATGTGAGATGGCACTGGGAAGTTAATAACTCAAATATAAGGATATAAGGTAGAAGCATTTTCAGCTGCTCAACACCTCAGAGAAGTGTCAACATGCCGATTTAGTGTTCAGACAATTATTTACATTTTTAGCTACAAAAGCAATATAACATACACATAAACTATGAGAGCATTAGTCAACATGCCGATTTATTTTATATGGACTGTGGTAGCAAGGGAATGACGTGGGTGGTTCACAACCGAAAAAGTTTATGTTAAGCACAATAACACCACCTACCAACCACCCAAAAAGTGCATTACCTTGGCTCGAATTTCAAGTCTATACTCGCGTGGAGGATTGCAATTGTCTTGACTTGAGCTGAAAGAATCTGACAACTCTTGAAGCCTATATGGTCTAATCTACTTCTAGACATCCTTGCTAAGGCATGGGAGTGACACCTAATGATGTTATTTAATAAGTACACCTACCTTCCTACATGAAGACATCACCTATTGTAAGACTTCTATGGAGCAATAAGTGCTAAATAGCCTCACCGCAAGATGCGTATTGTTGTGTGCTCTGCAAACTCAATTCCGCATTAATGATGTTCGGCCTAGCTGCATCGAATGCTCCATCAACACAATCCCCCCCTCGCCTCATAAATATGGGGAGGTATTGCTCTCTTTTTTTATAATGGCAGACCAACTTGTCAAGGCTGTGTTCCACATTCGTGATATGGATATAATTTACATCTATGGTCAAAAATTCCAGGTATGGCAGATAGGTTGGCTAGGTGATTGGGTTTATGACTGGAAACATCAAGTTGAGCATGAAATTAAAGAGAATATTGAATAATCCTATCATACAACGGTCAGAGGAAGATGGTGTTTGCTGCCAACCATTGAGAATTAATGGCACAACTACCGACTATTGACACCTTCCCATTTTGCACGTCTTGTTCATGTGCTTTATTTTCAAATGCTTGAGTTTAGAGTTGCTCATTCTCTGCAGAAATCTCTTTGTAAATCATGAGCTTACTGCTGAACAGGGAATGACCCTATATTTGATTGAGTGAATTTTCCTACTTGACAAGGTATACTTGGAACGACCGAAATGGCACGACAACAGGGTGAAACCACGAGTTTGCGCAGGAGGGAAGTGTTTGCTCCATCGTAAAGGGATTACTTAATCCTCGTGTATTTTTTATGCTAAGACTTTAATCCATTTCAACTCAAGATTAATCACTTGTGGAATATACTCTATACTCTTGAGAACTTTTGCCATTTTATAGGGATCAGACCTACGATGTTATTGAAACCTCTTACGCGAAGGTTTTGTTTTCTTTTATTTTTATTTTATTTTTATCACCTAATGGGAGATGCTCTAATACTCTATGATATTGTTTTATTTTAATATGATTTCACATTGGGCAAATGAAGTTTCTTTGCAGTCGAATGTATTACAGAGAATGTAGCCTTAAAGCTTCGGATTCGAATGACGTCTTTTTTTCATCACTGTATTGCAGAGATTAATCAAATTACATTATCAAATTTTGTATATGTATATGGTTTCCATTTTCTTCTTTTTATTTACATATTCCTGTGTACGCTGCAAGGTTCATTTTAGTAATGTAGATCAATAAAATATACAAAGGTAAACATCTTTTCTTTTTTTTATCCCAACTCTCATTTTAACACAGTATCGAATGATTCATTACAAGGGCATTTTCCATTATGCATTAACTTTCAAGAAAACAACAAGTAATTCAACTTTCTTACCACAACCATTTACATAAACTACAAGGCCAAGAGTAAAGACTTTCTCTTTTCTTTTCCCTTTTTTTTTTTTTACCACAAAATACTACACTATCAATATCACAAATGACATATCAAAAAAATATGAGACAACATGCCAACAAGTAAGACCTACTTTTTTTTTTCCATGCTCTTTTCATGTTACAACCAAACACTAACCTTTCATATCGCCTCAGATTTTAAGAGATATAACGAGTGACAAACAACTGATCAAGGCTTGCTCTCCACCCTACCGTAATGGCATCATGGAGCCTCGTGGGCTCTAGCCATACCCCCAAGCAAGGAATTATTTTAGCCCCACAATGATCA
Source organism: Sequoia sempervirens (assembly GCA_007258455.2). Lineage (NCBI taxonomy): Eukaryota > Viridiplantae > Streptophyta > Pinopsida > Cupressales > Cupressaceae > Sequoia > Sequoia sempervirens. Next base: position 816,715,747 of record VDFB02281492.1, read on the forward strand.
ATGGATTCTTTCCTCATTTTTACAAAGGGCTAAAACTAACATAATATAATTTACACTTTCTGTTTTCAAACATGATCCATACATTAGGTCACTTTCTTACAACCAAGAAACAAGGGAAAATGGAAAAGGAAGTACTTATATTTTCTTTCAGAAGAAGAGACTGAAATCTTGTATTCATCTTTCCTCTCCAACCAAGCCATCTTCATCCCTATCTTTCCAAAGAGATGGACTCCTCTCCTTTTCTAATTCTTTCTACCATCTTCACTCAAGTTCTCCAAGAGGAGAAGTGGGTAACACCCTACTCATCTTCATATCCAACTATATAGGAGTTTCAACATGCAACCTTTTGGATGGGGAGGTGTGGAGTGTACCTCCCTTCTTCAATGAGAGTCTTTTCTCATTAAAGAGGCAACATGCACTTGGACAACCCCAAATCCTTTCACCTCCCATCCTCTCCTCAAAATTCGCCACTCTTCATTATGGTGACTTTTCAAGAGTCAAATCATGTCCTTGGGACCCTATTGCATGCCCACTTGACCCCTACCACTAAGGTATAGACCCTAGGGTGTTTATATTTGTATCCCAACCAAGTAAATTGACCAACAACCCTCTTTAAAGACCCACTTAAAGATCCATCCGAATTTCACACTTGGGTAAGGGTTCCCAACCCCTAACCCACATAATTAAATATTATCACAAACCAAAATAAATTATACATTTAATATCAACCTTCACCTCTTAATCTATCAACATATTAACTTTATATCCTCAAGAAGATGTCATTTGATTTGCTCTCGGTGGTCCTCCCTTCTCATGCTAACATTGTTGCCTTCCTACACATTACCAACACGATCATAAGTAACATTGTATATCACATTAATCTATTAGCTAAATATTCTAAACTTTAGCCATATAATAATCCATTTGAATTTCAATCTGCATTTCATAGTATACTAGTGTATTCCACCTTCATGGTAGTGACAATAGAACATAATGTCAAAATGAAATTAGAAGGATTTTTCCAAAAGATCACCTTATTTATCATCCACAATATACCTAATCATCAATTTAAGAAAATCATATCACAAATTATTTTTAGCATTAATCACATGTGAAACGGGGTCTTAAATAGTGCACTCTACATTTATGTTGAGAAGTGCATAAAAACACATCAACAATTGATATTCAAATAAATGGTAAAACATAAAGTTTTAGAATTGGAAGCAGAGGGAAATAATTTCACATATGATTTGATGGGAGACTTAGAGTCTCAATTAGAAGAGAATGACTCTGAAAAGACAAAAGATGACACCTTGGTTCCTCAAGAGGAAGAATATTCTAAAGATGAGCCTCTTGTGATCAAAAGGAAAAAAATAAATCAGGCCAAAGTTGGTGTTAAAAATAAAGGGCCTAAAAGAAAACCAATTCCTAAAAGAAGAAGGCCTACGAAGGAGATAATTGAAGAAGGAGCTACAGAAGCTCAACTTGCAAAGAAAAGAATTGTTACAGGCAGAGATAAAGGTTCACCTTCAAAGAGGTCCAAGAAGACTAAGGACACTAGAGAAGGTGCAACCCAAGAAAAATAAATATAGCTGGAAAGCTCTGGGGATAGGACACAAGTGTATGTTAGAAAGAGTTCTCCTAAGCCCAAAGTCTCCCCCTCTAGTGTGGAAAATATTGAGCAAGTGGCTAAAGAATTAGAAGAATCCATAAATGAGCCACCAGTCAAAGAAACTAAAACTATAAAGGAGGCTATTTGGGAAGACACTCCTCTCTAATCACCTCACCAACATGTCTAGTCTGAAAAGGAGGAAGGAGAGGTAGTAGAGGATGAAGCTAATGTCTCTAAGGAGAAAGAGCTAGGACAGCAACAACAAGAAGAGGAATTGGAAACTCCAAAGAGTGGAGATCTTAGCAGCCTTGGAATACAATTGGAATAGAAGAATTTTGAGATACAAGGTCAAGAAGATAAGGAAGAGAAAGGGATAGAAAGGAAAGAGGTGGTAACTTTTGAATCTCTTGAGAAAGAGGAAACACATCAATTTGATGAGGAAAAAAAAGTAAAGAGAAAAAATAGGAAGAGAACATTGAGATTGATCAATCAGGAGATCATGGAGAGAAAGATAGTCCCCATGATGATACAAATTTATAAGAATCAATTGCCTCAGACTAGTTGAAATAAATTTTGAAACCAAAACTAGTGGTTTTTCAAGAGGTAGCACCATCTTGGGACAATTTCCTAACAAGCTTTGGGAAAACAAAAGAAAGAAAGAAAGCTATAATAATTTCAAATATGACAAGGGATGAGGAAAATAAGAAGGTACTCCATGTTGCTACACAAATAAATGAGAAAAATAAAGATGAATCCACTCCCTCTAACTACAAAGTGGAAACAATCAATTTGGGTCTATCCACAAAGAAGGAGAAGGAAGATATAAAAGAGTCGTTGGATGTTATATTGAAAAGATTAGATAATGAAACCCAAGAAAAAGAGAAGTTACAACAACAGGTGGAAGAATTGCAAAAATATATCTAGCACCTGGTTAAACCTCTGCAAACCCAAGATGGGGTAAGTGTTTCAACTTTAGATGGTTTATTGTCTAAAGATGTAGTTAATGAGATTGAGAAAATGGAAACCTTAGTGCAAGTCACCCAGCAATGGATAAATGATGTATTTTAGAAGGGATATGATCTGATTGAGAAGGTTTTACATATTTATGAAAAGGCCTCTTCTTTTTTGGATGAGGTACAACAGCTAGCAAAAGAATGCAAGGGAATAGATAATGCTTCTATGGCCAAATTAATAAAAATAATTAAAATATCAGAGGAGAGACCAGTGAGTGAAGATATCTTTGGAGCTGAAGATGTAAGTAAGCCCAGAAAATGGATGGAATAATTTGAGATTAAAGGGGAGCTTATGAGTAAGGCCTTGGAGAAAGATAAGGAAGAGAAAGAGCCAGAAAGGATAGAGGAGGTAACTTATGAATCTCATAAGAAAGAGGAAACACATCAATTTGATGAAGAAAAAAAAAGTAAAGAGCATAAACAGGAAGAGAAAATTGAGATTGATCAATCAGGAGATCATGGAGAGAAAACCAATCCCCATGATGATACAAATTTATAAGAATCAACTACCCTAGACTGGTTGGAAGAAATTTTGAAACCAAAACTAGTGGTTTTTGAAGAGGTGGTACTAGATTGGGATAATTTCCTAGCAAGCTTGGGAAAACAAAAGAAAGAAAGAAAGCTAGAATAATTTAAAATATGACAAGGGATGAGGAAAATAATAGGGTACTCCATGTTGCTACACCAATAACTGAGAAAAATAAAGATGAAGCCACTCCCTCTAACTACCAAAGTGGAAATAATCAATTTGGGTCCATCCACAAAGAAGGAGAAGGAAGATATAAAAGAGTCTATTGATGCTATATTGAAAAAATTAGATAACAAAACCAAGCAAAACATAAGTTACAAAAACAAGTGGAAAAATTCCAAAAATGTATCAAACACCTGGTTAAACCTATGCAAACCTAGGATAGGGTAAGTATTTCAACTTCAAATGGTTTATTATCTAAAGATGCATTTAATGAGACTGAGAAAATGAAGACGTCAATACGAGTCACCCAGCAATGGATAAATTATGTCTATCAGAAGGGAGATGATCTAATTGAGAAGGTTTTGCATATGTATGAAAAGGAAACTTCTTTTTTGGATAAAGTACAATAGCTAGCAGAAGAATGCAAGGGAATAGATGATGTTTTTATGGCCAAATTAATGAAGATAATAGAAATATCCGAGGAGAGACTAGTGAGTGAAGATATCTTTGTAGCTGAAGATGTAAGTAAGCCCAGAGAATGGATGGAAGCATTTAAGATTAAAGGGGAGCTCATGAGTAAGGCCTTGGAGAAAGTTTCAAACATTCAGAGTAAATTGAAAGATATTTTAAATAGTTGCATTTCATTTTTAGAAATTGTAACTGGGAGGAAGAAGTTTGGTAAGAAAAACTTGAAGATTGATTAATTGAGGAAATGGTGGGATGAGCTCTATTCACCTGTTTAGGTGGGCCTATAAAATAAAATCATCTGGAGGATGTTGTAATGTATATTTCACATCTGGAAAAATATCAAGAGATGAAAATAGATTTGAAAATAAAACCTTGGCTAAATATGAGGAAGAGGTAAAGTCAATTAAGGCAAGGTTAAAAGTTATTTTGCTTCCTGATTAGGCCAACCTTGATAAGGTATTTTGAAAATCCCACAAACTTTCTAGAAGGCGGGAAAATGATAAGGAGGATGACCAAGCATGACTACCTTGAAATTTTTGCATACTACATCAAGCTTGCTACAGTTACAAGTTGAGCACATAGAGAAATTTGTGCCAAGAGGCATTTTATTTAATATTGATATATCTTTTGAGGGTGACCTCTTAATACTTTTTTGTAAAATTAAATGGGAAAGAAAAATTACCAAGGTCAACTTGTTTAGGTCAACGTAAATTTTAAGCCCTATTTTATTTTCATTTAGGCTAGCATGTTCTTGAAAACTTTATATGTTGGGGATCTCTCCTCATTGTAAGGATTGGTTACTGGAATTGTTGCAAATTTTTGGTGAATAGAATACTTGAGAAGGCATTGATTTTGGTGTTCCTTTTTTGTGTTGTTTCATCCATGTGCATGGTTCCTATGTTTCAAAGTTGTTTCACATTTCTTTGAGTGAGTAATTTTCAGATTTAGATTAGAGCTAGTTGCAATTCATTCATGTTTATAATAAATTATGTAAGGTGTTTGAGGAATATTTGGTCCATAATTTTAGCAATTTGTTGATTGTAAGTTGTGTAAAGTTTTCTTGGGCCTACTCTTATTGCAATAGTTCAATTGTGAGTGTTTATGCATTTCATGTTTTTTTGGGTGAATGTTTTGATGCTTCATAGTCTAAAAATATTTCATACCTTTGGAGATTGCACTATTTCTATTATACTATAGATTCAATCTTGGTTAATTAGGAATTGGTTTTGAAGATTAGTCCACCTTGAATTCTTTGTTATTTTCATGATTGATCTTAGGGTTTAGATTATAAATCTTCCTAAAATCTCATCTTTTGATATTTCTTTCAGATCATTGTGAGAATAGGAATTGCAAGCATCATTAAACTGCCATACTTGATGAGAATATAATTTCCACACCACATATCTGGGAAAATCATAGGGTTTATTTGCATTTTCATATCTTATAAAACCCTCATTGCTTACTTGAGAGTTTCACTCTTTTGTTTGACCATAAAGGCCCCTTCTGATTACCAACAAATCACATTTTCACTAAGTTGTTTGTGCATTTTCAAGATCTGACATTAGAGACCTTGGGGTTGTTTCTTGAGGATGGCTGATAGAAATTTACCTTTCAAGAGAGATAGGATACTTGTATTTTTTCTATGTTGTTGCAGTGCTAAAAACACCATCAACACTATGGAATGTACCTAATTTTGTATAAGTTGGTGCTCACTTTTAAAAATCAAGATTGTATGTTTCTATTTACAATCAGAGTTGTGCATGGATGCAATTTTTATTTCTAGTTGAGTCAATTTAGAATGTAGATGCCCAAATTTTTGCATGTAGTTCCTTTCTTGTTGCATGTTCATGCATGGGAAAGGGTTTAAGGAAACTTCTATCCTAGGCACTTTTTACTCTATATATAGGTGTTATGCTAGAGGAGTTATGTGAGGAGAGTTATCCACAAGCATCATGCTACCGAAATTCTACCAAAGATGGAACAAGATGTAAATTTTATGTAATGGCCTTGAGCTTGAAGAATGTATTGTAACTGTTCTTGTTACTAAATAATATATTGGCTTTATGGTTTTCGAGCACTGGGGTTTTTACCCAAAATGGTTTCCCCCATGTAAATCTGTGTGTTCTTTCTCTTCTATCTTATTCTTCTTATTTGTTTATGTCTTTAATATTGTTGAAACTGCTTTATTTGAAAAGATTTGAAACTTAATTGCGACCTCTTTCATTTAAGAATTAACAATGGAAAAATAAATATGTTGGTTTCCAATTTAAGGCATAGCAATATATGTTTTTGAGGTTCCTAAATTTAATGAATACAACCAAAGGCACATACTAATCCTAGATGGCATTTTGGGATGCTTGTTTTTTTACCTTCAACATCAAGGTATTTGTTTCACACACAGAAAAATAGAGAAAAATATTTTGAAAATATGTGTGCACTAGGTATTGATGTTCTTGTTCTAGCCAAAAAAATAAAGAATAATTTCAATACATATAAAATAAGTTTTGTGTGATGACATACACCTATGTATCTAACTTATAATTACTCTGACTTTGAAAATTAATTTTAAAAAATATGTATCAAAAAATTATGAAAAAATATCCATGCACTAGATATTGATGTTGCAAAAATAAATTTTAAAAATTATAATTTTATCCGTTCAATACAAAAATTTATGTGTGGTGACATAAACGTCACTATTTTAAAATGTCATTTACTATTAAAAAAAAAATTACATAAAAAAAATCATAATTTTTTTCTATTTTTTTTTAAATATATATATTTAGAATTTGCATACAAGTCCTCACAAAAAACTAGCTCACATCATCTCCAAATTATTAACGGTTTGGTTGCTATAGGTTTCATAAAGTGAAAATTTGGTGAAAAATATTGATTTCAATGTCGTACTTGGCCAAAACATGGGACACAGTATTGTGGGCTGACCCTTCCCAAAGTTGTTGCCATTCTTTCTAGATTTTTATTGTTCCTCTTCTTTCTCTTAGTATCATTTTGGTTATAAGAGAAACCCTTATCATTTTTCTTCTTGAACTCTTTCTTATCATTCTTCTTCTTAAAATTCTAGGATGATTGTGACCAATTGAACTTTTTACAATTCTTCTCACGATAAGCAAATATAGATTTCAACTTTTATTCCTACTTTATTTCCTTCTCAAATACTTGTTCCATTGTTGTAGGACCATGGACATCTAGTTCTCCTCCAATTTGGATATTTAGTCCCATGATAAATTATCTTATCTTGAACCTCTCATCTTTTTGATACTGGGGCACATATTTTAGGAGACGAGTAAGCCTTTCCCAATACTCTACTACCGATAAGTCTCCTTGTCAGAAAATTTGGTGTTGGAGATTTGTTGGTGTTGTCATTAGTGTTTTCATTGATGTCAACCTCCAGTGTGGTCAAGGATATTATTAGAAATTGTTGCACTATGTTGGCATTAGTGTTGTGATTTGATGTCAACCTTTAGTGTGGTCAAGTTGAGAAGTTTTTTTGTTATTGATCAGGTGTTGCATATGGTGTAGATATATTGAGCAGGTGTTTGTGGTGTTACCGATGTAGCTAGTTCACTTGGTTTTCAGTGCTTTTGAGAAAATTTGAATAAAAGAGTGTGTATTGTGATAGAGGTGTGTTCAATTTTGTGCTTCGTATTTCTTTATGGTTAAATATTTTCTTATGTAGTTTTGACATGTTTATCAAATGTGTTCATAGGTTCTATATCTAGAGTTCTAGGTTCTGGATCATGTGGCAATGGAAGATGTGTTTAACGGTGTGTTGCCTATGAAGAAACTTGTCTAGGAGAAATGAGATTGCTCCACATTTCTCTGCATTGAGGTTTCTTGTGTTATGGATTTGGGAATTTGCTAGGATTGTTTGTATCTACCTTTCCCTAGATTATCTAGTGTTTATTTTTTTCACAAGGTTGGTGAGTGAGATGTATGTACATGGCAGTGTGTCTAGTTGCACAGAATGAAAGTGTTCTTCAGTTTTAGGTGGTTGCAGTAGTATTTTTGAATATTTTGATGGTGTTGGAATATTCTTGGATGTTGTGGAATATTTCTATATGGTCCACATGGTTTTTCCAAACCTAGAGAGGCATGTATGTGGTTTCTTGTTAGTGTTAGTGTAGGTTTGGCCGACCTGGCATGCTAGTGCTAATTATAGAGGTTGTTTGTTGTTTGTGGAAGCATGGTGAAGCGTGTAAGTGTAGATTTGGGTCCTAATTAACTCTTAGTGTGATATTCCTTCACTTCTTTCTATCGTAGAAGTGTTTGGTGCTAACCTATTTAGTGGTTGCACATTTGAGGTGCATATGTTTCATTGAGGTTGACTTAAAGAGGATTTTTTGAGGTTTTAGAGGTTACATAAGCAAGGTTAATTGTTGGTGATGTGTGGTCGATGTGTTTGTTTTATGATGTGAATGTGATCAAGTGCGATGATTTGAGTGTGATATTAAATGCCTAAGGCTGTTAGATGTAGTGAGCAGAAGGTGTCTACATTTTCAATGTGCCTGAAGTTGTCAGAGGCAGTGAGCCAAAGGTTTTGGATGTTGCAGATTTGTAGTGGTGGATTTTTCATGTTGCTCTAAGCTAGTGAATCTCTTGGTAAAATTTTGTAAGGATATTGAAAAAGGGCACAAGAAAATACAGAGGTAAATTATGCTGTAAGTGTTTCAATTGTGGAAAGATAGATCATTATGCTTCTAAATTTCTAATCAAAATTCCAAATGACAAACAAAAGGATCATAAAGGTAAATCAATCAAGAAGATATATTATGTTGAAAAATATAATGATGTATTTGATGATGAGAAATCAAACTATCCTGACGATGATAGTGATGAATGCTTGTTCATGGATTTAAATGTTAGAACTAATTCTACTAATCTTGAAATATGTATGAAGGAAATTTCTTTGAAAATAGGTCACAATATTGAAGTAACTATGTTGATTGCTTTTCATCCAAGAGAGGAGAGAAACTACTCGATAATTGATAGTGGATGGTCAAATCATATGATAGGTGACAAGAGTAAGTTTGTTAAACTTCAAAAGTATGATGGTGGTCTTGTTAAGTTTGGTGATGATACACCTACTAAGCTTTGTGGAAAAGGTTCAATTAGTTTTGATGGAAAGCATAAAATAGATTATGTTCTTTATGTCAAGGGTCTTTGTCATAATCTTCTCAATGTAGGAAAAATGTGTAGTAGATGATACAATTTGGTGTTTCAGGAAGATGATTGTGAAATCAGCAAAGGAAGTTCCAGAACTTTGGTTGTTGTAGGACCAAGGACAAAAGGAAATGTTTATCAGCTCAAAGGTGGTGGTGTTAATTTTTTATGTAACAAATCAATGAAAGTTGGATATTTCATAGAAGAATGGGTCACATTAACTTTGGTATCCTAGTGAAGATCAGTTCTATTGATGCTATGAGAACTTTTCTAAGGATTACAAAGCCTACCAATGCAATCTACAAAGAGTGTTAGTTTGGAAAGAAAAAAAAGAAGAGGCTCAAAACTAAAGAATATTCTCCCATAAGACCTTTGGAGTTAGTGCATACAAACCTATGTGGACCCACCAAAATAAGAATCTCTCAAGGTGATAGGTATTTCATGTTATTAATAGATGATTATTCTAGAATGACTTGGGTGACATTTCTCAAAGAAAAATTAGAATATCTAGATAAGTTTAAAGACTTTAAATCTATGGTTGAGAATGAAATGGATTTGAAAATCAAGTGCATGAGGTCTGACAAAGGTGGTGATTTCACCTTCAATGAGTTTAAATTTTTTTGTGAAGATCATAGAATAAAGTGATAGTTATTAGCTCCTAGTACTCCTCAACATAATGGAGTTATGGAGAGGAAGAAAGGGATAGTTCAAGAAGTAGCAAGAACCATGATGAAGGAAGCAAACCTACCAGATATTTATTGAATAGAATCAATTCATACTGCAATAGACATACTTAATAGAGGAAAAGCATGAGTGAACAATTCAAAGACTCTTTATGAGTTATGGTATGGGAAACCTCCTACTATGAAATATTTTAGTGTTTGGAAGAAAATTATATATCAAAAGAGATGAAGAAAACTTAGGAAAGTTTTATGTAAGATCTAATGAAGGAATCTTCATTAGATACTCTACAAAAATCAAGGCATACAAATGCTATAACAAAATGTTGAAGAAGATTGTTGAAAGTGCAAGTTTCAAAGTAGATGAAGAACCATATCAAATTTCTATATTGATAGAAGGATATGAATCGAATGAACCCATTACAATGAAGAAGATAAATAAGAAGATAAAGGAAAAGAGATGACAGTGGAAGAGAAAGAAGCTCTAAAAAGGATCCCTAAGACTCCTAAGTATGTGCAAAAGAATCATTCTAAAGATAAAAACATTGGAGATAAGAGAAAAGGTGTTTTGACAAGAAGAAAAGTTGTTATGACAGAGGAAAAAGTAAACTTTTTTTACTTTCAGAAGTAGAACCTAAAATAGTATTTGAAGCATGCAAGGATGAGAACTAGATCAAAGCTATGGAAGAAGAGTTGAGACATATTGAGAAGGATTTGACTTGGGAATTGGTCCCAAGACCAACAAACAAGAATGTAATAAGATCTAAATGGGTTTTCAAGAACAAACTGAATGAGGATGGAAACATTGATAAAAATAAGGCTAGACTTGTGTGTAAGGGCTACTCACAAGTGGAAGGAATAGATTTTCAAGAGACTTTTTCTTTGGTGGCAAGAATGGAATCCATTAGAATGTTTTTGGATTTTACAACACATAAAGACTTCAAAGTGTATCAAATGGATGTCAATTCTACCTTCTTGAATGGTGAGTTAGAAAAAGAGGTTTACATTGAGCAACTAAAATGTTTTTCATTTTCAAAGGATGTTAATATGGTCTATGGATTAAAAAAGGAATTGTATGGACTCAAACAAGCTCCTAGAGATTTGTATGCAAGATTAGATAGATTATTGTTGCAACAAGGATTCAGAAAGGGTATTGTAGATAAAAATATGTACTTCAAGGTTGAGGGAGATAAAATCTAGATTGTGGTTGTGTATGTTGATGACATAATCTTTGGAGGAAATCAAGGTATGTGTAAGAGATTTGTAGAGCAAATGCAAAAAGAGTTTGAGATGTCAATATTTGGGGGGATTCAAATTTCTTCCTTGGGTTACAAATTTGTCAATTAGAAAATGGAATTTTCATTTCATAGTCAAAGTATGTCAAGGAACTGTTGAAGAAGTTTGGAATGGAGGATTCTAAACCAGTGTGTACATCCATGGTTACTAGTTGCAACTTGAGAAAAAATGACAAATCTCCTAAGACAGATTAGAGAAAGTATAGATCAATTATTGGTGGACTACTATATCTTACTACTACTAGACCAGATATCATGCATGAAGTTTTTCTTTTGGAAAGATTTCAAGATCCTAAAGAATCACATGTGGCAGTAGTCAATAGGATATTTAGATACTTTAAGAGAACTCTATATTTTAGTCTATGGTATCCCAGGGATACTAATTTTGCTTTGAGTTCTTATACAAATGCAGATTGGGTAGGTTTTTTAGATAGAAGAAGTACAAGTGGAGGTGCTTTCTTTCTTGGAAGAAGGTTACTTTCTTGGTTGAGTAATAAGAAAGATTCAGTGTCATTATCTACTACAAAGACAAAAGCATTGCAATAGCATCATGTTGTATATAGGTTCTATAGATAAAGTAGACATTGAAGGATTTCAGGGTGTCATATGATGAGCCTATTTCTATCTTACCTAATAATACAAGTGTTATCAATATTTCAAAAAAACCCAGTACAACATTCAAGGACAAAGCATATCTCTATCTGATATGACTTTCTAAGAAAGAAAGTTGTAGAGAATGAGGTGAAGCTAGAGTATGTTCCTACAAAGGATTAAGTTGTATAAATTTTCATAAAGGCTCTTCCAAAAAATGCATTTGAAGATATTTGATAGAAGTTAGGGGTTATTACCCCTCATTTCAATTAGATGCATAAGGGTGTGCATCTATTCAAGAGAAAATTTCAAGATACATTCTTGGTCCTAGATTGATGAAGGCTACCTCTTAGGGGGAGTAGGTAGTGGTGTGTTTTAATTGGTGTAGTCAGGGGGAGCATATCATGTACCTCTAAGGAAGAGGAAGTGGAGAGAGAGAGAGAGAGAGCAATAGAAAGAAAGTAGTGTGCTAGTGTTTCCTAAGGTGAAGCTTTAAGGTGATGTCAAAGGGAGAGATTGTTTCCCTTTACAATTGATTTCAAAGGGGGAGAGAGGTTGAAGTTTGAAAAAATCAAACAAGGGGGAGGAAAATGAAAGAAAGGGAAAGAGAGAGTGAAGTCTAGGAAAATGGTAGGAGTGTATGGAATGTCTCAATTAAGGGGAGAGCCGAAAGTAAGGGGGAGTCATTTTAGAGTTGGAGTTGTAGAGTTGCTTCTGTTGATTGATGGTTTTTCAGAGCTGTTGTTTCTATCAATGAAAAAGAGGGATATTGTTGGATATTTTTTGGTGTTTTCATTAGTGTTGTCATTTATTTCATCCTCCATTATGCTTAGGGATATTATTGGAGATTCTTGGAGATTGTTGCACTATGTTGGCATTAGTGTTGTGATTTGATGTCAACCTCTAGTTTGGTCATCTTGATAAGTGTTTGTGGTATTAAGTAGGTGTTGCATATGCTATAGATATGTTGAGCAGGTGTTTATGGTGTTGTTAATGCAGCTAGTTCACTTGGTTTGCAAGTGACTTTGAGAAATTTTGAATAAAAGAGTGTGTAGTGTGATAGAGGTGTGTTCAGTGTTATGCTTCACATTTCTTCATGGTTGAATATGTGCTTGAGGAATTTTTACGTGTTGATCAAAGGTGTTCAGAGGTGTTATCTCTAGAGTTTTAGCTTCTTGATCATGTGAAAATGGAAGATGTGTTTGACGATGTGTTACGTGTGAAGAAATTTGTCTAGGAGAAATGAGATTGCCCTACATTTCTCCACATTGAGGTTTCATATTTTATGGATTTGGGAATGTGCTCAAATTATTTTTATCTATATTTACCTGGAATATCTGGCGTTTCTTTTTCTCACAAGGCTAGTGTTGACATTTTTTATGCCACCCTTGGGTGCACATCATCTATATCCAATCAAAGAGATCTTATGTGTGCATCTTGTTGCAATCCATGATTATTTTTGATGAATCTGGGTCGTTGAGGTTTTGAAACTCCTCAATTGTGTCTAATTAGGGTTCTAAATTGCATTTAGGGTTTAAACCCTCCTAAAACCCTAGTGATTTTGCCTTGTCACTTTTGGTTCAGTACACTCATTGACCTTTTTCTACCCAGTCCTCAGTTGGCTAAGTTACAAATCATGTCTTAGATGATCATGTTTTTACTAGCCACTTTACTTGTGTCTTTCGATCATAGCCCCAGTTGAAATATTTGATTAAAAGTCTTATGTTTGAGGGTCAAGTAATTAATTTTCACCAAATTCTTATTTACCTAGGTGTGACCCCATTTTATGAACAACTTTAAGGCATGTGCTAATTACTACCACTTAAGTCTTTGCATCACCTATCATTGAAGTCTTGTCGCTCATCGGTTCTATTTTTGCGATGAGTGATGAACTTATTTCTCATCTATCATGTATCACTATAAAAAAAATTCCTCTCATTTCATTTTTGCGACGTGTAATGGCTTATGTTTCCCTTGTATTGCTAGCCTCCTTCACATCATGTTTATGTCTTTGATCAACGGGGTCCTTCATGCGAAGAGCGATGATTAAGAGACTAAGGGCCCAGATTTAAAGATCATAATTGAAAGGTCATTGCTAGCTTTTAGTGCATCATGGTTATAGCATAAGAGTTGAAGACCTTTGCGCGATGGACGATGGAAAAGTATATGACATCAACATGGAAAAGTGGCAATTTTCCACTATCCCATAGTGATATGGTGGGTCTTGAGTTAAGGCTAGTGAGACAGTGGGTAGGTGACAAGTGTCTTGATGGGACCAATATTTTATTTTTCTTTGTATGGTTTCAATGGATCAAATTCAACAGAGAAGATCTAACGTTCATCATGCACATCATTCACATCACTGTTGTGATTCATGTCACCCAAGGTCTTTTCATGATGGTTTTGTTTGTCATGATGGGAGCATCAATGATTCAAATTTGAAAGAAAACATATGATGGCCATCATGATGGTTCTTCACATCATGGTTTGAAAACATAAAGCATGGAGCCTTTCTATGATGAGCGATGAGTGAATATTCTAGTGAATATTCCTTCCATCAAACCTACTCTACACATCATATCTTTACATTTTGTCAGTGGGTGCCTTTCCGTTGAGTGATGAGGGGAAAATATTAAATAGAGAACATCCAATCGCTGAGGTTGCATTGCACCCTTTCTTCACATCATTGTTGTGAAGCAAGGTGGTGGAGTGGTTTGTGCGATGCACGATGGGTGGCAAGATGTCTTCATTGAGGAGACATTTGATATTAGAGTGAGCTAAAATGTTGTCCCTTTGATATTCTAATGGATGGTAGGATCTCTTCATCAAAGGGAATGATGGATATCGACAGGACCTAGATGATGGTCTCTTTGACATCCCAATAGATGGTGATGATGGTGGATGGTGGATGGTGAATGTTGAGATGAAATGTGTCATGGTGGGGCCTATTTCTTTAGTTGCTAGTGTGTGAGATGAAGATCAACGTATGTGTTTTAAAATTTTCTCAATGTTTGATCTGAGCCCTTCATCTCCAATCCAATAGCTAGCATTCAAACTTCAATGGCTAATTGATCCTATTTGCGGTAGATTTGTAGAAGTTATTGTCTCAACAACATTCCCAACTACCAGATCAAATTTAATAAACTATGGCTCAATTTTTTATGCCTTTTAATGTTGCTTTTTAGAATTGGGCAGTGCCATTACTCTCTAATGTGTTGCAAAGGCCACATCTCTCTTGTCAGGGTATGTTGGTCTAATATTTTTCTATGGATTTCATGAGTGCCCATCCCTGCATTCATGTGAGTCATCATTTTAGGGCTTGTTCAAGTTGTCAGAGCCTTTATGGCTACTTATGTTGCTCTGTGATGGGAGAAATTTGGATTATTTTAAATTTGATTAAACTCATCTTCCTACAAACCCTAGTTGGGTTAGGGTTAGGGTTTTGAATTCAAACCTCGGTTATACGTAAACTATAAAGGAAATTTTTGTATCTTTTCGAGGGATTCTTCCTCTAGCTTCTATAGGATTTTTCTATTGCATGCACTACATTTTTTGTATTTCTTCCATTGTAAAGGTTGCTTCTAAGCTTTATATCAATAAATTCAGCCATTATCACCATTTTCTCTTGTATGTTTGAGTGAAACTCCTTTACCTTCATATTTGAACATGTGTTTTAGTTGTTCCTTTGATGTATTATGTTGTTTTGAATCAAGAAGAAACAAACTCTAAATTTGGTGCATCACCTTCTTTCATTTTCATGTTCTCCTACTATCTATTTTTCTCTATGATTTGTTAGAGTAGAATAATAATAGGGTCTTCTTGTGTTGGGTTAGACCAACATAATTGCACTTAGTTTAGAAGAGGAAGTCGATCTTCTTTGGAGACTTGACCTCATTTGCAAGGTCCCACACCTTGATGTCATTTTCATTGTGCCATTAGAACATTGAACTCTTGTTCAGTAGGGTGTAGTTTTATGTGACAATAGTTTTTGGAAAGTTTGGTGGGACACAAGAAGAAGTTTCACTTCATTTTGTTGAGAGGTAGTACTGCTCTCAACATTCCATCCTTGAAGAGGCTCTCAAACAAGTACCTGGTGACTCTACAATCAAGGAAGAACTCTGCCTTCAAATTGTTGACCCTAGTGCTACTTAGAACTCCCAGTTCAAGATCATACTTGTACATTCATGCCACGAATTCAAACAAGAGCATCTTCTAGAGGTAATTTTCAATACATCCAATTATCTTTTTCCACTTCTAAAAGAAGAAATAGAAAATCTTTGTCACCTATAGGAATAAATAGGACTGTAAATCCTTCTCCTAGAGCTCAATCTACACCACCTGTGAGTAGGTTATTTCAAACTAGGACACTTATTGCTCATACAAACAAAAATTTATTCCATATGGGTTTACCTATAAATTATCCTTTTGTGTCTTTTACCAATGGAAGCCCCTTAATATTAACCCAAAAGGATGACAGACAAGTCAATTCCCTTAAGAGTATTCCCCATTTTACTAGTGAAACATCTACAACCCCAGTAGACCACATCATAGATGTGGCAAAAATATGCTCAATGCATGATGTAATAAAAAATAGCATGGTTGTTAGATTACTTACCACTTCACTGAAGGATAAAGAATTCTAGGGCTATAGAGGATTGCCACCCAACTCCATTCGCAATTGGGATGAGTTAGGTGAGAAGTTATGAAAGCATTTTGAAGATAAAAGTGACCATTTATCCCTAGTAGAACAATTAACCACAATTAAAAGAGCACCCCATGAATTCATGAGTGATTTCAACTACAAATTTCAAAAGACTTGAGAGAAAATCCCTAATTTGGTCAAACCTTCTCCTGAGCATACTTTCCTATACTTCTTAAGAGATCTTAGCAGTGATATAGTTATTATGATTCAATCAATGGGTGGTTCTACCTTACCAGATGCATATGATGTTGTCATTAGGGCAGATTTTTTTTTAATTTAGGCTAGGAAGATAGCTCCTAGTTCACCAATGCCTTTATTTCCAAAGCTTCCTTCACAGCCAACGGTGGCTCCTATTCCAATGGCTCTTACTCTAGTGGTTTCCACAATCCAACCTTCTAATTTTGTTGCACTTCCTGAAGAATTTCAATCCTTGCTCCAAAGTATGAATAGTGAGATAGTGTCAATAAAGAGGTAGCAAGCTCAAAACAATAGGCCTTATCAGCCTTAAAATCAAAATTATCAACAAAATAGGCCACCTTATCAAGGAAAAAATCAATGGAATCATACTAAGCCCATGAATAGCATGCACACTACTACTACAAACACTCCTAAGGATTTGGTCCTAGTGCAAAATAATCTAGAACAAGAGAAAGACTGGTGTTACCCTTCTCAGAAAGCTCATAATCAAAATGCTTTTCAAAACAGAGAGTTTATGCAAACTCTAGTAGCTCAAAATGAAACCTCTACTTTAGAGCAATAGACTAGCACAAGCCAAACAACTTCTAGTAATCAAAATTATACACGTGAGGACTCCTCATTTGTCATTTGGGGTCAAGAGGATTTTGATGGTGTAAAAAAAGTAGATATCGATGCAACAGCCCATAATACAAGATCAAAGAAAAGAGCAATGGAGGGTGGTGCATCTTCCATGGTTGGGCAAGCATCAGTTTCTCAAAAAACTCAGCCAAGTATAGATAATGGACCAATAGGTAGAGAAACAGAGATTTCACAATTAGATCAACCTGTTAATAGGCCTAAACAAGTGGTGGAGTAGCCTAAGATCAGATGAACAACAAGAGTAGACCTTGTTCCAAAGGTTCCTTCTAAAGCTAGTTAGCTTCCTTTCAACATAGTGGAGCAAATGAAGAAGGCCAATCTAAATGTTACTATGTGGGAAGCTCTATCTATTCCATCACAAAGGGATTTGCTACAACAAGCTTTAAAAGAACATAAACAAATAGATAATGTACAAGAAAAAGAGTAGAATACTACATCAAGCAGCCTAGTGCAACTCAAAGAAGAAGAAAATTCAAGAAAAATTAGTAAGCCACCTTCCTTCTATCTTTCTTTAATTATTGGAAATCATATAGCACATAATTGTATGATAGATTCAGGGGCAAGTAGTTCAGTCATGCCTAGGGATTTTTGGTATACTTGGTATCAAGTATGAACTAGTGGCTAGAAAGGTTTTACAATTGGATGGCACTGCTATCAATACAGTGGGAGTAATTAAAGACTTAAATTTTTCCTTACATGCATGTCCTGGCTGTGATGTGTTGTAAGATATTTCAGTATAGACCTCCCTGCTCATTTTTCCATTTGCTTATATAGAGATTTCACTGCTAAGATAGGTGGGTACTTGTCTGTTGATTGGTCTCACATGTTATTTAGAACTAGATATGGCACTAAAGTAGCCATCAAATCTGAGCCCATAGCAAAGGATCATCTTGAACCTTACACTCCTAGTCCAATAAACATGAACTGTACTTTACATGATTAAAAGGAAGAGTGTTATGTTCATGAACCTACTAATCCCATAGAGGAGGTACCTAATTGTTTGTTGAGTGAATGGTGCAGGAGCACCTAGGTTACATTAGGTGGCACTAGGCAAATTTGGAAGCCTAGCATGAAATTTTGAGATCTTAATACTTTAAGGTCATGTTGACCATTTAATTTTGAATTAGAGTGCTTCTTAGTTGTTTAGGAGTGATCAGGAGGGAGTTTGCTACTCATGTTTCATTGTTGTTTAGGAGTTAGCAATAATTGGCAAATGTGGCAAAATGGGACATTTTGCACCTTTTGCCACTTGATTATGAAAATTTCTAACCCAAGGGATTGGTAAATAACTTGAAGAGGAGTTATAAGGTATTGCTCAAACTGAGAGCAAGGGTGGTTGGTTGGAAAACTTGTTTCATTTTTGGAGTTTGCAGATTACATGGAAAAGTAATGAAATTCTTGCAATTTTCTGGTATTTAGTTCTTGTTACTGTGTTAATGGAGGGTTCCAGGCATTGAGTAGTGTGTGGCATGTGTGGTATTCATTTTAAAAGTTTTGTGTGGTCATTAGTGGTGTTGTCTCATCATTTCCTAGCTTTGTTCTTAGTAGGTTTTGCTTCTTTTCATTACTGATCAGTCTAGCAGGCTAATAATCATGGAGTCTTAGACCTCTGTCTTCCACTATACCTAGTGTATAGTCTATGGGGAATGAGGCTAATCTCCATGTCTGTATATAGAATAGGTTTAGGAGTTTTTAGGAGGCAAGGTTTCATGGAAAAGGTCTTCTCCTAGGCGAGCTTGATTGTGCCTAGTTAGGAAAGACAGTGGAAACAAACACTAACGCAACAGGGGTGACCATTCACTGGCAATCCAAGGTGTGTGGTGGTTGCAGGAGGCCTTATAAAGGCTTGGCAGGAAGCAAGAGATCTCATCAATCCGTTTGGTGGTTGAAATAAGCAAACAGTTCACTGTGAGGTCAAGAAATGGCCTAAAAAGCCCTAATTCCTACAAAAAGAGGGTTACGCCTGTGTACGGCCTGTGGAGGCCTATAACCTCAAAAATCTTGGAGAGGTAGGAAAATGAAACAGGGTCCCTTTCAGAAGATTGTGATGTTCTATAGAAGGATTGGAGTTTAAGCCTACTTTCTTGGGTTAGGATGCCTAGTTGGGGCTCAAGGGCTAGTAGCCCTTCTTAAACCCTAGAATAGGGTTTGGTGGAAGCGATGGAGAATTGGATTCGTGTGAATGATCAAGAACCCTAGAGGGATGGATTTGAGGCCATGGGAGGAATCACACACCCCTGCAACAAGTTAGTGAGGTTTGGAGGGTTAGCTAGCCTTTAGGAAGATTAAGGGCCAAGGAGAGGATGGAGGAGAAAGCACCAAGATTGGCTTGGTTAGGGGAATGTAGATGATAGTAGGGTTGCCCAGGAGAACCAGGGGTGCCTAACAAGTAATAGGGCCTATAGGTTAAGAAGGTGGAGAGTGACACCAAAAGGGTTTTCCAAGGTGTGACCCAGAGCATGGGACAATGAGTGTTCCATCCAACCCTACCCTATCAAATTGGTATCAGAGCAAGTTAAAGATTTGGGATAGAATCTTGCATGTTAGACCTTGAATCTAGTGGTTCTACCATCATGGTGACAAATGCTGAATTGGCTAAGATGGTTGAAGAACAGGAGGAAGAAAATAGGCTAATGAGGGAAAGAATAGCCCAACTTGAGAAAGTAATGAGGAGCGGGCAATTAGAAGGAAGGATACCAAAGGAAGAAGAGGTTGCAGAGGAAGAAAAACCCCTGAACCTGACCCTGTTCTGAAAGAAGAGCCTTTCTTGAAGGCATTGAAGGCCTTGAGTGGAAAAGCACTTGAAGGCATACCATTATTTAGTGGAAAAATGGAAGTTGATCTAGTCATGGATTGGATAGAGGGAATGGAACACCATTTTGAATGTGATGGAGTCACTGAGGCACAAAAGGTAAAGGTGGCCAAATCAAGACTAAGAGGTTCTGCCTTGACATGGTGGAAATTTGTTCAGAAAGAGAGGGAAAAGGAAGGCAAGCAGCCTATTTCAACTTGGAATGGTATGGTTACCAAAGTAAGAGAAGCATACATGCTTGATGATTATGAGATTCAGTTACACAAGAAGAGACAAAGCCTAAGGTAAAGAGACGAAGATGTAAACACTTACACTGAGGAGTTTCAAAAACTTTGCATGAGGTCTAATGTGACAGAAGATGAAAGGTGGCTAGGTATCTTAATGTCTTGAAATGGAACATTCAAGAGGAGATGGCTCTTCTAAGTCCCAAGACAGTACACCAATTCTATCAGCTGGCTATCAAGATTGAGGAAAGGAACAAGAGGAAGCAAGACCAGGCTTCTAAAGGAAGAGGAAAAGGCAGAGATCAAAGAGATCAAAGAGGACAGCGAGGTGGCTACCAAGGTAGAGGAAATGATCAAAGAAACCAAGGAGAGTCTAAACTCACAGAGCATGGAGGTGAAACATCTTCTAGAGGAGGATATAACAGAGGCAGAGGTCCTCAAGGAGGTTCAAATAGAGGAAGAGGAGCAGGCAGGAGCAATTCGTACTTTGCAAACATGAAATGCTACCATTGTGATCAAGTTGGACATCCAGCTTATAGGTGCCCAAAGAAAGCATCCTCATCAAGCAATGAGAAGAGAGTGGCTTATGCACAAGAGGACACCATGAGTCCTAAATCATCTGAGATCAGTCATATTGAATCTAAGGTAGTAGAGAATCTGATGTTCAGTAGAGTTTTGATCAGACAACCAGTCAAGGAAGAACCAAAACAGAGGAGAGCTCTATTTAGAGTAAGGTGCAAGATACTTGGTAAAGTATGCAAGATCATTGTATATTCTGGTTCAATAGACAATATAATCTCAGAGGAGGCAGCAATGAAACTGCAATTGGAGAAGGTACCCCACACTAACCCCTACAAGGTCACATGGCTAAACAAAGGGCAGACTGTTTTAGTGAATGAGCAAGTAACGGTGGAATTTTCCATTGGAGGGTACAAGGACAAGTTAGTTTGTAATGTGTTACCCATGGATGCATGCCATCTAATATTGGGCAGACCATGGCAATATGACAGAGGTGCCATATATGATGGGAAAGAGAACACCATCTCATTCAAGAAGGATGGAAAGACTTTCAAGCTACAGTCACTGTCAGAAGAAGAAGGACATTCAAAGACAACAAACATCATGTTGAGTAGTGGGAAAGAGTTCCTTAACAATGTACATCAAGGTAGTGAAGGATATGTGGTTATGTTACAACTTAAAGCAGAAGACAAAGCTGAAAAGATAGTCTTACCAGAGGCAGTCCAAAAGTTACTTGAGAAGTAGAAGAGCATAGTTAGTGATGGGACACCTACAAATTTACCTCCAAAGAGAGCCATTAGTCATCAAATTGACTTCATACCAGGGGCTTCATTGACTAACAAAGTAGCTTATAAGCTTACACTAGATTAGAATCTAGAGGTAGCTAGGCAAGTGCAAGAGTTGTTGGATCAAGGATTGATTCAAAAGAGCATCATCCCATGTGCAGTACCAGTAGTCTTAGCAACAAAGAAAGGTGGTAAGTGGAGGTTATGCACTGATTCTAGAGCAATAAATAGGATCACCATTAGGTATAGGTTCCCTATTCCTAGAATTGAAGACTTAATGGATTGTCTTGGAGGATCTCAATACTACACAAAGTTGGATCTCAAGAGTGGATACCATCAGATCAGAATCAAGGATGGAGATGAGTGGAAAATAACATTTAAGACAAATGATGGGTTATATGAATGGAGAGTGATGCCATTTGGTCTCTCCAATGCCCCTAGCACATTCATGAGGCTCATCAATGAAGTGCTTAAAGACTTTATAGGGATACTTGTGGTAGTGTATCTTGATGACATCCTCATATATAGTAAGACAGTAGAAGAGCATCTAAAACATGTGGAGTTGGTTCTTAGAAGGTTGCAAGAGGAGAAGTTGGCAATCAATCTAGAGAAGTGTGAGTTCTTTAAGCAAGAGCTTGTCTATTTGGGTTTTGTAGTGTCCAAAGGATCATTGAAGATGGATCCAAGCAAGGTGGAAGCCATCCTAAACGGCCTACTCCAACCACAGGGATAGAGGTAAGAAGTTTTCATGGATTGGCTCAATTTTATAGGAAATTCATAAGGAACTTTAGTGGTATATGTGCACCAGTTCTAGACACAATCAAGGGTGGTTTGAAAACTAAGTTTGTGTGGACTCAAGAAGCTAAGAAAGGGTTTGAGAAACTGAAACAAGAAGTGGCAACTCAACCTATTCTCTTGTTTCCTAGCTTTGACAAGTTGTTCACTGTTGAATGTGATGCAAGTGGAGTGGCAGTAGGAGGAGTCTTAAGTCAAGAGGGCAGGCCTATAGCCTTCTTTAGTGAGAAGCTCAATGAAGCAAAGAAGAAATATTCAACCTATGACTTAGAAATTTATGCTTCGGTTCAGTCATTTAGGAAATGGAGGCATTACCTTCTACCCAAGGAGTTTGTAGTCTTTACTAACAATCAGGCACTTAGTTTTATCAACACTCAAGAGAAGTTGAGTAATAGGCATTTGAAATGGATGGAATACATCCAAGATTTTACCTTCACCATCAAGCACAAGAAGGGATAGCTGAACAAAGTAGCAGATGCACTAAGTAGGAGATTGTTGACAGTACAAGAGATACAGATCAAGAGCATTGGCATAGAGAGTTTCAAGGATCTCTATGGGGAAGATGAAGACTTTTCAAAGGTCTATAAGGTATGTTCTAACTTTGAGAACCATTTCCATAGCTAATACTCAGAGTATACATTACAAAGTGAGTTATTGTTTAAGGGAAATCAGTTATGTGTTCCAAGAGGGTCAATGAGGGAAAATCTGATTCAGGAAAAGCATAATGGAAGTCTTAGTGGACATTTTGGCATCAATGAGACTTTAGAACTAGTGCAAAGATTCTATTACTGGCCTAAGTTGGCAAGGGATGTTAGAAAGTATGTGGAACAATGTGTTGTGTGTATGAAAGCTAAGGGAGGAGCTAGTAATGTTGGACTATATCAACCCCTACCCATTCCTAACAGACCATGGGAGTGTGTGAGCATGGATTTTGTGGTAGGCCTTCCTAAGACCAAGACTAGTTTTGGCAGTGTTTATGTAGTGGTAGACAAATTTAGTAAGATGAGTCACTTTATTCCCTACAAAACTACTCATGATGCTAGCTACATAGCTCATCTTTTCTTCAAGGAAGTGGTAAGGATCCATGGACTACCTTTGAGCATTGTTTCAGACAGGGATGTGAAGTTCATGAGTCACTTTTGGAAGACTCTATGGAGAATATTGGGTACTAACCTGTCTTTTGGATCAGCTTACCATCCTCAAACTGATGGTCAAACAGAGGTGGTTAACAGGGTGCTAGGTAATCTTTTGAGGTGCCTAACTAAGGAGTATGGATAGACATGGGATATGGTTATCTCACAAGCTGAGTATGCTTACAATGATAGTGTGAACCGGACCACAGGGAAGAGTCATTTTGAGATTGTGTATGGGATGCACCCAAGAGGCATATGTGAGCTCATAGATCTTGGAGCTATGGAACAAAGAAGTGGACATGCAGAGGACTTCAGTCAGACCATGAAGGAGATTCAAGAGCAGGTGAAGAAGACAGTCACTGAGGCTACACAAAAGTTGAAGGAGAAGGTAGATATGTCAAGGAAAGATGTGCAATTTGTAGTAGGGGACTATGTTATGGTCCACCTTAACAAGTACAGGTTGCAGAAGGGAATGTCAACCAAGTTGCAGATGAAGAGAGTGGGTCCATGCAAGGTATTGACCAAGTATGGAAAGAATTCCTACAAGGTGGAGTTACCAACCGATCTTGGAATCTCTCCAGTGTTCAATGTAGCTGATTTGATCAAGTATAAGGGGACAGTTAATGATGTGGATCAGAACAGTTAGGAGATCTTTAAGGACATCAACAATGTATCCTTACCTAATCAAGACAAGCCTCAGGCATAGAATATCTTGGAGTCAAGAGTGAAGAAGGCTACAAGACATAAGGTGTACATGGAACACCTTATCAAGTTGAAGAACAAGCATGAATCAAAATCCATGTAGGTACAAGAAGATCAATTCAATAAGTTTAGTATTGACCTAGAATTGGTCTCTCCTTCCATTCATTAGTGTTTGGGCTAAGAGGGGGAGAATGGTGCAGGAGCACCTAGGTTACATTAGGTGGCACTAGGAAAATTTGGAAGCCTAGAATGAAATTTTGAGATCTTAATACTTTAAGGTCATGTTGACCATTTAATTTTGAATTAGAGTGCTTCTTAGTTGTTTAGGAGTGATCAGGAGGGAGTTTGTTACTCATGTTTCATTGTTGTTTAGGAGTTAGCAATAATTGGCAAAGGTGGAAAAATGGGACATTTTGCACCTTTTGCCACTTGATTATGAAAATGTCTGACCCAAGGGATTGGTAACTACCTTGGAGAGGATTTATAAGGTGTTTCTCGAATTGAGAGCAAGGGTGGTTGGTTGGAAAACTTGTATCATTTTTGGAGTTTGCAAATTACATGGAAAAGTAATGAAATTCTTGCAATTTTCTACCTTTTAGTTCTTGTTGCTATGTTAATGGAGGGTTCCAGGCATTGAGCAGTGTGTGGCACATTTGGTATTCATTTTATAAGTTTTGTGTGGTCATTAGTGGTGTTGTTTCATTGTTTCCTAGCTTTGTTCTTAGTAGGTTTTGCTTCTTTTCATTACTGATCGATCTAGCAGGCTGATAATCATGGAGTCTTAGACCTCTGTCTTCCACTATACCTGGTGTACAGTATATGGGGAATGAGGCTAAGCTCCATTCCTGTATATAGAATAGGTTTAGGAGTTTGTAGGAGGCAAGGTTTCATGGAAAAGGTCTTCTCCTAGGTGAGCTTGATTGTGCCCAGCTAGGAAAGACAGTGGAAACAAACACTAACACAGCAGGGGTGACCATTCCCTGGCAATCCAAGGTGTGTGGTGGTTGCAGGAGGCCTTATAAAGGCTTGGCAGGAAGCAAGAGATCTCACCAATCCGTTTGGTGGTTGAAATAAGCAAATAGTTCACTGTGAGGTCAAGAAATGGCCTAAAAAGCCCTAATTCCTACAAAAAGAGGGTTACGCCTATGTACGGCCTGTGGAGGCCTATAACCTCAAAAATCTTGGGGAGGTAGGAAAATGAACTAGGGTCCCTTTCAGAAGATTGTGATGTTCTATAGAAGGATTGGAGTTTAAGCCTACTTTCTCGGGTTAGGAGGACTAATTGGGGCTCAAGGGCTAGTAGCTCTTCTTAAACCCTAGAATAGGGTTTGGTGGAAGTGATGGAGAATTGGAGTCTTGTGAATGATCAAGAACCCTAGAGGGATGGATTTGAGGCCATGGGAGGAATCACACACCCCTGCAACAAGTTAGTGAGGTTTGGGAGGGTTAGCTAGCCTTTCGGAAGATTAAGGGCCAAGGAGAGGATGGAGGAGAAAGCACCAAGATTGGCTTGGTTAGGGGAATGTAGATGATAGTAGGGTTGGCCAGGAGAACCAGGGGTGCCTAACAAGCAATAGGGCCTATAGGTTAAGAAGGTGGAGAGTGACACCAAAAGGGTTTGCCAAGGTGTGACCCAGAGCATGGGACAGTGAGTGTTCCATCCAACCCTACCCTATCAGTGAATGGGGCAATCCTTTACAATTTGACCCATTAAATGTTGCTAAAATGGAGGAAACTAGTCTTAGTACCTACTACATTCATGAGGAGAATGCTACTATCCCCAAACTTGTACAAACTCAAGAAGACTTAGGGGGGTTATGGAAAATGTATTTTGATGGTTCTAGAAATAGGAATGGTGTTGGTCCTAGTGTAATGTTTGTATCTCCAAGAAAGGATAAATACTACTTTTCTTTTAGGCTTCAATTTAGTTGCACTAACAATGTGGCTAAGTATGAAGCACTCATGCAAGGTCTCCAACTTACACAAAAAAGGAACATCAATTTTTTTACTAGTTAATTGGTTATCAACTAGTTGTTGTTGCCATTTCAATGTCATGGTTGCAGGTTATTGGTTTTTCATGTTGAGGATATTGAGAAAATTGTATTGAAGAAAGGTTGTAGGTGTTTAATGGTTGCTCTAGGTTTTGCTTCAGGATTTTCTCCTATGTTTGTGTGGTTCAGATATGTTTCTCATGGTTGTTGGAAGCTACTATATCTAGATTTTTGGCTCTTGATTCATTGTACATTGTGAATTATGTTCACCAGTTGTGAATTGTGGTTTCCTATGTTCTGGTTAAGGTCCAGGAGAAAATATTTTGGTCTGAATTTCTCTTTGGTAAAGTCTTATGACTTGCAGTTCTATATCTGAGTTGTTATGATTGTATTGAAGATATTTTTGATATCTGGAAGAATAGTGCTTAATTTTTCTATGTGTTTTACACTTGTTTGGCTGACCTTGTGTTGAACATTATCTTTGAAATTGATGTAGCATGTTGGATCTATTTAGGTCCTCTCCAAGCGTTTTTTTGGGTTTCCTTCATTCTAATTCCACCCTAGGATGTTTTGGCACTGACCTAATTTAAATTTAATGTTGGATGGCCAACTTTGGATATGTTTCAAAGTTGAAGAGGGTATAAATGCAGGATGAGTTAGTGGTGAAAAGTAGTACAAATAAAGATAAGTGCAAATAAATAGAGTAGATAGATGAGAGATTGATGCAAATCAGTGAGTGTGTGTGATGCAAGTGTGGCATATCAGTGCAAAGCCTAAATGTTGAGTTATCAGATGTAGGGAGTTGAAGGTGTACTCTATCATTCATACATGTCTGCAAGTGGTTGAGAAAATTGTGGTGGATTTCTCTATTGCATTGAGATTGTCTTTTCTCTGTAACATATCTCTTCTATCTTCTTTGTATCTCTATGGAAGTGAGCCCTCCGGGTTGTTAGCCATGTTGGACAATGATTCCTAATCTGGACAGTGAGTCCTTGTTTTGGTAGTGAGCCTTGTTTCTCAAGCAATGAGCCTTTGCAATCATTTTTGATATTATCTAAAGTGAGAGTTAATCCTTGCCATGGTTTTTCCCTTATTGAGTTTTCCACGTGAATCTAGTGTTGTGTTTTTGTGATGGTTTTCAGTTTTTGCACTTGCACTTAATGTTTAATCATTTAAGCATTGTTAAGGATTAGTTTTGGTGAATGATTTAAAGGTTTTAATTTTCTACAACTGATTCACCCCCTCCTCTCAGTTTCCTTATTCAAAAATTGGTATTAGAGCTTGGTTCCTTGGAGTAAAGCTTAACCACTTAAGGAAGGTCTGAGATGGCTAGAAAATTTACTTATGATTATCTAAGGTATGATGGAACTAATTATGCTATTTGGAAAATATTAATGGAAGAATATCTAGAGTATTGTGGATATGATGTGAAGAAAGCTTACAAGAATCCTTACACTCCTCCTACTAATGGTCCGAGTACGGCTGATGAGATCAAAGCACATGAAGCGAACAATAAGGTGAAGTACATTTTGAAGAATAGTCTTGTACATTCTGAGTTGATCAAGGTTCCAAATCTGAAGACTACTAAGGAATTTTGGAATGCTTTGGAAAGGGCGCATGAAGGTGATGAAAGGGTCAAAGAGGCAAAATTGTAAAATTTGAAAACATAGTTTGAGCTCCTACATATGTCTAAAGATGAGAATGCTAAATCTTATGTACAGAGATTGGATGAGATAGTAGCTAGAATGTGAGGACTTGCTGCTACTGTAGATAAAACCAAGATTGTAAAGAAGATTCTTAGAACTCTCCCTAATGCTTGCAGTGAAAAGGTATGTGCTATTGAAAAAAGTATAGATTATAAGACGTACACTAAAGATATGTTGTTGGGATATTTGACATCGTATAAGATGAGGAAGCCAAATTTAAGAAATGGATTCAAATCAGATTTCCTTTAAGTCTACAAAAGCTAAAGATGTGGATGAAGAAAATATTGATGAAATAGAAGCTAACTTTTTGAAAAGGATGAAAAAAGAATCTAGCGGGTATGAAGAAAAGTTACCCTTTAAATGCTTGAGTTGTGAATAAATAGGTCATTATGTTGTAAAGTGTCTGAAAAGAGCTAAAAGGAATAAACAAAGATATGAGAAAGAAAAGAAGTGTAAGGAGATCAATAGAGCATATTATGTGAATGAGAATGCTAGTATATCTAATGAGGATTCTAATTATGAAGATCCTGATGATAATGAATGCTTGTTCTTGGCTATAAAGGATGAACCTACTTCTGCTAATTCCAAAAAACAAGTGAAGGAATGCCCTTTGGAGAAGGAGAAAAATGAAGGTACCGTAATCTCTGCCCTACATGCTAAACAAGAAAAGAATTATTGGGTTGTTGATAGTGGTTGTTCACAATACATCACTAGTGATAAGAGTAAGTTTGTTAAAATTGAAAAATATGATGGAGGCTTGGTTATGTTTGGAGATGATACTAATGCTAAAATTTGTGGGATAGGTTCAGTGAGTTTTGATGGCAAGCATAATATTGATGATTTCTAGTATGTTAAGGGTTTAAGGAATAATATTTTGAGTGTTGGACAGATGTGCAGTAAAGGATATAATCTTGTGTTTGAGGATGAGATATGTGAGATCAGAAAAGGATCCAAAACAGTGATTGTTGCAGGTAAGAAATTTGAAGGAAAAATATATCAACTTAAGGGTGCTGATGGATGATGCTTTATGACTCAAATTAATGACAGTTGGTTGTGGCATCAAATAATTTTCACATGAATTTTGATAACTTGGTGAGGATTAGTGTAGTTCAGGTTGTGAGAGATTTACCAAGGATTATAAAGCCTATCAATGTTATTTGCAAGAATTGTCAGTTTGGAAAGCAAGCTAGAAGCCATTACAAATCAAAGGAACAATCTACTACTAGACTACTAGATTTAATTCATATAGATATGTGTGGTCCTACAAGAGTGAGAAGTATACAAGGTGAAAGGAAATTTATGCTTCTGATTGATGATTATTCTAGATATACATGGGTTACATTTCTTAGAGAGAAATCAGATGCATTAGATAGATTCAAGATATTCAAAGCTATGGTTGAAAATGAAGTGAATTTGAGGATAAAATCCTTAAGGTCTGACAGAGGTGGAGAATTTACCTCCCATGATTTTAATATGTTTTTTCAAGTGCATGGAATAAAAAGACAATTATATGCTCTGAGAAATCCTCAGCAAAATGGAGTTGTTTTTTATGCAATAAGCAACATTTATAGGGTGGTACCCTTTACACAATGAGCCACAAGGGCCAAAAAATATCGAGTCCAAAAAATAAAAACAACTAGCCAAAAAACATAGACACAACTGACTAACAACTGACAAAAACACCATGCATCAGCAACAGACTAACTGGCATTCTCCCACTTCTGAGAGAGGAGATTAACAACATCATCCTTGACCCATTTGGGGCCTTCTTCAGTAGTCTTCTTATCCATCTCATCCTTAATCACAACAAAGAGGGTGCTAGTAACACAGTGGAAAAACTTGATAGTGAACTAGGTCAAGCCACTAAACTTCTCCATCTTTCCCATCTGCTCCTGCAGCACACAAAGATCATCCCCTTTACCCACAGTCTTCACAATATTAGTGTGCTCCACATCTAGAGGATCAGAGGACTGAGAATCCGAGTTCTCATTAAGAATTTTGTTGAATTCCACAAGGTTGTGAGGCCCTTCAACAAACTCCTCCTCCACTTCCTTAGACTCCTCCACATTCCTATTACCTTTGTTGTCAGACCACTCCTCGTTAGAATCAATTTCACTAATCTGCACTTTCTTGTTATTTTTTTCCAACCTTCCAAATCTCCTAATGTTGGTATTTTCAACCTCAGTCTCCACCATAGTAGTGACCATAGTATCCCACTTGGAATCTCATCCCACTACATTCTTTCCTCTACTATCTGTGGTTGGAAGCTCCATCAAACCCTTCCCCTCATCCTTCACTTTCTTCTTAGTAGTAGGTTTGTTGTCAATCTTGGTAGGGGAAAACTTAAGCTCACATAGACCAGCCATAGCATTAGACTAGGAAATCCCTACACTCCCCTTATTCTTCTTGGTAGTCAGTTTAGGCTTAGGGGTTTTAGCAATCACCAGAGGGGTTTTTCTTTTGGGACCCTTAGACTTGGCTGGAGAGATATTGGTCTGAACAAGGGGTTCAATTTCCTTGATATGAACAACAGAGATGGGTTTGGGTGGGAAAAGCATGAGATGAAAATGATAAAGCCTCAAATTGAGGCCTTGGTGGAGTGGTAGGGTAGGAGGATCCTTAGGGTTTTGGGTAGCAGACTCAATGCACTTCTCAACAAATCTTTCCAAATCAATAAGTAAGAAAAATGGTAAGCTTAACAAAATTTTGTGGAGGTGATTCAAAAGAGGAAAATGATAGAAATAGTAGGTTTTATATCTACCTTCTTAGGTGACATACTTCATGAGAGCGAGACAGACCTGATCCCAAGGTCATGGGAGAGCTTCTCTTTCAAAACTAGACTGGTTATGAATAGATTTTTCATTACCCACAAAGAAGACATTCAAGCTTTCATTGTATTGAGCCTTAGTGTGCTTAGGGTACTTCTTTCTGGTACACAACAACCCCGTCACTTGAGAAATCACCTCCTCATTCACCTCAAAGGAGATACCACCCATGGTAACCCTTCCTTCTTTCCAGGAATTCACAAATTATGCATAAAAATTTAGATTGTGACCCACCAAATTTTCCATTAAAGGCGTCATCCCACCTTCAACGCAGATGTGACAAAAAAGTGGGTCCTTGCAAAATTCCCCACAACTGTTAGGATCCATTATCACTCTATCGCCACCCATGTCACCACTCTGCACATTGAAAAAATAGTTAACCTATGAGAGAAAAAGGTTAGAATTTTTGACAAAGTGAGAGGTTGCCCAAACACTAATATTATTAAGCCAAACAAGACTGCCTTGGGCAATCAAGACCATGTACAGGACATACGCTTGAAGAGCTAAATCCCAAAAGGAAATCTTGGTAATCTAATCTTCAAACACTTGCAGCCAAGTAAGCATGAAATGATGGAAATAGAAGGTTTTCCTTCCATGTTGCTTTTGCACAAGTATCTATGAAATTTGGCCGCGGGGCCAAATTTAGATAAAACTAAAGTCTTGCCCTTTAGCAATAGAAGCAATTTAGCAAAAAATGATAGGACCAATCAAAAGCTTCACCTCATAATTATTTTTCACACCAAATTTGAATTCAAAAATTTGCAAGGATATTTGAGTGTTGAGACCAAACCCCAAAAAGAGATTGCATAAGGCTAGACCCAACTTGGTCATAATCTCAAAGTACTCCTCATTAATCCTCATAATTTCTTTTTAAAATTGATCTCCACCCCATTATTCAAATTCTACCACTTATTTGACACCTCAGTGGTCAACTCCATCCACATAGCCCAAAAGACAAGAATGTGGACCCCCCATAAGGCCAAAGTAATCGCATAGTTAGTTATCATCATGGAACATACATGTGCCTTGCTCCTAAAGGATTAAACCTTGAATACCTGGTGGTAGGTTCCCCAAATTTTTCCATAATTTAGAAACTTTCCAATGGGTATCAAGATTATCCAAAGCATCAACCACTTAATTACCCTCCCAATAAATGTGGGTAGCAATCGTCAAATTTAGCTTAGAGACAAAATATTTTATGTCTATTAAAATTTCTTTAGTACTCCATCCCAGTAATCTGCTCAGATTAACAGTATCAATTATAGACTTAGAATAGATCCTTCAATATGAAAATTCTCAATCCCCATAATGGTAGCTAATTGAATACCCTTTAGCAGCACTCTTGCTTCCGCGATCATGAAGGATTGACTCCCAATCCCCCCAGAGTAACCAGCCATGAGATTACCCTTGCAGTCTCTAATTATACCTCCTATGCTTGCCCTGCCCAAGTTTCCTTTTGCATCTCCATCAAAATTGAGTTTATGCCAACCACGGTCAGGAGGTTTCCTGACAGTGTCCCGTCAAGCCTGGGATCTGGAATTGTCATAGGAATTGGCATTAATATTTTGATGCCAAGCTTTAGCAATTTTAATTTCCCACTCAGTAGGGGCTTTGTCTAGGATTTTCCCTTTGAAAATTGAAATGTTTTCTAAGATTACCCTTGTCCCTATACCAAAAACATCCTTTGGGCTCATCTCAATATTCCTGAATATCTTGTTGTTCTTCTCCTTCCACAAGCACCAACAGATAATGGGGGGAACTGGTACTAGAACTCACGAGGTAAGGGGTGAAGGAAAGGCCCAAACCAGCCCAAGGTAAAGGATTTAATTTCCTTGCACATAGTCCACTGAGTGCCTAATCGCTCCAAAGCCAGCTTCCACACACTAACAAGAAAAGGGGTAGTGCAGAAGTAAGTGGTCCACAAATTCTTCATTGCACTTACATAATAAGCACCTATTAGGGATCTGGAATCCCCTTTTCCTCATATTATCAAGAAAGAACAAAATAGTTAAGCAGGATGCTAGATCAATTATTACTAAGGTTGGTTTATCAGAAGTCTACTGGAGAGAAGCTATTCATACTGTTGTTTATGTATTCAATCAAGATCAAGCAAGAGCAAACAGTAAAAAGACCCCCTATGAGCTATGGTTTGGAAGAATTCATATTGTTAAGTATTTCAAGGTATTTGGAAGCAAATGTTATATCAGAAGAGACATGAAGAAACTTTGGGAAAGTTTGATGCAAGAATTGACGAAGGAATTTTTTGGGTATTTTACTAAAATCAAAGCCTACAGATGTTTCATTAAAATATTGAGAAAGATTGTAGAAAGTGCAAATGTCAAGGTTGATGAAATAATGAAGAATTCAATTGATATTGATGGATACGTATCTAATGAACTTGATTGTGTAAGAATTGAATAAATTGTGGAAGAACAAGAAAGGGGTGAGCAAGAGAAGCATAATGAAGAAAATGAAAGAGAAGAAGAAGCTACAGTGGTGTCCCCTAAGACACCTAGATATGTGCAGAAGAATCATTTAGAAAGTCAGATCATTGGAGATAAGACAAAAGAAGTATTGACAAGAAATAGATCTGCTGCTAAAGTAAATTTGTGTTTATTTTCTGAGATTGAACTGAAGACTGTAAGTGAAGCATGTAAAGATGAACATTGGATGGAAGATTTGAAATAAATTATGCAGATTGAGAAGAATAAAACTTGGGAATTGGTCCTAAGACCGCAAGATAAAAACATTATTGGATCAAAGTGGGTATTCAGAAATAAGTTGAATGAGAATGGAGAAGTGGTTAGAAATAAAACAAGGCTTGTGTGTAAAGGTTACTCACAAGTGGAAGTTATATATTTTCAAGAGACTTTTGCTCCAGTGGAAAGAATGGAAGCTAGAAGGATGTTCTTAGCAATTTTTGCTCATAAATATTTCAAGGTCTATCAAATGGATGTCAAGTCTGCATTTTTGAATGGTGAGCTAGAAGAAGAGGTCTACATGGAACAACCAGAAGGATTTTAGTTGTCAAATCAACCAGATATGGTGTGCAGATTGAAGAAAGATTTATATGGATTAAAGCAAGTTACTAGAGCTTGGTATGAAAGGTTGGATAGGTATTTGATTCAACAAGGTTTCAAAAAAGGTATGACAGATAGTAATCTCTATTTTAAAATTGAAAATCACAAAGTCTTGATTGTAGTTGTATTTGTTGATGACATTATTTTTCGAGGAAATGAAACTATGTGTAAGTTTTTTTTGAAAGAGATGCAAAAATAATTTGAAATGTTTATGTTTGGAGAGATGAATTTCTTTCTTCGGCTGCAAATTAATCAAACAGATAAAGGAATTTTAATTTCATAGTCTAAGTATGTAAAAAATATGTTGAAAAAGTTTGGGATGGATGGTTTGATGTATAGTAGGGTGTAGGTTATCTAACCAATCATAATCCAATCAGCCTTGACCAATATTTCCACTTTGAAAACCCTAACTTGGTGTTTTCTCACAATTCCTTCAATCTCACTTGTAGCACATCAAACAATGAAAATTGAACATATCTTGCAAGGAAAACTTCAAACCCACAAAAGAATCACCATTCTCGACACCCTTTATGGCCTTTAGCATCATATCAAATTTGGGAGTGTGCTTGTTTTGTAACAACACCCTCAAAAATAGACTGCTATAGTAGAATTAGGTCAAATTAGCCCTATTTTGCAAGGAAACTATGTGAAATTGTTCCTCCAAACCACCAAACTCTTTTCCAGGCCTTTCCTCAAGTCACATGGGGTTTGAAACTCCAAATTTTCTCAACTAAAACATCTACAAATTCTCCTATCAACAAAACCCTATCTCTACCTACCAAATTAAGTCTAACACATTAAGTCTAAACATCAACCAACCAAACTCAATAGTTCCAACCACCTTTTGAATCAAATGATGGTTCAACTTCCACATATGACAAAAATTGTAAAGTTGCTTGTAAAACTTTTGTAATATTTTACAAAACTTGACAAATTAATGTAAACCTAACCCCACATGACTCATTACATTAGAGATGGTCTAAATAGACCTTATTACACCAAAAACATGACCGAAAACACAAAAACCCAAAATTGGACCCTATTTACATGATGTTGACTAGGTGCCCCTACACCATACACCAGGGGAGAGAAAAATCTCAAGCTCCACTTGAGATCAGCTCTTGAACTATTGTACCATGCCTTTTAGTGTCTTCCTCTATCATCTATGTTGCATCTTCATTAGGGAGACCTTGTCATTTCACTAGATATGCATTATACACCTTGTGCCTTGTTCTCTTTGCTTCCTTTATGTCCAAAATGCTCTCCAACTTCAAAGGTTGACTTGTTGGTAGGTCCTTGACCCAACCTTCATCTTGAACTCCTAATGTACCTACATCATCACCTACAATCATAGATCCTTTGAAAGGATAAAGGTCAAAAACATTGAAAATTGGAGAGATAACCACTCCAAGAGGGAGTTCTATCTCATAGGCATTTTCACCAAATTTGTGTACCACCCTGCATGGCTCAATATTTTGCATCTACAGCTTTGTATACTTCCCCTTTGGTAGCCTTTCTTTCCTCAAATGTGCTAGAACCAAGTCTCCCACTTTGAATTGAACATCTCTTCTCTTCAAATTTGAATGTTGCTTATACTTTTCCACACTCTTTTGAAGATTCTCTTTCACTTGTTGATGTATATCCTTCATTGCTACTACAAAATCTTAACCCTCAGTACTCCTCTCCATACCATTCAAATCTTTGAGTTCAAACACTCCCCTTGGCTTCAATCCATATACAATTTCAAATGGGCTCTTTCCAACACTTCTATTGATAGAGTCATTATATGCAAACTCAGCTTGTGGAAGAATGAGATCCCATTGTTGTGAATGCTCTTTTGTCAAACATCTAAGAAGATTCCCAAGGCTCCTATTGACAACTTCAGTCTGTCCATCTGTCTATGGATGATAGGCAGAGCTAAAGGTCAACTTGGTTCCCAATTTCTTCCAAAGAGCTCTCCAAAAGTGACCTACAAACTTGTTATCCCTATTAGACACAATTGTCAATGGTAATCCATGTATTTTGAATACCTCTTTGAAAAATAACCCAACAATATATGAAGCATCATTTGTACATTTTCATGGTATGAAATGAGCCATTTTCTAAATCAATCAACAACAACAAATACACTATCAAAGCCCCTCTAATTTTTGGGTAAACCCAACACAAAATCCATGCTAATGGATTCCCATGGCCTATTGTACTTGAACCCTTGGCTTTTTGACAAACTACACAATTTTCAACAAACTTTCTAACGTCACTTCACATTTTTGGCCAATGGTAATATCTTCTTACCTACTCCAAAGTTTTGTACACACCAAAATGACCCCCTAAGATGTCACAATGCTTCTCTTTAATTAGATTAGTCCTCATGGAGCATTTAGGAATACACAATTGAGCACCCTTAAACAATAATCCATCTTGTATCAAGAGATCAAAATATTCTTCATGGAAAGTACCATCAAACTTATTACAAACAGCATACACATCCTTAAAATCATCATCTCCTTCATAAATTCCTTTCAAAGCATCAATACCTACACTTTGGAGTTGAATTTCTTCCACTAACATTTTTCTTCTGCTTAAAGCATATGCCACCTTGTTTTACTGCCCTTTTTTGTGTTTTATGTTGAAAGTATAGCTTTGTAGGTACTCCACCCACTTCACATGTATGTGGCTAAGTTTGTATTGGTTGTTCAAGAAACTCAAAGCATGATTGTCACTAAAAACAATAAACTATTTTGGAAGGAGATAGTGTCTCCCTTTTTTCAATGCTTGAACCATTGCATACAATTCTAAGTCATAAGAAGAGTACTTCTTCTTGGCCTCATTGAGCTTCTCACTGAAAAATGTTATAGGTCTGCCCTCTTGACTAAAGACTGCTCCAATTGCATACCCACTGGCATCAGATTCTATTGTGAACACCTTATTGAAATCAAGCAATGCTAAGATGGGTGGTTGTGCTATCTTTTGTTTCAAAATTTGAAAGCTTCTTTTTGCCTCATCAAACCATATAAACCTTTTCCTTTTATTCCCTTTGATTGTATTAATAATTAGAGAACAAATATGACTAAAGTTCCTTACAATTTTTTTGTAGAAACTAGCA
This sequence comes from Sequoia sempervirens, assembly GCA_007258455.2. Classification (NCBI taxonomy): domain Eukaryota; kingdom Viridiplantae; phylum Streptophyta; class Pinopsida; order Cupressales; family Cupressaceae; genus Sequoia; species Sequoia sempervirens. The sequence continues at coordinate 816,752,495 of VDFB02281492.1, forward strand.
AGACCATGGAAGCTTCTTACCTCACTAACTGGTTTTGGAGTAGACCAACTAAGAATTGCTTCCACCTTGTTGGGGTCCATCTTCAAAGTGCCTTTTGAAATTACAAAACCAAGGTAGACCAGCTCCTCCTTCATGAATTCACACTTTTTCAAATTAATCATCAACTTTTCTTCATTCAACCTCTTCAACACCATGTCCAAATGTTGAAAGTGCTCTTCTTTAGTCTTGCTAAACACAAGAATGTCATCCAAGTATACAACTACAAACTTCCCTATGAAAGGTTTGAAAACTTCATTCATTAGCCTCATAAAAGTGCTTGGTGCATTTGAAAGCCCAAATGGAATCACCATCCATTCATACAACCCCTCATTGGTTTTAAAAGAATTTTTCCACCCATCCCCTTCTCTTATTCTAATTTGATGATAGCCACTTTTAAGGTCAATCTTTGAAAAGTAACAAGATCCTCCTAAACAGTCCATCAAATCCTCCATTCTAGGTATGGGAAACCTATACCTTATAGTTATTTTTTGATTTCCCTTGAATCGATGCATATTTTCCATTCTCCACCTTTTCTAGGTTCCAACACAATAGGGACAACGCATGGACTTAAACTTTATCTTATGAGACCCTTATCTAGCAATTCTTGTATTTGTTTCCTTATCTCTTCATTTTGTTGAGTCATTTTATATGCAGCCTTATTGGGTAAGTTTTCTCCTGGTATAAAGTCTATATGGTGGCTCACATCCCTTATAAGTGGAAAAGAACTAGGGATCTCATCAACTACTATGTCTTGGTACTTGTCCAACAAGGCTTGTACTTCCTTGGGCACATCTTCAAGATTTGTTGCTATCATAATAGATTTGGGTTTGATTATGATTGCATACCCTTGTCCACCTTCCTCTTTCATGGTTTTCAAGAATTATTTCTCCCCAACCAACATGACACTTGACCCAACTTGTGTATCTAAGTTTTCATCTTGCAAAGAAGTGAGTGTAAAGGAAATCCCATCTTTTTCAATCACATATGTATTTTTCTTCCCATCATGTTTTGCTTTTCTATCCTACTGCCAGGGTCTTCCTAATAGTAGATGACAAACATCCATTGGGATGATGTCACACAATATCTTGTCTCTATATCCCCAATGTTAAAATCAACCCATGTTTGTTCATTAACCAAGACTTGTTGACCCTTATTCAACCAAGAAACCTTATAAGGTGTGGGGTGTGGGATCCTTTTCATCTTTAACTTTTCAATCAACTGTAAAGAAACCAAATTATCAGTTGAACCAAAATCAACAACAACCTTACATACCTTGCCTTGAGATTTGCAAGTGGTTCTAAACAATGAATTTCTTTGTGGAGGATCCTTCTCCATAGGAATCTTGAGTAGTTTTTTTCTCATCAATAGGGATTCTCCAACCTCTAGAGTAGCATGCTAAGAAGGAGAGTTAACACTCTCACAATCTTCCTCTTGCACCAATTGTGTTCTCCTTTCACCTCCATGTGATGTTGAAGGTTTTTTCTCAGGGAAATTCCATGCTTGATGGACAAATTGATTGCATTGGTAGCATCTCCCTAAAAATGTTCTTGAACCTCTACCTTGTCCTCCAAATCTACCTCTACCATTAGATCTTCTACCTCTGAAACCACCTCTTATATCCAAGCCTTGATCTTAGTTTCCACTTGTCTCACCTTGTGATTTTTGTGATTCTCCTCTTCCTCCAAAGGATCCTCTACCCCTGAAGTTCTTTCCTCTACCTATAATTTGTTTTTCCTACCTTCTTTTCAACTTCTCTTCTGCCCTTATAGCCAATTGAAAGCACACTTCCATCATTCTAGGGGTGGCAAGACTCAATTCATTATGAATATTGAGCCTTAGCCCATTTATATACCTTGCTATCTTCTCAACTTCATCCTCAACATGAACTAATCTAATGCTCAACTTATGAAACTCCTTTGTGTAGGCCATGACATCCATCTCTTTTTTCTTGAGATTTTGTAGCTTTCTAAAAGTTAGGATTGCATAGTCACCGGGAAAGAATTGACTCTTGAATTTAGACACCATCCTATCCCATGAATTTATTTTTTCTTTTACCTTTTTCACTCTCTCTTCCTACACATAAATCCACCAAGTTAGGGCAAGGCCTTTCAACTTAGTTTTAGAAAACTTTACCTTTTGTTCATCTACTACCTCCTTGTATTCAAAATAATTGTCTAGTGGATCAATCCAGTCCAACACTTCTTCATTATCCATCTTCCCACCATACATGGGAAATTTCATTTTCACTTCAGAAGTGTCTCCCTTGATATCCTTTGGTATCTTAACCATCATCAGCTCTTCAGAATCCAACTCTTGCTCATGGGATCATCTTTGAGGGTTTTCATCATCACCCTCTTCCTCTTCCTCTCGGTCATTCTCATCTGTAGTGGCCTTACCTCTTCTTTGGTTTGTTTCCAATGCTACAAGTCTGGCTAAAAGAGCTTCCTAATACTCCTTCAGCAATCTTATTTCCCTAGCAATAATTGCACTTCCCTTTAGAAGCATCTTGTTCCCTTAAAATTGCAACTTTTCCTTCTTCAAAATTCAACCCCTTTCCTTCAAATGATCAAAACCTATGCTCTTATACCAATTTGTTGCAAAGAAGGGTGGAGCTTATCTAACCAATTATAATACAATCAACCTTGACCAATTTTTCCACTTTGAAAATCCTAACTTGGTGTTTTCTCACAATTCCTTCAATCTTGCTTATAACACATCAAATAGTGAAAATCAAACATATCTTGCAAGGAAAACTTCAAACCCACAAAAGAATCACCATTCTTGACACCCTTTATGGCCTTTAGAAACATATCAAATTTGGGAGTGTGCTTGTTTTGTAACAACACCCTCAAAAATAGACTGCTATGCTGGAATTAGGTCAAATTAGCCCTATTTTTGCAAAGAAACTATGTGAAATTGTTCCTCCAAACCACAAAACTCTATTCCATTCCTTTCCTCAAGTCACATGGGGTCTAAAACTCCAAATTTTCTCAACTGAAACATCTACAAATTCTCCTATCAACAAAACCCTATCTCTACCTACCAAATTAAGCCTAATACATTGAGATATTAGGTTAGGGCTTGCACTAACACTGCCCTAACTCCATCCCCTACATCTACAAACCTAATAAACTTGAATAAAATCTTAACTAAATCCATTCCATTGATTTTTAGAGGTTTTCACTGGTGGAATTGTTCAATATTCCATTTTCTTGTTCAAACCCTGTTAACTTAGGGTTTTGAGACTGTTCTCAATAAATTGGCTTTAAAAACCTTCAAAATTTATGAAATAAACTCAAATAAAAACCAAAACAAAGTTATTTCATGTATTCATCGGTCCCAATGCACTTTAGACTATTTACTCATAGTACAGAACTGTACACACGCCTATAGCAACAAATTTACACAAGAAATTTCATAAAATTGAGCACTTCTTATTGTTTGAACTTCAAAAACAACTCCAAAACCTTGCCTCAAAGTTTGCAAGGCCTATTAGAATATTAACCAACCAAACTCAATATTTCCAACCACCTTTTGAATTAAATGATCATTCAACTTCCACATATGACAAAAATTACAAAGTTGCTTGTGCAACTTTTGCAACATTTTACAAAACTTGACAACTTAATGTAAATTTGACCCCACATGACTCATTACATTAGAGATGGTCTAAATACACCTTATTACACCAAAAACATGATTGAAAACACAAAAACCCAACATTGGACCCTATTTACATGATGTTGACTAAGTGTCCCTGCACCATGGTTCCAAACCGGTATGCACACCTATGGTTACTGGTTGTAAATTGGGAAAAGATGGTGATTCACCTAAGGTTGGGTAAGTGCACGAAGTTGGGTACACGAAGAGGGGAAGTTTCAGCCAAAAAAATTTTTTTGAAGAAAAACGCATACACGTTATTAAAAAAATGTGTATGCGTTATGGATCAGGTACCCAAGCCTAAAAAATGTGTATGTACTAAAAAAAAAATGTGTATGCGTTATGGATTGGGTACCCGAGCCTAAAAAATGCATATGAACTAAAAAACATGTACGCGCTATAACGCGTACACATTTTATAACATGTACAAGTCATTTATTTAAAAAATATATATATCTTTTAGAAATGCATACGTGTTTTGTAACACAAAATGGGTACGCGTTTTAAAATGCGTATGCGTTTCTAAAAAGTATTTATTTTTTCAAATAATCAAGAAAATAAAGAACGCATGTGTTTTGTAACACGTACGCACTATTTAAAAATTGAATTCCCAACCCACATGCAGTCTTGGTTTTAGGCTTGGGAAAGACTTGGCAATCTGAGCCTTAACCTTTGACCTGCAAGTAAAAAACTAAGGCATATTAAAGAAGAATGTCTAACTTTGGCAATATGGTTGATGGACTTTTTTTCTAAATCAATCTAAAAAATTAAAACCCAGTAGAGAAAACGATGTCTAATTTCCAAATATATAATTTTTATTAAGATTGGATTATGTTTGCTATTTTTTAATTAATTTCTAAGCAAACTAGTCCTTAAACTTGAAATATCAGGCTTTTTTATTTTTTAATAACTTTTTTTTGTTAGGTTTCTTGTAAAAAAAATTATATGGCATCAAACTTTAGAAAATTCTCTACACAATGAAAAAAAAAGAATCAAAAAATGTTTAGCTTAGATCATATTATGTTGTTCGTACATGTTGATTTTTTAAAATAGCAATTAAGGCCAATAAAAATTCAATAAAAAAAAATATTCAACAAAAAATTACAAAAAAAAATTCCACATCAATCTTCATGTTGTTAGCTCTCTTTTCCCAAAATGAATTAGCAAAATACTTTTATTTGGGTCAAAAAGTGGTGTTCGTACACGTGCTTGGTATGGTAAAAAAATAGGGACTTTTAAAAAGTTGTTTTTATAGATCCCTATCAAAATTTAATTTCTATAATCTAGGTATTTGAATAATTTACATATTTGGAAACTAGATTCAAAATGCTAAATTTCATATTACTAAATTTTTTTAAGATTCATTGTGTAAGTGCCTCAAATTTTCAGTCCAAATGTGACAAAATCTGAAAAACAACAAAAACACTTCCACTTTTTGAGTTTTTTATGTACCCAACTTCTTGCATCAACTCTACTAATCATAGCAAGAATAGATCTATTATTGATGGACTGTTGTATTTTACTGCTACTAGACCAGATATTATGCATGTTTATCTTGTGGCTAGATTTCAAGAAGATCTTAAGGAAACACATGTTGCTCTTAAAATAATATTCAAATATTTGAATGGAACTCCAGATTATGGGTTATGGTATCCTAGGGATACTGACTTTACACTAAATGCTTATACAGATGCAGATTGGGTTGGATGTGTAGATAACAGAAAGAGTAAAAGTGGTGGTGCATTCTTTCTTGGTTGCAAATTGGTGGCATGGTTGAGTAAAAAGCAAGACTCAATTTCCTCGTCTACTACTGAAGTTGAGTTTATTGTTGTTGCATCTTGTTGTACACAAGTTCTATGGATAAAATAGACATTGAAAGATATCACAATGGTGTATGATGATCATATTTCTATCTTCTGTGATAACACAAGTACAATTAACATTTTAAAGAATCTTGTGATGAACTCAAGGAAAAAGCATATATCTATCAGGTATCATTTCTTAAGAGAGAAATTCATGGAGAATGAACTAAAGCTTGAGTATATCTCTACGAAGGTTTAGATTGTTGATATATTTATGAAGGCTCTTCCTAAAGATACTTTTGAGAATCTCTAAGAGAAGTTAGGGATTATTTCCCCTCCTTTTTTGAACTAGATGCATATGGAGATGCATCAGTCTGGTGGATCTACGGATCTATCTTTCTTTTGGACTAATGTTTTTGTGGCTACCTCTCAGGGGGAGTAGGTAGTGTCATGTGTTTTCATTGTATGAGTATTTTGTTTTCTATGTCAAAGGGGAAATCAATGTAAAATATCTTTTTCCTTTTCCATTGATGTCAAAGGGGGAGAGAAAGAATGTGAAAAAGAGGAGAGGAATAATGTGAAAAAGAAAAGAGGAAGAATGTGAAAAATATTATCTACTAAGGGGGAGAAACATAAAAAAAATATTGAGAATTGTATTTAGAGTTAGTATGTTGTCTTTGATGGTTTTTCACATCATGTGTTGCCATCAATGACAAATGGGGAGATTGTTGCAAGAATAGAAAATAATGAAGGTGTTTTCATTGATGTCAATTGGTCAATTTGTTATCAAGTATTTGTTGTTGTCATTGATGTCATGGTTGAAGGTTATTGGTTGTTCATGTTGAGGATATTGAGAAAATTGTATTAAAGAAACATTGCAGGTGTTCAGTGGTTGCCCTAGGTTTTGCTCCGGGATTTGCTCCTATTTTTGTGTGGTTCAAATATGTTGGTCATGGTTGCTGGAAGCTGCTATATCTATATTTTTGGCTCCTAATTCATTGTACAGTGTGATTGATGTTCACCAGTTGTGAATTGTGGTTTTTTGTGTTTTGGTTGAAGTTGTTGGTCTAGATTTCTCTTTGGTAAAGTCTTATGACTTTTAGTTCTAGAGCTGAGTTGTTATGATTGTATTGAAGATATTTTTGGTATCTGGAAGGATCATGCTTAATTGTTCTATGTGTTTTACACTTGTTTGTCTGACCTTGTGTTTAACACTATCTTTGAAATTGATGTAGTGTGTTGGATCTATTTGGGTCCTCACCAAGCATTTGTTTGGGTTTCCCTCATTCTAATTCCACCCTAGGATGGTTTGGTGCTGACCTAATTTGAATTTAATGTTGGATGGCTAACTTTGGATATGTTTCAAAGTTGAAGATGGTATAAATGTAAGATGAGTTAGTGGTGAAAAGTAGTACAAAAAGATATAAGTGCAAAGAAATAGAGTAGATAGATGTGGTATTGATGTGAATCAGTGAGTGTGTGTGATGCAAGTGTGGTAGATCAGTGCGAAGCCTAAAATGTTGAGTTTCCATATGCAATGATTTGAAGGTGTACTCTATCATTCATGCATGTCTGCAAGTGGTTGAGGAAATTGTGGCAGATTTCTATGTTACATTGAGATTGTCTTCTCTCTATAACATATCTCTTTTATCTTCTTTGTATCTTTGTGGTAGTGAGACTTCTGTGTTGTTAGCCCTGTTGGACAGTGAGTCCTTGTTTTGGTAGTGAGCCTTATTTCTCAAGTAGTGAGCCTTTGTAATTAGTTTTGATATTCTCTATAGTGTGAGTTAATCCTCACTGTGTTTTTTCCCTTATTGGGTTTTCCACATAAATCTAGTGTTGTTGTGTTTGTGTGATGGTTTTCAGTTGTTGTACTTGCACTTAATGTTTAATCATTTAAGGAGTGTTAAGGATTAGTTCTGGTGAATGATTTAAAGATTTTAATTTGCTACAACTGATTCACCCCCCCTCTTAGTTGTCTTATTCAATAATTGTTACAACTTTTTGGTGGCAGTGAATTAGTTGTCCATCAAGTCAAAACTCAAAGTTCAACCAAGAACAATCTACTCAAATCCTACAAAGATAGGGTTTGGGATTTTATTGAGGGCTTTGAAGTTTTTAATATACACACAACTCCAAGAAATCAAAATAAATATGTTGATAGACTTGCAATATTTGGTGCCCAATTTGACATACTAGCACATATTGCAAGAAAAAAGGAGTAGCATATCAAACTTGTGGTGAGACCTGCTATTCTGGATAATCAAGATCACCGGAAAATCTTTGATAGTGACCAACAAATAGTAAATTTTCTACAAGTTGAGGTAGAATTTTCTAAAAGAAATTATTCCAAGCTACAAAATCAGTATGGTGATTAGATTATGTGGCTGAATAGCAACAAGCTACCGAATGGTCTTATCACCCTTGAAGGTATCTTCAAACTCAATGATTAGTTAAAGAAGAAAAGGAAGAACTTAGCCACAAAGAAGGGTGACTTCAAGCTAATAGAAATTTCATTGGGAAAGTCTCTAAACTTGGGAAAGGTATGCTCTACCATTGAACATGATGTTTTCATAGATCTTTGCAATAGATACAACGATGTAGTTGCTTGGACTTATAAATACCTAAAGGGTTTTGACCTAGGCCTTTCCCAACATACTATTGAATTAGATCCAGTTGCCAAACCTATAAGGCAAAAGAAAAGGCCTATAAATCTTAAGATTGAACCTTTGATGAGAAAGAAGTTGGCCAAATTGATTGAGGCTGGAATAATTTTTCCTATCAAGCATTCTTCATGAGTTCCAAATCTTGTTCCTGTCAGAAAAAAGAATGGGGAAATAAGACTTTGTGTAGATTTTAGGGATCTAAATAGAGCCTCCCTAAAATATCATTATCCCCCCTCCATGGAGAAGATTTTACAAAGAGTCAGTGAGTCAAAAAGGTTTTCCTTCTTGGATGGTTACTTAGGCTATAATCAAATTCTAGTCCAAGAATCTGATCAACATAAGACAACATTTACTACAAATCGGGGCGCCTATGCTTACTATAAAATGCATTTTGGACTAACCAATGTAGGTGCCACTTTTTGGAGAGCCATGGATATGGTGTTTCAAGGTGTGTTTATAAAGTTTGTTTTGGTCTACTTGGATGATATCAAAGTATTTCCAAAGCATTCAAGTGACCATTTTAGTCACCTTGAGAGGGTATTTTAGAAATGTAGGGAATATGGTATTTCCCTAAATCCAAATAAATGTGTCTCTGCTACTGGTCAGGGAAAGCTTCTTAGGCACATTATTTCAAAGGATGGCTTGGTCATTGATCCCACAAGAGTAAAATCTATCTTGGCCATCCCACTTCCTAGACAGAAGAAAGGATTATAGAGTTTCTTAGGCACAATTAACTTTGTAAGGAGGTTCATTCCAAACCTTGCTGCTTTGGTAAAGCCTCTTATTTCTTCGTTTAAGAAAAATATGGTCTCCAAATATTGGACAAAGGAAGGTAAAGATATTTTTGAGGCTATCAAACAAGAAATTGTTCAAGCTCCTACCCTTGTCAATCCTAATTATGAAAAGGATTTTATTCTTTATACTTCTGGAGGTGAAGCAAGTATATCAACTATTCTAACTCAGCTAAATAAAGAAAATCTAGAGCATCCCATTTCTTTCTTTAGTGAAGGACTCAAATATTATGAGGTCAAGTATATGTTGAAAAGCAAGCTCTTGCTACATTGTTAGCATTGAAAAAATTTAGAAATATGTTGTTGAATAATAGGATACAGCTAATGGTGCCCCATGTCAGCATTAAAGAGTTCCTATTGAGCAGAGATATCAATGAAAAAAGGGCTAGATGGATCACTAAGGTGGAGTATGACATTGACATCAAGATCACCAAGCTAGTGAGAGGCAAAGGATTGTGTGAACAACTTGTCTCAACATTTGAGACTCCTATAGAGGCTACCCTTGTGCTACAAGAACAACAAGCACCAAATGAAAATATACAAGGTAGTTGGATGCATGATATGGCTACCTTTTTACAAGAAGGTAGATATCCTTTCGGTCTAAATAGGACCAAAAGAAGACATTTTAGGATTGCAGTCAATTCCCTATGTCATAGTGGATGGAATACTCTTCAAAAATGATTTTAATGGAGTCCTATTAAGATGCATAGAAGTAGACCAAGTCAGTAAAATGCTAAATGAATTCCATGATGTCTCTTCAAGTGGCCATTTTTTTGCAAGTACAACTACTACAAAGATCATGAGGGTTGGTTATTATTGGCCAACTCTATTCAATGGTGCTCACAAATGGGTGAGAAATTGTAAAAAGTGTGCTTTATTTTTTAGAAAGTAAACGTTGGCCACCCTCTCTCTTCACCCCATTCAAGTTGATCAACCATTTACATAATGGGGCTTGGATTTTATTGGCATAATAAATCCACCATAAAGTGTTGGTCATAAGTGGATTTTAACAACCATAGATTACTTTACAAGGTGGATAGAGGCAATTGCTTTGAAGGAAGCTATTGATGCTTTAGTTTTAGAATTCCTTGATGGAATTGTTACAAAATTTGACACTCCTTCCACCATTATTTCAAATAATGCCAAGGATTTTACTAGTGCTCAAATCCTTGATTGGGAAATGAAGTGTGGTATTTTCTTGAAGACCTCATCTAATTAATATCCTCAGGGTAATGGCTTGGTTGAGTCTTTGAATAAAAATCTCATTAAAATTATCAAGAGGACCATTGAAGAAAACCAAGGGTATGGCATAGCAACTTAAAGACATCCCTTTAGGCTGATAGAATTACTCCTAAAAGAGTATTGGTAATTCTCCTTTCATGCTAGTTTATGGAAAGGAAGAAAGATTACCATTATCATTGGAGCTTCCTTCCCTTGAGTTGGCACATCAACTAGAGTTAGAAGAAAATGATGCTATGATAGTAAGGTTGGCTAAGCTCTTGGAACTAGAGGAGACAAGGAACAAATATATGCAAGACATAGAAACACATCAAGCACAGGTCAAAAGAAATTTTGACAAAAAGGCAATTCATAGAGTGTTCCAAGAGGGAGATCTAGTGTTGAAATGGGATGTAGATAGAGCTAAATTTGGAATACATTCCAAGTTTGATGTCATTTGGAGTGATCCATATGTCATCACTAGCTACAAGGAGGTCAATGCATTCCATCTTTCCAAGTTGGATGGTGAAATTCTCTCGATCTTAGTAAATGGGATTCATCTCAAACCTTATTTCTGATAAGTTTTGAGTTTTCATGTACATATCATAATTTTTTTTTTCCATAAGTGCTTTTGCACACCATACATTCTCCTTAAGGGAATGTATGTTCTAGCTTTCATGCTTTCCTCCAAGTGCAGGCCTACACGTGTTTTTGTTTTTTGCCCTTGGGAGGCCCATTTTTGTTGACCGCTTTCAAAACTTTGTGCCCAATGGACTAATAAGGCCTCTAGATTCAATGATTAGCAGGCAATCATCCCATAGAAATCACCAAAATGTTGACATATTTTATGCCACCCTTTAGTGCACATCATTTATATCCAATTAGAGAGATCCTATGTGTGCATCTTATTGCAATCCATGATTATTTTTGATGAATTTGGGTCTTTGAGGTTTTGAAACTCCTCAATTGTGTCTGATTAGGGTTCTGAATTGCATGTAGGGTTTAAACCCTCCTACAAACCTAGTGTTTTTTTCTTGTCACTTTTGGTTTTGTTCACTCATTGACCTTGTTTTACCTAGTCCTTGGTTGGCTAAGTTACAAATTATATCTTAGGTGGTCATGTTTTTTCAGTCTCTTTACCTATGTCTTCCAGTTGCAACCCCAATTTAAATATTTGATTAAAAGTCTTATGTTGGAGGGCCGAGAAATTATTTTTTACCAAAGTCTTATTTACCTAGGCATGGCCCCCTTTTATGAACAACTCTAAGGCATGTGCTAATTACCACTACTTAAGTCTTTGCATCACTTATCGCTAAAGTCTTGTTGCTCATCAGTTCCATTTTTGCGATGAGCAATGAGCTTATTTCCCATCCATTGTGAATCATTGAAAACATTTTTCCTCTAATTTCATTTCCACAATGCGTGATGGGTTATGTTTCCCTTATAACACTAGCATATTTCACATCACGTTTATATTTTTGAGTAGCAAGGTCCTTCACACAATGAGCAATGATCAAGTGACTAAGGGCCCAGATTTAAAGATGGTGATTGGGCAATCATCGCTAGCTTCTAGTGCATCACATTTACAACATAAGAGTTGGAGACCTTTGCATGATGTGTGATGGAAAAGTGTATGAAATCAACATGGAAAAGTGGTAGTTTTGCGTTGTCCCACAGTGATATGGTGGGTCCTATGTTGAGCCTAGCAGGACAATGGGTAGGTGATAGGTGACTTGGTGAGCCCAAGGTTTTTTTTTTCTTTGTATGGTTTCAATGGCTCAGATTCAACAGAGAAGATCTAATGGTCATCACACGCATCAATCACATCATTGTTGTGATTGATGTTGCCCAAGTGCTTTTCGTAATGGTTTTGTTTGTCGTGATGGGAGCGTCAACGGTTCAAATTTGAAGGCAAGCATCTAATGGTCATTGCAAGGGTTCTTCACATCGTAGTTTGGAAACATAAAGCATGGAGCCTTTATGTGATGAGTGATGGGTGAATATTCTGGTGAATATTCCTTCCATCAGAGCTACTCTACACATCACGTCTTTACATTTTATCGATGGGTGCCTTTTCGTGATGAGCGATGAGGCATTGAGATTAAATAAAGAACATCCAATGGATAAAGTTGCATCACGCCCTTGCTTCACATCATTTTTGTGGAGCAAGGCAGTGGAGTGGTTTGTGTGATGCGTGATGGGTGGCAAGATCTCTTCATCGAGGAGACATTTCTATATCGGAGTGAGCTGAAATGTTGTCCCTTAGACATTCTGATGGATGACAAGATCTCTTCATTGGAGGAATTATGGATATCAGTAGGACCTATATGATGGTCCCTTTGACATCCCAATGAGATGGTGACAATGGCAGATGGTGAATACTGAGGCGACATGTGTCACGGTAGGGCCCATTTCTTTGGTTTCTAGTGTGTGAGATGAAGATCAACGACTATGTTTTAAACTTTTCTCAATGTTTGATCTGAGCCCTTCATCTCCAATCCAACAACCAACATTCAAAATTTAATGGCTAATTGATCATTTTCATGGAAAATTTGTAGAATTTATTGTATTAGCGACATTCCTAGCTACCCAATCAAATTTGATCGACAATGGCCCATTTTTTTATGCCTTTTCAATGTTGCTTTTTAGTATTGGATGATGCCATTACTCTCTGATATTTTTCTATTTTGAGTTATAGATATTTTCTATGGATGTTGTGTGTGCCCATCCTTGCATTCATGTGATTCATCATTTTGGGGCTTGTTCAAGTTGTCAGAGCCTTTGTGGCTAGTTATGTTGCTTTGTGATGGGAGCAATTTCAATCATTTTAAATTTGATCGAACTCATCTTCTTGCAGACCATAGTTAGGTTAGGGTTAGGGTTTTGAATTCAAACCTCAGTTATACTTGACCTATAAAGGCAATTTTTGTATCTTTTTGAGGGGTTCTTCCTCTGGCTTCTCTAAGATTTTTCTATTGCAAACACTACATTTTTTCCATTTCTACCATTATAAAGTTTGTTCTAAGCTTTATGTCAATAACTTCAACTATTATCACCATTGTCTCTTGTATGTTTGAGTGAAATTAATTTACCTTCATATTTGAACATGTGTTTTAGTTGTTCCTTTGATGTATTGTGCTATTATGAAGTAGGAAGAAACAAACTCTAAATTTGGTGCATCACCTTCTTTCATTTTCGTGTTCTCCTTCTATCTCTTTTCCTTTGTGATTTGCTAGAGTAGAATAATAATAGGGTCTTCTTGTGTTGGGTTAGACCAACACAATTGCACTTAGTTTAGAAGAGTAAGTTGGCCTTCTCTGGAGACTTGACCTCATTTGCAAGGTCCCACACCTTGAGGTCATTTCCATTATGTCATTACAACACTGAACTCTTGTTCAATAGGGTGCAGTTTTATGTGACAATAGTTAGTGAGTGAGATGTATGTATGTGGCATTATGTTTGGTTGCACATAATAAGATTGTTCTTCAGTTTCAGGTGTTTGTGGTAGTATTGCTAAATATTTTGATAGTGTTGGAATATTCTTGGATGTTTTAAAATGTCGATATATGTTCTACATGATGTTTCCAGACCTAGAGAGGCGTGTATCTGGTCATTTGTTAGTGTTAGTGCAAGTTTGGCCGACCCATTGTGTTGGCACTGATTGTGGAGGCTGTTTGTTGTTTGTGGAAGCATGGAAAAGTGTGTCGATGTAGATTTGGGTCCTAGTTAACCCTTGGTGTTGTTTTCCTTCACTTCTCTCCACCATGAAGTGTTTGGTGCCAACCTATTTAGTGGTTGAATGTTTGAGGTACATACATTTCATTGAGGCCAACTTGGAGAAGGTTTTTGAGGTTATGGAGGATACATAAGAAAGGTTAATTATTGGTGATGTGTGGAAAATGTGTGACTATTTTATAATGCAAATGTGATCAAATTTGGTGATCTAAGTGCAAGCTTAAATGCCTAAGGCTACTGGATGCAGTGAGTAGAAGGTGTCTACATTTTCAATGTTCCTGAAGTTGTTGAAGGTAGTGAGCCAAAGGTTGCAGATGGTGTAGAGTTGTAGTGTTGGATTTTTCTTGTTGCTCTAAGATAGTGGATCCCTCTGTAATAGTCTTCTTCTATTCTTCTTTCTTTTGGATAGTGAATCCTTTAGGCAGTGAGCCCTTGGTAGTGAGCCTTTCTTCTCTTTTGGGTAGTGAGCCTATTATATTTGGTGTTATTATTCATACATATGTGAGTTAATCCTCATCATGTTTTTTTCCCTGATTAGGGTTTTCTACGTAAATTTGGTGTTCTCTTGTGTTGATGTTTCATATGTTTACATTTTGTTGATGATAATAATGGCTTGATGGTTAAAGAAGGTTTAAGGTTTTAATGTAAATTTGATTCACCCCCCTCTCAGTTGTCCTATATGTTTAACATCTAGAAATAAATAATTTGTTGGTCAAAGAATAGTTGTGCTAACCATCTTTTCCTAAAGATAATTACAAAATCATCTCATGTTAAGCTCAAATAACTTAACCCTAATTCCATTTTCTTGTTCATCCACCAAGTGGATGCTTCTCCTAACAATTGGTATACTCCCCAAACTACCTTAGTAACTTCAAAATAATTCCTTATTTTGAAGTACTTCTCCATTTTAGTGAGTTGGACCTTTGTTGCATCTTCACTCACTATTCCATCGAAGTTTAGTGGTGTCAACTTTTTAGTGTCCCTAGATAATTCAAGAGCTAACTGATTTCTCTTCTCATTATCATCTCTCAAATTTTAGTTTTTTCATTGTACCCACTTTAGGCGGTGAGCTCATGCTTGTTTTCATCTTCGCCTTCATGAGATGCTTCCCTTTTAGGCCTAATTTTACAAAATTTCACCAAGAGGTCTAATTTTAGCATTTACATTATAAACAATAAACAACATTCATTCATTATGCTTAATCCAAGAGAGATATTTTACAAAATTTCAAAACTTTATTATATTATTCAGTGGATTTATATAACATCCTTATTTAGTACAAAAGCTTTTAACCATTTGTGACTACATGTCACTATCAGAAAATGGCATCTCCTTAGGTTCTTCCTCACCTTAGAGTCAACTAACACAAACTTGGAGGGTGGATGTACACACAGGTACTCCTTCATAACCTCTTTTCCTAACTTAGGGGCCTCATGACCATAACCAAAATGCATATCCCTGATAGCAAATAGTTTAACTGGTTTGACAATAGGGATGGGTATAATGGACTTCATTGTTGTTTTCTCTCATTGTTTCTTCTCTAGCTTAATACACTTGAGTGTGTCAGCTACGATTTCAAAGTCAATGAGTCATGCACCTTTGGTGTAATTTATGTTCTCAAGGAGTTTGACCTTTGGAGATGACTCCTTCTTAGCCTTAAGGCTAGGCAAGGTTTTGGGTACTGACTTCCTAATAGTTTTCCTTGTTCTTACCATTCTAGAACAAGAAAATTTCAAACATTATCTACTAATAATGTTTGAGGAAATTTTTTTGCAATGAGCTCATAGGTTCATGTGTTGAACCTGGTAGCTTTGATACCATAAGTAACAAACTAACTCATACAACACAAAAATTACTTTAGTTTTTACCACAAAAGTAAAATAAAGCATTTGCTAAAAAATAGAAATGTAAAACTTTTTATTTTCATACATCATTTATTACGTATATTTCAAATATGAAAATGTAAACATATGTTGAATTTGAAACTAATTTACATTTCATCTTAAAAATTAGATAGGACTTTCAAAATTACAACTCATACATGATAAACTAGCAAGTATACAAATTTACAAATTAAAAAACAGTTTTAAGGTCATGTCTTCCATATTTAGATAATTCTTTTGTTTCACAAGAATTAACATTGTCATCTACAAGAGGGAGAACATCACCTGAGCACTTTTCCTCCAACCACAGACCGGTAATCCCCCGCACACCTTCCAACTCAAAGTGGCCCTACCCTTCACGAAGAGTATAGAATAAGGAACCTAAAAGTATGTCATCTGTGTTTCTAGTGTTGTGTCCTACATAACCAATCAACCAAACAACTTTAGACTTCTCTAAGTATGACCAATCTGACTAGACATGCAAATTGGATCATGGTGAACCGACTAATGCAAGAAGATGCTTTTGCATTACTTTGGCTGAAGTTTTGAAAAAATTTCAATAAATTCCTTAATAAGTGGAGTCATATGTTCACACACCTCTAACTCGACTTGGAAACCACCTTGACCTAAAGTTTAACTCAAAACTAACTATTTGACCAACTGGTTTGAATTTTCATAAAGTTACTCAAACATGATGTAATGACTCATTAAGTTGGTAAATGTCTAGATTGGTTATAATTTTTTGAATTTGAACACTCATGTTACATTCTTGTAACAACTTGGGACTTGGAAACTACCACTTGTTCAAGTCCTTATTTCAAACCATGAGAGTAAACTACTCTCCTATTTTCATGCACATTTGATTAATATTTATGACACAATGTCATCAAATCAAGACACTTTGTCTCATCTTTAAGGTATTGATTACATATCAAATAAGTATAATAATTTAATAATAAACATGAAAAGAAGATCACTTCTTCTTAAATAATGTTTCAGACTTTTCAATGTTCTACCACATGGTTTCATTCTTCAAGAAGACAATAAAATTTTTGGTTAATTACGATATCAAATATCATCTTATTTTATTCAAATTAAAATTATGTTCAAGTATTGAATATTCTTCAATAAATCGGCTTATAAAGTTGTCTTTAATAAGTTAACTCAGTTGAGAAAGCATCTTGCTTATCTCACATTTAAATAATTACATTTTGTAAAATATTCATAATGTAAACCTATATAAATGTCCATATATAAAATTGAAAAATAATCTCTATATGATAAAATGAAATAAATCAATCATTTTAACATAGCAACAAATTATCTTTCTAATTTGCTACTCATTTAAAAATGAAAGAGGAACAATTTAAGTTCTAGTTTCAACCTAGAAAATTAAACCATTTTTCCTTATGTTTTAACTTGGTTTATTCTTCAACAAGAAAACTAATCTTCCTCTTTAAAAATATAGAAAATTTATAAAATGCAAACTAAGAATTGCACAAAGAAAATACAAATAAAAACATGTATGTGATATTCTTTCTCTTCTTTGTACCTGAACTCCAAAAATAGCAGTAAAAGTGATTTGCACAGTATTTCCGAAAAAAATGCAACTTCCTCTAGAGCCCAGCTTAGCAATGTTGAAGAAAAACTCAAACTTGTTGAAAAATATCTTCAATAAAATACCAAGAACTAACAACAAAATAACTTTTCTCTAAATAAAGGATTTTATTTGATTAAAATAAAATAAATCTTTTGCTTAACTCGTTGCTCTCACATTAAAACTCAATAAGTTATTCATAGTCACTACCCCTTTTCTTCCAACTCACAAAGTTAATATCACAAAGATAATAATGTCACTACTCAAATGAAATCCTTTATGTCACCTCTTTGCTCTTTATTGTAACACATATAGAATAAGAAAATATAACCAATAATCTCTTTCCTTCTTTTTCCCTCTTAGTACATGATGAATAGTCAATAATGTTTCCCAAATTACTTAACTGGTGGTAAAACCTTACTCTCCTAATACCTACACTCCCTTCTTTCTTCTCCCATATGCAAGAGTAGAATGACAAACATGAAAAATATAATCATTTTTACCTTCTATTTCTCACAAATCTTTCTCTCCTCTCCCACTATGTTGGCATTTAAAGATCAATCAAATTCATTAAATTAGGCACCACTTTTCTTAATATGTGGCAAGTTAAAGTTAACATCTATCGCCACTTATTGTGGCTTGACCCAAAACTGTTATGAGCACTTTATGCCATGATTTGAAGTGGGTGCTAAAATGCATTTCATTAATGGTTTTAAACTCCTTTAACATATTCCTTAAAGTTGGTGCTCAATGAAATGTTAAATTGCATTCTAAATATTGAAAGCATCGCCCCATGAAGGGCTCGACCACTATGCCAATATGCCATTCTTACTTATGGCTTAAATGATGGTTGGCAAAGTGCATTAAAGGATGTTTTAACTACCATTTAGTGGCTAGCAAAATAGTTGAACTAATGTGCCACTTTGTGGCCTTCACAATGGCTTAAATTCCAATTAAAATGCTCTCTCAAACATGCCATCGATTGAGGCTTATATGCCTCTCAATGCCAGCATAAATAATTTTTAATTTACTCTTTATTACTTTGTTATTACAAGAATGACAAAATTTTCCAATGAATTAATAATTACATTTTATATATATATTACCGATAAAATTTATATACATGTGTGTATAACTGATTTTTAAACCGAATATATATATATATATATAATATGTATTTTATTTAATACAATTTAATATTAATCGATTTGACTTGGTTTAAAACAAGATTGATAAATTGATATCAATTTAATTCATAACATAAATTACTTTATTTTTCCTAATCGAGAAAGGAAAGCAAAGATTCGAATAGGTTAAACCTAAACTCTCGACTCGATTCGACACAAATCGATTTTTGACAAAACATAGAAATTGACTCAACAATAGGATTAGGGTAGACCTACGTGAGTGTGTGCAAAAACTCAATTGGAATAACTTGTTTTGTTTAGAATTCTATATTCCTCTTTCCATTGATACTCTCCCCCTCTCTCTAGAGGGCAAGAAAAATAGTCTTGCATTTCACTTAGAAATCATTCAAATAGTTAGTCGTTATAAATCATGACATCATCAAAATCTTCTTCCAATAACATATAATCATCAAAATTCAGTTACATTTCATTGAATATAATCTCATCATAATGTTAAATAACATAAATTCATCATTAGGTACCGAAATTTATTTTAACATAATAGTTAAAAGTAACTTGGTAAAACAAAATCGGGTCATAACAGAAAGCTAGTATTAAGAAGACAATTTTATAAACCATTTTATGTTTTTGTGCCTTGGTTGTTTTGTGTGTCTTTTTAAACCATTTCTATAAAGGATTAAAATGAACCATACACATTTTAATTTGGTTAATCAAAGAACAAGTATCTTTTAATCTTGAAAGAGTGTGTGTATGCTCTTCTCTCACACACTTTGTGTGCATGTATGATGTTCTCTCACATGCTTTGTGTGATCTTGAGAATCAAAAACACCACTTCTTTCCTTTTATTTTAAGGGCCTATCAAGGGATTTCATCAGCCTAGAGGATGATGTCAAGTCTAGTGTTTTGGTGGAGTATAAATAGTAGGGGTGAATCAAAAGACACGCCTCTTGGAATTTATGAGTTTGTCATTTGAGCTAAGCTCCCAAGAACTTTATATCTTGGGAAAGTGAAGGAGAAGGGTGGTTTACCCTCTTCTCTCGGTTGTTTGACTTTCTTGCACTTTCAAATTCATGGATTAGGCCTCACATGCCCTTGTGGTATATAGAGGATTCCCTTAGAAAGCTTGTATAGCCTAGTTTAAGACCTTTCAACTATTGCTTAGTGTGGTGCAAGGTACAATATCATGCTTGAAGCTACTCACCATGTATCTCCCTGAGTAGAGATAGAATTTCTTTGAGAAAGGTCTTAGGACCTCTAAATAAAGGGAAAAGTTGAGCCCTTGTGCCACTAGATCGCTATCTATTGACTCTTGAAAGATAAGTGCCTTGCATTAATCTTGGGATTTTGAGCCTTTGGCTAGTGGGTCTGCACTAAGTTAACACTAATAATTGATTAGTTATAGGCTTGTTCATGTGTTTTTCATGTCTATTTTTGTTAGAATAAAACCTCCCCATCTGAAACCCAATGGGAACCTTATCCTTTTTAAGCCTTAGATCTTTTTAATCTTCTATCTTTTTATTAGTATAATTTCTCAAAATTTCAAAAACCCAAAAATATTTGAAAAACAACAAAATCCAAAAAACATTTGTCCAAAAAGCATTTGAAATCCCAAAAAAAACAAAATTAAAAATCCAAAAACCAAAAAAGTCTTTGATTGCTTATCTTTACCTTGCACTAGTGTTTAGAATCCAACTATTATTTGCCAACTCAACCATCCTTTACATCCAGACCTAAACTCCACCAACTTATCCATCTAAACCATCCCCTTGTCCATCCTAACCCAAACTCATAACCATTCCTTCATCTTACCTTGATAGTCTCCTTAGTCAAATTGAAAACCTCTTCTTTGATGATGATGATGAGATCCTTGTTGATCAACTAGAGGATGAGCCCTATGAGGATAATGAGCATATTTTTTATCAACCAGAGAATGAACCTTATGATGATAAACCCTTAGATTCTACTTCCTTAAGAAAAATTCATCCACCCATGTTCCATCAATACCAACAACCCATCATCTCTAGTCGTCCATCCATCTATCCTCAATACCAACAACCTACAAGCTCTAGTAACCCATTCACCAATCCTCAATACCAAAAACCTACAAGCTCTAGTAATCCATTCATCTATCCTCAATACCAAGAATTCATAATCCCTATTCAATCATCCATCTAGCCTCCTTTCCAATAATCTACAATCCCTAGTCACCCATCCATCTATCATTCATACCAACAACCCCCAAATTTTCAACCTACTTACCAACAACCCATAAGCTCTAGTCATTTATCCATCTACCCTCGATATCAACAACTAGTTAACATAATATATACCTTTAATTCCTAAAACATTCATTAGTCATTCTTATCCTAACCTTGACAAGGGAAACCAATATTCCATCAAAATCCTTCCTCAACACCAAACTATATCATAAATCCCTATCTTCCATGCATATATGAAATCATCATCCCAATCACCAAACCAATAAATTATTATAGCCTACACATCCTCTCCCAATCCTTCATCATCTAAATCATTACAATCCACTCTATCCCAGTACTCAGATCCATCCAATAAAAATACCTTTAGCCATGCTCTATGAGGACTAATATTAGAGGATCTAAAACTCTAATATGAAAAAAAAGTTAGGTAATCCCATCACATTGCTAATCCAATGCCATACAAACATCTCCCACCATCATGCCCTCCATCACATATCACTATAATAAAATATCTTCCTATCCAAACTCCACTATTGCCATTCCAAAATCCTGAGTTCATGAAAGAATCTCCTATTCATATCCAAAATCAAATTCTATTATCTAATCCATTGGAATTATATCAAGATAAAATTTCAAAGCATGGTGAAACAAGCTCCATCATAAATCAAAATCAAGTTACCCAAAAAATCCCTATAAATGATCATGATATACAAGCTAATTTGATCCTTGATCAATATCCTATTCATAGTGTCGATGATAATCGAATCCTCGATCATGATCCTATTTTTTAGTCCATCCAAGAATCCCCTATAGATGATAATGGCATCTAAGCTAATCCAATATCTAAGGAATATCCCAATTTTGATCATGGCATCCAATATAAGCCTATATTTAATCAATATCCTACCTATGTTGAAGAAATCCAAGATGATCCCCTCATCCACCTTTATCCCATTCATAATCATAAAATTATAGCTGATCATATCCATAGTCTAATCCCCTCCATTTCCCAAGATGAGACACTTGCCTCCTTAGGACACCTAGATAATCAAACAATGACATGGATCAAATCAAAGAACATAAAAATTCTACCATAGATCACATCGACATCCTAATTGATCAAGAAGTAACAAGCATGATGTAGGATAAAGCTCTACTATCCTATAAACTAGGATTATCTACTTTTTTCAAAGCGGGATTTCTTGCCAATGAGAAAATAGCAAGCATTAATGGTTTCTAGCTACACAATGATGGGTTAGCATCTTTCTTCCAAAAAAAAAAATACCCCATCGCAAATAGAATATGTTAAGAGTATGTAGTATCAACTTGGAAGAGGATTAGGACTACATGAGCAAGGGATCTTAGACATCAAGGTCTTGGTTATTTATCGATCAACAAATCAAATAATTTTAGTGATATAAACATCAAAATAGGGGTCACATTTAGTCCTTACCATAAGGTTGTTGCCAACACTCCTTCCATCCACACCATAAACCATTATTCAAAAATTATTAAACCCATCAATTGGAACCAACAAAAACAAAATCCTTACAAATACAAAGTCCAAAATCAGATTCCAAAGGCCATTGAACCCAAAAATTCAAGTCAGAAAATGAAGTTAAAATGGACCACAAAGAAAATTAGATCAAGAAAAGAAAAATTTCCAAATCCAATATACAATCAAAAAGTGGAGCCACAAGAAAAGAGGTCTCCTACATATAACAAGTGTCCACCTCCTTCAAAACAATTATCAATCCCACCATGTAAGGTGTATAAAATTGTTGGTTCCAAAAAAAACCCAATCTAAAATCCAAACTCTATCATCCACTATCTCAAGTTTGAAAAATAAAAATCCCTACATCCAAAGTTCCAAATAGTCCATCCACATCTACCATCACCCATCATAATCCAACATCTCACCTAAAATTAAAAAATCCTACTTCACAAATCCATCACATCCTAGAATCAACACTTTATCATAAGGACTCTCATGGAACTCTATCATGATGTATGTATTTAGATAAGGCCAACCCTTGCATTAGAAAGGATCATAATGACATCCATTAGTTGTATACAAGTTCCATGATCCTGACAAGGTAACTCCTCCATAGAGCTCAATGTTGGCATATCATGACACCAACATCTAAATCAACATCGTCAAAGAATTCAGAACAATCAGTGATCATCTAAAACATCAAGGCCATCTAGAAAATATCAAAAAAATGAAAAATACAAAAATACAAAAAAAATAGTAAAAAGAAAAATTCAAGAATCCAATAGTGAAAACCATTCTTATGGCACTTTGGATAAGTGCCATGATGAAAACCTGGAAAATGGACATCATGCATAAGACCAATTATCTATGTGGAACATTACACTTGGGGGAAAGTTGCCTCATCTTCTATACCTATGTCATGACATTTCCATCCATCCATCCAATCCATATCATTTCCACCCATCTTTCATATCTACCTTGATCTTGATAAGGACTAAGGCACACAATTAAAGCATGCTTTGGAAAAAAATTGGCATGTCCATCCTTTTTCCTTGCACTATAAAACATCATGTCATTTTCTATATAGTATTATTTAATCTTATATCTTGGAGAAAACAAGTTATTCCTATGTGACATAGTCCTTGGAGATCATATCCTAAATCCCCCATCCAATAATCCTCATGTCTTCCTATCCTCTACCAAAGAAAACCCTTACCCTTTCATATTTATCACAAGACTTAGTTTTCCCTTTTCATTCCAGTTCAAGGATTCTAATCCACCTAGCCAACATCCCTCCATAGTCCCATCCAATCCTAAGAGTAGTCCATCAAAACACAACAATCTTAATCCATACAAGCTTGCTATAAAATTTAGTGCATCATCCAAAACATTCCTTGGTTTTGTTCCTAGCCTTGCTGCAAACCTTAATCTTTTAGTCACATTATCATCATTAGGATATGTCTTTCCTAGTTCTAACATTATTTTGGGACGTGTCCCCATATCGACAACATTATCATCATCATCAACATCATCATCAATCAATTGGTTTTGGACTTGACTAGGGGCAATATCATGTTTGTCTTTATATCCTTGTGCACGCTTGCTTTCTTGCTTGTGTGTCTCTTTCATTAATTTGCATTTTCCATGTTCCTTATCCTATACCATCCATAACATATCACCCCATAAATAAATACAAGAAAAATTAGGCATATATATGTGCTTTCAAACCTTCAAACCAACACACTTGAAACATGTTCTTTCAGCATAAAACCTAAGAGATTTACATCACCCTAGATAGCATGCAATCAAAACAATCCTTTTCCATCACAAACATTTCCTTATCACCCATCACTTTTCTTATCCATTATGTTTCCTTCTCAAAACCATACATTTGTCTTATACAAGATGTTTCCTTCCTAAAATTGGACATGACCCAAATCCATCCTTTAGTCTTTTCTACATCTTAGTAGAAGATAGTATTGTTGTGTGTTTATTGATCATTTATTGTCTTTTTCTTTGGTTTATCTTTTGATCTTTTAATATTTATTTTTATTTATCTTTTGACCCATATTGTACCTACACAAGGTCAACACAATAATTTCATATGATGGTGTGCTTTGATGTGGCATAAACTACAACAAGGTCTATTATTTATGTGTGTCATGTTTGATGTTTGTTTCATCACATATCCACCTAGAGTGTCATACACCTTGTGAGTGTTAGGGCATCCTATTGCATTTTGTTTTCTTGGGAGTCAATCCATACATTGGATACATTGTCACCTCGGTCTCATAGACCTTGGTGCATAACACCCATTGCTATATCAAATAAATGTTGCTAATCTCAAAGTTAGCATAACAATTCATCATCATTTCATTCATAGACATGTTTCTTACATCCATATTTTATTATTTTTCTTCCATCATTTTTCCTCTTTCATTTAACATTTTTCTTCTCTTCTTTCAAGAGATCACCCATGCATTTTATGCACATATAATCTCTCGAGGGGGCATGAAAAATCTCATATTTTCTAATTATCTTCATATAACTTCCAAAAACCATCTTAATCATTTGATTTCTCGCTTGACTAGGGTATATCATCATCTTCTTCATCTCTTCTAATTTTTCACCTTGGCTACTTTTCTTTTCTTTGAAACAATGTTACTTTGAACATTACTTCAAAGAGGGGCAAAATGTAAACACCTAAAATATTCCTCCTAATCATCAACCTTAATTATCATCATATCATTCCTTAAATCATTAATCACATATATTAATTATCACATTAATTATCCATTAATAATCATTTATGACATCAAAAATCATTCATTAATTAATAATTCCCATTTATCCATTTAATTAAATAATATTTTATTATTTAATTAAATGTGATCTAATTTTTCATTTTTTTCTAATAATTTTCATTTTCAAATCGTCAGTCAACTCTTTCTTCCATCATCAATTAACTCAATCTTATTTAGCATATCAACCTTCTCTCACAAGTTAACTCCATTTGATTTTAGAATCTTCATCTTCATCCACCAGTCAACTCAGCCTTCAAATAGAAACTTTATATGCATGATTATCCATGATCTTAATTAGATAATTCAATATTATCTCTTCATCACTTCAGAATGGAAATTTTCTATTTATCAGTTGAGTTGACTCCACAGTTAGTTCAGTTAACTAAAGTCTTTATTCTTGTCAACTTTCATTTTATTTTTCGTCGATAAGTTTATAAATATAGTTTTTTCTTCATCATTTTCATATCTCACATCTTTATGAAAATCCATTCTACTAAATTCATATCTTGCATCTTATGCAAATCAACTCTGTCAAAATCACAAATCAATCAAGTCTAGTGTTATATTGTTGAGATTTAGCATCCACGTCATTTATCTTGAGGTTTGTAGTGGTAAAATAGAAGTTTAATTTGATTTTAATTTATGTTTTTGTTACTTTAATTTCTAGTTGTCCAATTTCAATGCTTACACCCAGTTGGGAATTATTTTTGGAATCCTTTTATGTTGTGAAATGCTAGTGTGTGCTTGATTTAAATAATTTCCTAATTTCATGTTTTTTTGTAAAATATTTAATAAGATGCAAATTTTGCATGATTTAATCATATTTTAATCATAGAATCGAATTAAGGTAAATATTTAAATGATAGTTTAAATTACCTTTTTGATCGTAGAAATGCTAAGAATTTAAATAGTTTCTATAGTGATTATCAAAATATTTTATGAATTTTGGGGAAAATGCGAGAAAATGAAAATATAGCTAAGTTAATTAATTTCAAAAAAACCTAGGGTGGGAATGTGTGTTTGTGCTCAATTTAATCATATGGATTTAAATGACTTTGAAAATTGAATGTGAGTGTTTTATTTATATTTGGTAATTTTAAAGAAATAAATAAAATAGAAAATATGAAAAGGAAAATGGAATAAAAGGAAAAATGACTTAGCATTTTAGGGAGTTGCTGAATTTGGAGGATTTTTGCTCTAAAAAAAACCCTCTCTTGCCAAATTTTTGAAAATAAATTTGGGAATGCATTTGTGGGTGGATTTGTGTGAGATTTGAAGCAATGGAATATGAATTGGGATAGGAATGTGCTCTTGATTGGATTTGTCCTTTCATGTGGTGTGTTGTGAGTACTCTTCAGTTGTTTATTTTGAAAAATTAGAGGTAAGTTCCTCATTACTCCTTTGTTCATTATTTTTACTTTCAAATGGATTGTAGGTAAATAGTGGAGTATCAAACACTCCTAATGCTCTTTCAAATTCAAAATTAGAGTAGTTGTGAATTTATTTTGTAAATTTTTGAAAAATGTCAATTTTGTGCCCTCATAATGCTAAAATTTCCAAAATGCCCAAAAGTTGATTTATATGTCACAAACTAGTTGTTGTGCATGCTCTTGGAGCTGAAAAGGTACTTTTTGTTTTGAATTTATGAAAAAATGGAATATTTGAAGCTCCATTAATAGAGTTTACATGTAATTTTTAGTTTTTGGCATTTAGAATTAAATTAAAAAATTTGAATTTAGAAAGTGAAATTGAATGATTTATTTTGGGGGAAATTGAGTCTCCTTAATGCATTTTCGTAAGGAACATTTTAAGATTGTGTTTAGTTTTTGAGAAAATAAATTTATGACATGTGAGTGTGAATTTTTGTGTCACACTCGTTGGTGAGTGTGAAGAGCCTAGGAATAAGGTACTAGAGAAGGTATGGAAGTGGCTCCCAATGTGTCCCTGACACAAAGTGGCAAGTAGGTTGATCATGGGTAGGGATTCATTTAATCAAGTGATAATTAATGAAAAATGGGTAATTAATTAACTAAGATAATGGATGCCCTTCTCATGCCTTGAGTGCTAGCACAAACTAAGGATGTTTGGGAAGACATGTTAGCTTAGGGAGTTTGGGTCTTGTAAAATCAAGCATCCTCATTCGTAGGAGAGGATTAATAGTTTCCACAGGTGACATGCCTTTGAACATTGTGATGACACTCCCTAACTAGCTCTCTAGCACCTTACCCTACCTTGTGTGTGATTCACACACACATGGAGTTGGGTCTAATGATGATCCTTGGTACCATGTAAGAGAGAGTTATCATATGTTTTATGCCCTTGGTGAGTTTTCCCAAGGATTATTTCTTGTATGACATAGGTGACTTGGACTAATGCAAATTGTGATGTGATGTTGGTGAATTTTCCCAATGAGATCTTGTATTTGATCATACTTTTATTTGATCTATCTTGTGTTTGGATAAGTGTTTATATGATGTGTTTATGGAGATTTTTCATCATGTATGGTATGTGTGTGTAAGCCCTCTCCTCATGTGTTTGGCATGAGTGTTGTGTTTATGGCCCATGTGACTATCTCCTAGCATGGTGGGACTAGATCCTTTCTATTCCATGAGGTTGG
>VDFB02281492.1:816783339-816901513 GCA_007258455.2 Sequoia sempervirens
GGTGTGAATAGAGTTTTCTTTCTATTTTCTTTTCTATTTGATGTGAAGAGTTTTATTTCATCTTCTTTTCTATTTGGTGTGAATAGAGTTTTCTTTCTATTTTCTTGTATATTCAATGTGAATAGAGTTTTCTTTATATCTCTATTTTACTTTGGTGTGAATAGTGTTTTCTTTCTATCTTCTTTTATATTTGGTGTGAATAGAGTTTTCTTTCTATCTTCTTTTATATTTGGTGTTGCTATGTTTCTTTTTCTTTTGATGTGTTTTCAAGGTTTTTCACACTTAGTTAAATTTATTTAGAGCATTTGTTTTTTATTTTATTTCATAAGATTAAAACATGTCAACATTTGAGTTTATCTTATGTTGTATCTTTTGTCTATATATAAGGGCTCTCATAATGTAATCAATCTTTAATGTATTGTATTATTTTGGAAAATATAACATAATTATTGTTTCTCTCTTGTGTTGAAGGTAATTAGTGATGTAGGTGTTCATTGGCTCTTACGAATCCTTGTGATTTCTCTTCCATGGTATTGGAGTTTCAAATTTGTCACCCACTTTTATTTTTTGGATTGTTTTGCCAAGAAATTTATGTGATGTATTTCATAGCAAAATAGACTTCATCATTGAGTCCAAAAGGCCCCAAAATCTAAGAATTGATAATAAATTCGATAAGGTTTGGTCAAGTCCAAATTTAGCCATTTGTAAAGCATCAATAAAAATATTGGCTATACACATTCATACATTTCGTATAAATACCCATAGATCCATATAGTATATTTTCCCTTGTCATATAGTTTATGTGTAGTTTGCAAATATATCATCAACATATTTAGGGAATATTCTATAGTTTGTGTTAGTGGAAGGTACAATTTTATTATTTTTTGGTGGGAAGCCATACTTTCTCTATGCAGCTATGCATCAACATGTGTGATAACAAAGTATAAATTTGAGTAGACCCTCCATCATTAGTAGTCAACATGGGGAGGTTTTTGTTTAGCACCTAGTCATAGGGAGCCAACCCATGAGGGCTTATTCATTGCAACACTTGCACACTACCATAGTGGTGTGATCTAACACTCCACTCCACTTACATTGATTATTATGGCCACAACACCACCATTCCTCTACTCCACCTAAGTGATCGTACTAGTAGCTTTGCTCCCTCAACCATTATCGTCTCACTCACATAGGGGGCACCACCCCAATAATGAAAAGGGTATTTTTTGGAAGCATAACTCTCCCATACAAAGTATGTTTTTTGACTTCTTATAGGGTTGGAAAGGTATTTTTGAGTGCCTTACAATGATCCACCTAGTTTTTTTAAATTGTACATCAAGAACTTATCATTTTAGCTTGAAGTCAATTTTCATACTTTGACTTATTTTTGAAAATAATTATAAATAAGTGGTCATTTTTCCTTTCATCTGGGAGTTGATTGGTTAAGCTATAAGGGGGTAGTATTATTTATTTTCTCTTTTTTTGTAATATTAAATTTTTGTATCATGGGTCAACATTAGTTTTCTCTTCTTACACCATACAACTATTATGAGTGGAAATCCAAAATAGAAATCTTATTAAGACAACTAGGAGTATACCAAATCACTATGTATATTGTAATGCCCCAAGTCGACATGCTTAGAATAAAAATTGACAGAACAATTTTTTTTTGAAACAAAGACAACCACAT
Organism: Sequoia sempervirens; assembly: GCA_007258455.2. Lineage (NCBI taxonomy): Eukaryota > Viridiplantae > Streptophyta > Pinopsida > Cupressales > Cupressaceae > Sequoia > Sequoia sempervirens. The sequence continues at coordinate 816,785,030 of VDFB02281492.1, forward strand.
CGATAATACATGTCTCACTTGCACAACATGCACACAAGTGTTACAATGACACAATGATAAGAACAAGGCACCTTCACCATTGCATAAGCAAGGTGGAAACAACAGAAGACTAACCCCTTGTGGGGTAAATCTACCATAATGAACAAATAAGAGAGATAGAACAACACCTACATGACAATCGATTACCAAACCATGATTGTGTTATCTTGCAACACCACACCATGATAGGATGAGGGAATAATCAACCTCCAATGCTTACCCAAACACGCTAAATAACTTAAAGACAAGGACATACCTTCATAAGAGGTTGAGATAACTAGAAGGCACAAAATTTCCACTAACTAGAACGATGACATATCACTTCCGGACCACCACACACTTTCCAAGATGTCTTGCCACAACATGGTATCACACAAGTGGAAGAATACAACTCCACGACACCCAATGACCTATGAGGCTTGTTGAGGACACCAAAAAGGCCAATCACAAAGGAATACAACCGTCCCAAGTCTTTGCAAGACTAGATGCACAATATCCCTAACCTAGGTTTGACAACTATGAAACTTTGAAAGAAGATAGATAAAACAAGGTAAGAAAAGTTACAATATTTGAACAAAAACACATAATAACATGCACAAAACAACACTAGAACCTTGGCACCATAATAAATACCTTTCGTTTACATGGTTTTCCCACATGAGGCTTTGAAATAAGGAAGAAAGATCAAGTCTTGAAATAGAGAAACTTGGTTTTCGAAGGATTTCAACGACTAAAATAGTTGAAACGAAAAAATCATAAGGCATAAAAAAATTTCATCAGTGGAATTAGGCTTATAAAAAAATTGGCTATCTAAGGTTAAAAGGATTTACATTCAATCTTTTGTATGGAAATGAGGCCACCTAAACACATGATGAGGTTTTCCAAACAAAGAGACAAAAACTTGAGTTTTAACCCTATCAAACTAGGTTGCCCCATTGTCAACCAGGTCACCCCAGTATGGTATAGAACACCCCACTAATGATAGGGCCACCCAAATAGTATTAGGAAATTTTTGAACATGTTGTGCTAATACAATGAAGACAAAGCGACCTAGTTACAACACCAAGTTGCCCAATTGTGAATTTTGACCATTAAATTCATTTTAAGCACCAAAATAAATGTTCCTAAGTTCATTTTATCTTTTTCACATTATAATATTGAAAAGAATAAAGAAATCATGCTTGGTTCCAACACTAAGACATGTAACTAAACCATACCCTTTTTCTATTATTAGATGATAGTACAATTTATAACAATAGGACTCAATCGTCCTTTTCATATATATTTTACATTTGAATGAAGTATTGAATACCATAAGGTAAAATTATTACAACATGGTATTGAACTCAAGCTTGATCCTCAAACCTCTGGTCCCCAATGGTGGTTACCATGCCACCCAACCTCATGGAATAGAAAGGATCTAGTCCCACCATGCTAGGAGATAGTCACATGGGCCACAAACACAACACTCATGCCAAACACATGAGGAGAGGGCTTACACACACATACCATACATGATGAAAAATCTCCATAAACACATCATATAAACACCCATACAAACACAAGATAAATCAAATAAAAGTATGATCAAATACAAGATCTCATTGGGAAAATTCACTAACGTCACATCACAATTTGCATTAGTCCAAGTCACCTATGTCATACAAGAAATAATCCTTGGGAAAACTCACCAAGGGAATAAAACATACGATAACTCTCTACTATGGTACCAAAAGGATCATCATTGGGCCAACTCACCAATGGTGGATCACACACACAAGACACTAGGGTAAGGTGCTAGAGAGCTAGTTAGGGAGTGTCATCACAATGTTCAAAGGCATGTCACCTGTGGAAACTATTAATCCTCTCCTACGAATGAGGATGCTTGATTTTACAAGACCCAAACTCCCTAAGCTAACATGTCTTCCCAAACATCCTTAGTTTGTGCTAACACTCAAGGCATGAGAAGGGCATCCATTATCTTAGTTAATTAATTACCTATGTTTTATTAATTATCACTTGATTAAATGACTCCCCACCTGTGATCAACCTACTTGCCACTTTGGGTTGGGGACACATTGAGATCCACTCCCATTACACTCTCTAGTATCCTATTCATAGGCTCTTCACACTCACCAACAAGTGTGACACAAAAAATGATTCACATTCACATGATATAAATGTATTTTCTCTAAAACTTGAAAACATACTCTTAAAATGTTCCTTACAAAGATCCATTAAGGAGACTCAATTTCCCCCAAAAGAAATCATTCAATTTCACTTTCTAAATTCAAATTTTCAATTTAATTCTAAATGTCAAAAACTAGAAAGTACATGCAAACTCCATTAATGAAGCTTCAAATTTTCTATTTTTCAAAAGTTCAAAAAACAAAAACTACCATTTTGCTCAAAACATGCACAACAACTAGTTTATGACATATAAATCAACTTTTGGGCATTTTGGAAATTTTTGGCATTATGAGCGCATAAAATTGATTTTTTTCTTTCAAAATTTACAAAATAAATCACAACTACTCCAATTTTGAATTTGAAAGAGCATTGGGAGTGTTTAATACTCAACTAATTACCAACAATCCATGTGAAAATAAAAATGATGAATAAAGGAGAAGAAATGAAGAACTTACCTCAAATTTTGTAAAATAAACAGCTGAAGAGTACTCACAACACACCACATGATACCACAAATCCAATCACATCCAATTTTTTGTTCCATTGCTTCAAATCTCACTCAAATCCACCCACAAATGCATTCCCAACTTCATTTTAAAAAATTTGGCAAGAGAGGTTTTTTGAGAGCAAAAATCCTCCAAATTGAACAATTAATTAAAATGCTAAGTCTTTTTTCCTTTTATTCTATTTTCCTTTTCATATTTTCTATTTTTGTTTTTCTTTATTTCTTTAAAATTGCCAAATATAAATAAAACACTCACATTCAATATTTCAAAGTCATTTAAATCCATATGATTAAATTGAGCACAAACACACATTCCCACCCCATGTTTTTTTGAAATTAATTAACTTAGCTATATTTTCATTTTCTTGCATTTTTCCCAAAATTCATAAAATATTTTGATAATCACTAAAGAAACTATTTAAATTCTTAGCATTTCTACAATCAAAAAGGTAATTTAAACTATCATTTAAATATTTACCTTAATTTGATTCTATGATTAAAATATGATTAAATCATGCAAAATTTGCATCTTATTAAATATTTTACAAAAAAACATGAAATTAGGAAATTATTTAAATCAAGCACACACTAGCATTTCACAACATAAAAGGATTCCAAAAATAATTCCCAACTGGGTGTAAGCATTGAAATTGGACAACTAGAAAATAAAATAGCAAAAACATAAATTAAAATCAAATTAAACTTCTATTTTACCACTGCAAACCTCAAGATAAATGATGTGGATGCTAAATCTCAGCAATATAACACTAGACTTGATTGATTTGTGATTTTGATAGAGTTGATTTGCATAAGATGCAAGATATGAATTTAGTAGAATGGGTTTTCATAAAGATGTGAGATATGAAAATGATGAAGAAAAGACTATATTTATAAACTTATCAAGGAAAAATAAAATGAAAGTTGACAAGAATAAATACTTTAGTTAACTGAACTAACCGTGGAGTCAACTCAACTAATAAATAGAAAATTTCCATTCTGAAGTGATGAAGAGATAATATTGAATTATCTAATTAAGATCATGGATAATCATGCATACAAAGTTTCTATTTAAAGGCTGAGTTGACTAGTGGATGAAGATGAAGATTCTAAAATCAAATGGAGTTAACTTGTGAGAGAAGGTTGATATGCTAAATGAAGATTGAGTTAACTGATGATGGAAGAAAGAGTTGACTGATGATTTGAAAATGGAAATTATTTGAAAAAAAATAAAAAATTAGATCACATTTAATTAAATAATAAAATATTATTTAATTAAATGGATAAATGGGAATTATTAATTAATGAATGATTTTTGATGTCATAAATGATTATTAATGGATAATTAATGTGATAATTAATAAATAATTAATTAATAGATGTGATTAATGATTTAAGGAATGATATGATGATAATTAAGGTCGGTGATTAGGAGGAATATTTTAGGTGTTTACATTTTTCCCCTCTTTGAAGTAATGTTCAAAGTAAAATGGTTTCAAAGAAAAGAAAAGTAGCCAAGGTGAAAAATTAGAAGAGATGAAGAAGATGATGATATACGCTAGTCAAGCAAGAAATCAAATGATTGAGATGGTTTTTGGAAGTTATATGATGATAATTAGAAAATATGAGATGTTTGATGCCCCCTCGAGAGATTATATGTACATAAAATGCATGGGTGATCTCTTGAAAGAAGAGAAGAAAAATGTTAAATGAAAGAGGAAAAATGATGGAAGAAAAATAATAAAATATGGATGCAAGAAACATGTCTATGAATGAAATGATGATGAATTGTTATGCTAACTTTGAGATTAACAACATTTATTTGATATAGCAATGGATGTTATGCACCAAGGTCTATGAGACCGAAGTGACAATGTATCCAATGTATGGATTGACTCCCAAGAAAACAAAATACAATAGGATGCCCTAACACTCACAAGGTGTATGCCACTCTAGGTGGATATGTGATGAGACAAACATCAAACATGACAGACATAAATAATAGACCTTGTTGTAGTTTACGCCACATCAAAGCACAACATCATATGAAATTATTGTGGTGACCTTGTGTAGGTACAATATGGGTCAAAAGATAAATATTAAAAGATCAAAAGATAAACCAAAGAAAAAGACAACAAATGATCAATAAACACACAACAATACTATCTTCTACTAAGGTGTAGAAAAGACTAAAGGATGGATTTGGATCATGTCTAGTTTTAGGAAGGAAACATCTTGTATAAGACAAATGTATGGTTTTGAGAAGGAAACATAATGTATAAGAAAAGTGACAGGTGATAAGGAAATGTTCATGATGGAAAATGATTGTTTTGATTGCATGCTATCTAGGGTGATGTAAATCTCTTAGGTTTTATGTTGAAAGAACATGTTTCAAGTGTGTTGGTTTGAAGGTTTGAAAGCACATATATATGCCTAATTTTTCTTGTATTTATTGATGGGGTGGTATGTTATGGATGGTATAGGATAAGGAACATGAAAAATGTAAATTAATGAAAGACACACACAAGCAAGAAAGCAAGCATGCACAAGGATATAAAGACAAACATGATATTGCCCCTAGTCAAGTCCAAAACTAATTGATTGATGATGATGATGATGATAATGTTGTTGATATGGGGACACATCCCAAAAAAATGTGAGGACTGGGAAAGACATATCCTAATGATGATAATGTGACTAAAAGATTAAGGTTTGCAGCAAGGCTAGGAACAAAACCAAGGAATGTTTTGGATGATGCACTAAATTTTATAGCAAGCTTGTATGGATTAAGATTGTTGCATTTTGATGGACTACTCTTAGGATTGGATGGGACTATGGAGGGATGTTGGCTAGGTGGATTAGAATCCTTGAACTGGAATGAAAAGGGAAAACCAAGTCTTGTGATAAATATGAAAGGGTAAGTGTTTTCTTTGGTAGAGGATAGGAAAACATAAGGATTATTGGATGGGGGATTTAGGGTATGATCTCAAAGGACTATGTCACATAGGAATAACTTGTTTTCTGCAAGATATAAGATTAAATAATACTATATAGAAAATGACATGATGTTTTATAGTGCATGGACAAAGGATGGACATGCCAATTTTTTTCCAAAGCATGCTTTAATTGCGTGCCTTAGTCCTTATCAAGATCAAGGTAGATATGAAAGATGGGTGGAAATGATATGGATTGGATGGATGGATGGAAATGTCATGACATAGGTATAGAAGATGAGGCAACTTTCCCCCAAGTGTAATGTTCCACATAGATAATTGGTCTTATGCATGATGTCCATTTTCCAGGTTTTTATCATGGTACTTATCCAAAGTGCCATAAGAATGGTTTTCACTATTGGATTCTTGAATTTTTCTTTTTACTATTTTTTTTTTGTATTTTTGTATTTTTCATTTTTTTGATATTCTCTAGATGGCCTTGATGTTTTATATGGCCTTGATGTATTAGATGATCATTGATTGTTCTAAATCCTTTTACGGTGCTGATTTAGATGTTGGTGTCATGATATGCCAACATTGAGCTCTATGGAGGAGTTACCTTGTCAGGATCGTGGCACTTGTATACAACTAATGGATGTCATTATGATCCTTTCTAATGCAAGGGTTGGCCTTATCTAAATACATACATCATGATAGAGTTCCATGAGAGTCCTTATGATAAAGTGTTGCTTCTAGGATGCGATGGATTTGTGAAGTAGGATTTTTTAACTTTAGGTGAGATGTTGGATTATGATGGGTGATGGTAGATGTGGATGGATTATTTGGAACTTTGGATGTAGGGATTTTTATTTTTCAAACTTGAGATAGTGGATGATAGAGTCTGGATTTTACATTGGGTTTTTTTTTTGGAACCAACAATTTTATACACCTTACATGGTGGGCTTGATAACCATTTTGAAGGTGGACACTTGTTATATGTAGGAGACCTCTTTTCTTGTGGCTCCACTTTTTGATTGTATATTAGATTTGGAAAATTTTCTTTTCTTGATCTAATTTTCTTTGTGCTCCATTTTAACTTCATTTTTCGACTTGAATTTTTGGGTTCAATGGCCTTTGGAATCTGATTTTGGACTTTGTATTTGTAAGGCTTTTGTTTTTGTTGGTTCCAATTGATGGGTTTAATAATTTTGGAATAATGGTTTATGGTGTGGATGGAAGGAGTGTTAGCAACAACCTTATGGTAAGGACTAAATGTGGCCCCTATTTTGATGTTTGTATCACTAAAATTATTTGATTTGTTGATTGATAAATAACCAAGACCTTGATGTCTATGATTTTCATGAAATTGTATTGGTTCTAAGATCCCTTGCTCATGTAGTCCTAATCCTCTTCCAAGTTGATACTACATACTCTAACATATTCTATTTGCAATGGGGTATTTTTTGTTTTGGAAGAAAGATGCTAACCCATCATTGTGTAGTTGGAAACCATTAATGCTTGCTATTTTCTCATTAGCAAGAAATCCCGCTTTGAAAAAAGTAGATAATCCTAGTTTATAGGATAGTAGAGCTTTATCCTACATCATGCTTGTTACTTCTTGATCAATTAGGATGTTGATGTGATATATGGTAGACTTTTTATGTTCTTTGATTTGATCCATGTCATTGTTTGATTATCTAGATGTCCCAAGGAGGAAAGTGTCTCATCTTAGGAAATGGAGGGGATTAGACTATGGATATGATCAACTATAATTTTATGATTATGAATGGGATAAAGGTGGATGAGGGGATCATCTTGGATTTCTTCAACATAGGTAGGATATTGATTAAATATAGGCTTATCTTGGATATCATGATCAAAATTGGGATATTCCTCTGAAGATATTGGATTAGCTTAGATGTCATTATATCATCTATAGGGGATTCTTGGATGGACTCAAAAATAGGATTATGATTGAGGATTGGATTATCATCGACACTATAAATAGGATATTGATCAAGGATCAAATTAGCTTGTATATTGATCATGATCATCTATAGGGATTTTTTTGGGTAACTTGATTTTGATTTGTGATGGAGCTTGTTTCACCATGCTTTTAAATTTTATCTTGACATAATTCCAATGGCTTAGACAATAGAATTTGATTTTGGATATGAATAGGAGATTCTTTCATGAACTCAGGATTTTGGAATGGCAATAGTGGAGTTTGGATAGGAAGATATTTTATTATATTGATAGGTGATGGAGGGAATGATGGTGGGAGATGTTTGGATGGCATTGGATTAGCAATGTGATGAGATTACCTATTTTTTTTTTCATATCGGACTTTTAGATCCTCTAATATTAGTCCTTAGAGAGCATGGCTAAAGGTATTTTTATTGGATGGATTTGAGTACTAGGATAGAGTGGATTGTAATGATTTAGATGATGAAGGATTGGGATAGGATGTGGAGGCTATAATAATTCCTTGGTTTGGTGATTGGGATGATGATTTTGGATATGCATGGAAGATAGGGATTTATGATATGGTTTGGTGTTGAGGAAGGATTTTGATGGAATATTGGTTTCCATTGTCAAAGTTAGGATAAGAATGACTAATGAATGTTTTAGGAATTAAAGGTATAGATTATGTTAACTAGTTGTTGATATTGAGGGTAGATGGATAAATGAGTAGAGCTTATGGATTGTTGGTAAGTAGGTTGAAAAGTTGGGGGTTGTTGGTATGAATGATAGATGGATGGGTGACTAGGGATTGTAGATTATTGGAAAGGAGGCTAGATGGATGATTGACGAGGGATTATGACTTGTTGGTATTAAGGATAAATGAATGGATTACTAGAGCTTGTAGGTTTTTGGTATTGAGGATTGGTGAATGGGTTACTAGAGCTTGTAGGCTGTTGGTATTGAGGATAGATGGATGGACGACTAGAGATTATGGGTTGTTGGTATTGATGAAACATGGGTGGATGAAATTTTCTTAAGTAGAATCTAAGGGTTTATCATCATAAGGTTGATTCTCTGGTTGATAAAAAATACTCTCACTATCTTCATAGGGCTCATCCTCTAGCTGATCAACAAGGATCTCATCATCATCATCAAAGAAGGGGTTTTCAATTTCACTAAGGAGACTATCAAGGTAAGATGAAGGAATGGTTATGAGTTTGAATTAGGATGGACAAGGGGATGGTTTAGATGGATAAGCTAGTGGAGTTTAAGTTTGGATGGAAAGGATGGTTGAGTTGGAAAATAATAGTTGGATTCTAAACACTAGTGCAAGGTAAAGATAAGCAATCAAAGACTTTTTTGGATTTTTAATTTTGTTTTTTTTGGGATTTCAAATGTTTTTTGGATTTTTGGATTTTGTTGTTTTTTAAATATTTTGGGTTTTTGAAATTTTGAGAAATTATACTAATAAAAAGATAGAAGATTAAAAAGATCTAAGGCGTAAAAAGGATAAGGTTCCCATTGGGTTTTAGATGGGGAGGTTTTATTCTAACAAAAATAGACATGAAAAAGACATGAACAAGCCTATAACTAATCAATTATTAGTGTTAACTTAGTGTAGGCCGACTAGCCAAAGGCTCAATATCCCAAGATTAATGCAAGGCACTTATCTTTCAAGAGTCAATAGATAGCGATCTAGTGGCACAAGGCCTCAACTTTTCCCTTTATTTAGAGGTCCTAAGACCTTTCCCAAAGAACTTCTATCTCTACTCAGGGAGATACATGGTGAGTAGCTTCAAGCATGATATTGTACCTTGCATCACACTAAGCAATAGTTGAAAGGTCTTAAACTAGGCTATACAAGCTTTCTAAGGGAATCCTCTATATACCACAAGGGCATGTGAGGCCTAATCCATGAATTTGAAAGTGTAAGAAAGTCAAACAATCGAGAGAAGAGGGTAAACCACTCTTCTCCTTCACTTTCCCAAGGTATAAAGTTCTTGGGAGCTTAACTCAAATGACAAACTCATAAATTCCAAGAGGCATGTCTTTTGATTCACCCCTACTATTTATACTCCACCAAAACACTAGACTTGACATCGTCCTCTAGGGTGATGAAATCCCTTGATAGGCCCTTAAAATAAAAGGAAAGAAGTGGTGTTTTTGATTCTCAAGATCACACAAAGCATGTGAGAGAAGATCATACATGCACACAAAGCGTGTGAGAGAAGAGCATACAAACACTCTTTCAAGATTAAAAGATGTTCTTTGATTAACCAAATCAAAATGTGTATGGTTCATTTTAATCCTTTATAGAAATGGTTTGAAAAGACACACAAAACAACCAAGGCACAAAAAAATAAAATGGTTTATAAAATTGTCTTCTTAATACTGGCTTGCTGTTACGACCCGATTTTGTTTTACCAAGTTACTTTTAACTATTACGTTAAAATAAATTTCAATACCTAATGATGAATTTATGTTATTTAACATTATGATGAGATTATATTCAATGAAATGTAATTGAATTTTGTTGATTATATGTTATTGGAAGAAGATTTTGATGATGTCATGATTTATAACGACTAACTATTTGAATGATTTCTAAGTGAAATGCAAGACTATTTTTCTTGCCCTCTAGAGAGAGGGGGAGAGTATCAATGGAAAGAGGAATATAGAATTCTAAACAAAACAAGTTATTCCAATTGAGTTTTTGCACACACTCAGGTAGGTCTACCCTAATCCTATTGTTGAGTCAATTTGTATGTTTTGTCAAAAATCGATTTGTGTCGAATCGAGTTGAGAGTTTAGGTTTAACCTATTCGAATCTTTGCTTTCCTTTCTCGATTAGGAAAAATAAAGTAATTTATGTTATGAATTAAATTGATATCAATTTATCAATCTTGTTTTAAACCAAGTCAAATAGATTAATATTAAATTGTATTAAATAAAATACATAATATATATATATATATATATTCGGTTTAAAATCAGTTATACACACATGTATATAAATTTTATCGGTAATATATATATAAAATGTAATTATTAATTCATTGGAAAATTTTGTCATTCTTGTAATAACAAAGTAATAAAGTAAATTAAAAATTATTTATGCTAGCATTGAGAGGCATATAAGCCTCAATCGATGGCATGTTTGAAGGCATTTTAATTGGAATTTAAGCCATTGTGAAGGCCACAAAGTGGCACATTAGTTTCAACTATTTTTGCTAGCCACTAAATGTCAGTTAAAACTTCCTTTAATGCACTTTACCAACCATCATTTAAGCCATAAGTAAGAATGACATATTGGCATAGTGGTTGAGCCCTTCATGGCGTGATGATTTCTATATTTAGCGTGAAATTTAACATTGCATTGAGTGCCAACTTTAAGGATTATGTTAAGGCATTTTAGCAGCTACAAGTTCAAACTACATGGAATAAAGTGCTCATAACAGTTTTGGGTCGAGCCACAATAAGTGGCAATAGATGTTAACTTTAACTTGCCATATATTGAGAAAAGTGGCACCTAATTTAATGAATTCAGTTGGTCATTGGATGCTAATGTAGTGGGAGTAGAGAGAAAGAGCCATGAGAAATAGAAGGTAAAAAGGATTGCACTTTTCATGTTTTTCATTCTACTTGCATATGGGAGATGAAAGAAGGAAGCACAGGTATTAGGAGAGAGGTTTTACCATAAGTTTTCTTTTGGGGAAACATTATTGACTATTCATGATGCACTAAGAGGGAAGAAGAGTAGCAATCAAGGAAAAAGAAGGAAAGAGCTTCCTTATTTGATATTTTCTTATTCTCCATTTGCTGCGACAAAGAGTAGAGAGGTGATGTAAATGATTTCATTTGAGAAGTGACATTATTATCTTTGTGATCTATTAATTTACTTTGTAAGCTGGAAGAAAAGGGGTAGTGACTATGAATAACTTATGAGTTTTAATGTGAGAGCAACGAGTTAAGCAAAAGATTTATTTTATTTTAATCTTTTATTTAGAGAAAAGTTATTTTGCTATTAGTTTTTGGTATTTTACTGAAGATATTTTTCAACAAGTTTGAGTTTTTCTCCAACATTGTTAAGCTGGGCTCTTGAGGAAGTTGCATTTTTTTCGGAAATACTGTGCAAATCACTTTTACTGCTATTTTTGGAGTTCAGGTACAAAGAAGAGAAAGAATATCACATACATGTTTTTATTTGTATTTTCTTAGTTTGCATTTTATAAATTTTCTAGATTTTTAAAGAGGAAGATTAGTTTTCTTGTTGAAGAATAAACCAAGTTAAAACAAAGGAAAAATGGTTTAATTTTATAGGTTGAAACTAGAACTTTAATTGTTCCTCTTCCATTTTAAAGTGAGTAGCAAATTAGAAAGATAATTTGTTGCTATGTTAAAATGATTGATTTATTTCATTTTATCAGGTAGAGATTATTTTTTAGTTTTATATATGGAAATTTATATAAGTTTACATAATGAATATTTTACGAAATGTAATTATTTAAATGTGAGATAAGCAAGATGCTTTCTCAACTGAGTTAACTTATTAAAGACAACTTTATAAGCTGATTTATTGAAGAATATTCAATACTTGAACATAATTTTAATTTGAATAAAATAAGATGATATTTGATATCGTAATTAACCAAAAATTTTATTGTCTTCTTGAAGAATGAAACCATATGGTAGAACATTGAAAAGTTTGAAACATTATTTAAGAAGAAGTGATCTTCTTTTCATGTTTATTATTAAATTATTATACTTATTTGATATGTAATCAATACCTTAAAGATGAGACAAAGTGTCTTGATTTGATGACATTGTGTCATAAATATTAATCAAATGTGCATGAAAATAGGAGAGTAGTTTACTCTCATGGTTTGAAATAAGGACTTGAACAAGTGGTAGTTTCCAAGTCCCAAGTTGTTACAAGAATGTAACATGGGTGTTCAAATTCAAAAAATTATAACCAATCTAGTCATTTACCAACTTAATGAGTCATTACATCATGTTTGAGTAACTTTATGAAAATTCAAACCAGTTGGTCAAATAGTTAGTTTTAAGTTAAACCTTAGGTCAAGGTGGTTTCCAAGTCGAGTTAGAGGTGTGTGAACATATGACTCCACTTATTAAGGAATTTATTGAAATGTTTTCAAAACTTCAGCCAAAGTAATGCAAAAGCATCTTCTTGCATTAGTCGGTTCACCATGATCCAATTTGCATGTCTAGTCAGATTGGTCATACTTAGTTAGAGAAGTCTAAAGTTGTTTGGTTGATTGGTTATGTAGGACACAACACTAGAAACTTAGATGACATAATTTTAGGTTCCTTATTCTATACTCTTCGTGAAGGGTAGGGCCACTTCGAGTTGGAAGGTGTGCGGGGGATTACCGGTTTGTGGTTGGAGGAAAAGCGCTCAGGTGATGTTCTCCCTCTTGTAGATGACAATGTTAATTCTTGTGAAACAAAAGAATTATCTAAATATGGAAGACATGACCTTAAAACTGTTTTTTAATTTGTAAATTTGTATACTTGCTAGTTTATCATGTATGAGTTGTAATTTTGAAAGTCCTATCTAATTTTTAAGATGAAATGTAAATTAGTTTCAAATTCAACATATGTTTACATTTTCATATTTGAAATATATGTAATAAATGATGTATGAAAATAAAAAGTTTTACATTTCTATTTTTTAGCAAATGCTTTATTTTACTTTTGTGGTAAAAACTAAAGTAATTTTTGTGTTGTATGAGTTAGTTTGTTACTTATGGTATCGAAGCTACTAGGTTCAACACATGAACCTATGAGCTCATTGCAAAAAAAATTCCTCAAACATTATTAGTAGATAATGTTTGAAATTTTCTTGTTCTAGAATGGTAAGAACAAGGAAAACTGTTAGGAAGTCAGTACCCAAAACATTGCCTAGCCTTAAGGCTAAGAAGGAGTCATCTCCAAAGGTCAAACTCCTTGAGAACATAAATTACACCAAAGGTGCATGACTCATTGAATTTGAAATCATAGCTGACACACTCAAGTGTATTAAGCTAGAGAAGAAACAACGAGAGAAAACAACAATGAAGTCCATTATACCCATCCCTATTGTCAAACCAGTTAAACTATTTGCTATCAGGGATATGCATTTTGGTTATGGTCATGAGGCCCCTAAGTTAGGAAAAGAGGTTATGAAGGAGTACCTATGTGTACATCCACCCTCCAAGTTTGTGTTAGTTGACTCTGAGGGTGAGGAAGAACCTAAGGAGATGCCATTTTCTGATAGCGACATGTAGTCACAAATGGTTAAAAGCTTTTGTACTAAATAAGGATGTTATATAAATCCACTGAATAATATAATAAAGTTTTGAAATTTTGTAAAATATCTCTCTTGGATTAAGCATAATGAATGAATGTTGTTTATTGTTTATAATGTAAATGCTAAAATTAGACATCTTGGGTGAAATTTTGTAAAATTAGGCCTGAAAGGGAAGCATCTCATGAAGGCGAAGATGAAAACATGCATGAGCGCACCACCTAAAGTGGGCACAATGAAAAAACTCAAATTTGAGAGCCGATAATGAGAAGAGAAATCAGTTAGCTCTTGAATTATCTAGGGAAAAAAAAAAGTTGACACCACTAAACTTCAATGGAATAGTGAGTGAAGATGCAACAAAGGTCCAACTCACTAAAATGGAGTACTTCAAAATAAGGAATTATTTTGAAGTTACTAAGGTAGTTTGGGGAGTGTACCAATTGTCAGGAGAAGCATCCACTTGGTGGATGAACAAGAAAATGGAATTAGGGTTAAGTTATTTGAGCTTAACATGAGATGATTTTGTAATTATCTTTAGGAAAAGATGGTTACCACAACTATTCTTTGACCAAAAACTTATTAATCTCTAGATGTTAGACACATAGGACAACTGAGAGGGGGGTGAATCAAATTTACATTAAAACCTTAAACCTTCTTTAACCATCAAACCAATATTATCATCAACAAAATGTAAACATATGAAAAATCAACACAAGAGAACACCAAATTTATGTAGAAAACCCTAATCAGGGAAAAAACACGATGAGGATTAACTCACATATGTATGAATAATAACACCAAACATAATAGGATCACTATGCAAAAGAGAAGAAAGGATCACTACCAAGGGCTCATTGCCTAAAGGATTCACTATTCGAAAGAAAGAAGAATAGAAGAAGACTATTACAGAGGGATTCACTATCTCAGAGCAACAAGAAAAATCCAACACTGCAACTCTACACCATCTGCAACCTTTGGCTCATTTCCTCCAAAAACTTCAGGAACATTGAAAATGTAGAAACCTTCTACTCACTACATCCAGTAGCCTTAGGCATTTAAGCTCACACTTAGATCATAAAATTTGATCACATTTGCATCATAAAACACTCACACATTTTCCACACATCACCAATAATTAACCTTTCTTATGTATCCTCCATAACCTCAAAAAAACTTCTCCAAGTTGGCCTCAATGAAATGTATGTACCTCAAACATTCAACCACTAAATAGGTCGACACCAAACACTTCCATGGTGGAAAGAAGTGAAGGAAAACAACACTAAGGGTTAACTAGGACCCAAATCTACATCGACACACTTTTCCATGCTTCCACAAACAACAAAAAACCCTCCACAATTAGTGCCAACACAATGGGTCAGCCAAACTTGCACTAACACTAACAAATGACCAGATACACGCCTCTCTAGGTCCAAAAACATCATGTGTAGAACATATATCGACATTTCACAACATCCAAGAATATTCCAACACTGTCAAAATATTTAGCAATACTACCGCAAACACCTAAAACTGAAGAACAATTTTATTATGTGCAACCAAACATAATGCGACATACATACATCTCACTCACTAACTATTGTCACATAAAACTACACCCTATTGAACAAGAGTTCAGTGTTCTAATGACATAATGGAAATGACCTCAAGGTGTGGGACCTTGCAAATGAGGTCAAGTCTCCAGAGAAGGCCAACTTACTCTTCTAAATGAAGTGCAATTGTGTTGGTCTAACCCAACACAAGAATACCCTATTATTATTCTACTCTAGCAAATCACAGAGGAAAAGAGATAGAAGGAGAACATGAAAATGAAAGAAGGTGATGCACCAAATTTAGATTTTGTTTCTTCCTGCTTCAGAATAGCACAATACATCAAAGGAACAACTAAAACACATGTTTAGATATGAAGGTAAATGAATTTCACTCAAACATACAAGAGACAATGGTGATAATAGTTGAAGTTATTGACATAAAGCTTAGAAGCAAACTTTATAATGGTAGAAATGCAAAAAATGTAGTGTTTGCAATAGAAAAATCCTAGAGAATCCAAAGGAAGAACCCCTCAAAAAGATACAAACATTGCCTTTATAGTTCAGGTATAACTGAGGTTTGAATTCAAAACCCTAACCCTAACCTAACGATGGTTTGGAAGAAGATGAGTTCGATTAGACTTAAAATGATCCAAATTTCTCCCATCACAAAGCAACATAACAAGCCACAAAGGCTCTAACAACTTGAACAAGCCCCAGAATGATGACTCACATGAATGGAAGGATGGGCACACACAACATCCATAGCAAATATCTATAACTTGAAATAGAAAAATATTAGAGAGTAATGGCCTCATCCAATACTGAAAAGAAGCATTGAAAAGGCATAAAAAAATGGGCCATTGTCGATCAAATTTGATTTGGTAGCTAGGAATGTCGCTGATACAATAGCTTCTACAAATTTTCCATGAACATGATCAATTAGCCATTGAAGTTTGAATGCTGGCTGTTGGATTGGAGATGAAGGGCTCAGATCAAACATTGAGCAAAGTTTAAAACATAGTCATTGATCTTCATCTCACACACTAGAAACCAAAGAAATGGGCCCCGCCGTGACACATGTCACCTTAGAATTCACCATCCGCCATTGTCACCATCTTATTGGGATGTCAAAGGGACCATCATATAGGTCCTACTGATATCCATAATTCCTCCAATGAAGAGATCCTGTCATCCATCAAAATGCCAAAGGGACAACATTTCAGCTCACTCCAATATAGAAATGTCTCCTCGATGAAGAGATCTTGCCACCCATCCCGTGTCACACAAACCACTCCACTGCCTTGCTCCACAACAACGATGTGAAGCAAGGGCATGATGGAACTTTAGCCATTGGATGTTCTCTATTTAATCTCAATGCCTCATCACTCATCACAAAAAGGTTCCCATCGATAAAATGTAAAGACATGATATGTAGAGTAGCTCTAATGGAAGGAATATTCACCAGAATATTCGCCCATCACTCATCGCATAAAGGCTCCATGCTTTATGTTTCCAAACTATGATGTGAAGAACCCTTGCAATGACCATTAGATGCTTGCCTTCAAATTTGAACCGTTGACACTCCCATCACAACAAACAAAACCATTACGAAAAGCACTTGGGTGACATCAATCACAGTTCAATGATGTGAATGATGTGTGCGATGACCATTAGATCTTCTCTGTTGAATCCGAGACATTGAAACCATACAAAGCAAAACAAAACCTTGGGCTCACCAAGTCACCTATCACCTACCCATTGTCCCACTAGGCTCAACATAGGACCCACCATATCACTGTGGGACAACACAAAACTACCACTTTTCCATGCTGATGTTATATAATTTTCCATCACACATCATGCAAAGGTCTTCAACTCTTATGTTGTAAATGCGATGCACTAGAAGCTAGCGATGATCGTCTAATCACCATCTTTAAATCTGGTCCCTTAGTTGCTTGATAATTGCTCATTGCATGAAGGACCTTGCTACTCAAAAATATAAACGTGATGTGAAATATGCTAGCGATGTAAGGGAAACATAATCCATCATGCATTGTGGAAATGAAATGAGAGGAAAAATGTTTTCAATGATTCACAATGGATGGGAAATAAGCTCATTGCTCATTGCAAAAATGGAACTGATGAGCAACAAGACTTTAGTGATAAGTGATGCAAAGACTTAAGTAGTGGTAATTAGCACATGCCTTAGAGTTGTTCATAAAAGGGGGCCACACCTAGGTAAATAAGGCTTGTGAGGCAATCAAATGTTAAAACAAAGCCAAGGATTGGGTAAAACAAGGTCAATGAGTGAACAGAACCAAAAGTGACAAGAAAAAAGCACTAGGGTTTTAGGAGGGTTTAAACCCTACATGCAATTGAGAACCCTAATTAGACACAATTAAGGAGTTTCAAAACCTCAAAGACCCAGATTCATAAAAAATAATCATGGATTGCAATAGGATGCACTCATAGGATCTCTCTAATCGGATACAAATGATGTGCACTAAAGGGTGTCATAAAATATGTCAACATTTTGGTGATTTCTATGGGATGATTGCCTACTAATCATTGAATCTAGAGGCCTTATCAGTCCATTGGGCATAGAGTCATGAAAGCGGTCAACAAAAATGGGCCCCCCAAGGGAAAAAAAACAAAACACGTGTAGGCCTATACTTGGAGGAAAGCATGAAAGCTAGAACATACATTCCCTTAAGGAGAATGTATGGTGTGCAAAAGCACTTATGGAAAACAAAAATTTATGATATGTACATGAAAACTCAAAACTTATCAGAAATAAGGTTTGAGATGAATCCCATTTACTAAGATCGGGAGAATCTCACCATCCAACTTGGAAAGATGGAATGCATTGGCCTCCTTCCAGCTAGTGATGACATATGGATCACTCCAAATGACATCAAACTTGGAATGTCTTCCAACTTTAGCTCTATCTACATCCCATTTCAACACTAGATCTACCTCTTGGAACACTCTGTGAATTGCCTTTTTGTCAAGATTTCTTTTGACCTGTGCTTGATGTGTTTCTATGTCTTGCATAGATTTGTTCCTCATCTCCTCCAGTTCCAAGAGCTCAGCCAACCTTACTGTCATAGCATCATTTTCTTTTAACTCTGTTTGATGTGCCAACTCAAGGGAAGGAAGCTCCAATGATAATGGTAATCTTGCTTCCTTTCCATAAACTAGCATGAAAGGAGAATTACCAATTACTATTTTAGGAGTAATTCTATCAACCTAAAGGGATGTCTTTAAGTTGCTATGCCAGACCCTTGGTTGTATTCAATGGTCCTCTTGATAATTCTAATGATATTTTTATTCAAAGACTCAGCCAAGCCATTACCATGAGGATAGTAATTAGATGAGGTCTTCAAGCAAATTCCACACTTCACTACCCAATCAAGGATTTGAGCACTAGTAAAAACCTTGGCATTATTTGAAATAATGGTGGAAGGAGTGTCAAATTTTGTAACAATTCCATCAAGGAATTCTAAAACTGGAGCATCAATAGCTTCCTTCAAAGCAATTTCCTCTATCCACCTTGTAAAGTAATCTATGGTTGTTAAAATCCACTTATGACCAACATTTGATGGTGGATTTATTATGCCAATAAAATCCAAGCCCCATTATGTAAATGGTTGATCAACTTGAATGGGGTGAAGAGAGAGGGTGGCCAACCTTTGCTTTCCAGAAAATAAAGCACACTTTTTACAATTTCTCACCCATTTGGGAGAACCATTGAATAGAGTTGGCCAATAATAACCAACCCTCATGATCTTTGTAGTAGTTGTACTTGCAGAAAAATGGCCACTTGAAGAGCCATCATGGAATTCATTTAGCATTTTGTTGACCTGGTCTACCTCTATGCATCTTAATAGGACTCCATTAAAATCCTTTCTGAAGAGTATGCCATCCACTATGACATAGGGAATGGATTGTAATCTAAAATGTCTTCTTTTGGTCCTATTTAGACCCAAAGGATATCTACCTTCATGTAAAAAGGTAGCCATATCATGCATCCAACTACCTTGTATGTTTTCATTTGGTGCTTGTTGTTATTGCAGCACAAGGGTAGCCTCTATAGGTGTCTCAAATGTTGAGACAAGTTGTTCACACAACCCTTTGCCTCTCACTAGCTTGGTGATCTTGATGTCAATGTCATACTCCACCTTGGTGATCCATCTAGCCAGCACACCGTGGTATGCGTGGGGCGGGCATGGCGGGCGGGCGGGAAGCGGCAGGCGTGGGCGAGACGGCGTTGGCGGCTACGAAGCTGTGGATTAATATGGCTGGTTGATGTGGTGAAGGCGGGTTTGGAAGGAACGGCTTAAGGCGCGGGACGGTGCGGAAATCCGGACGGATGAACTGGGCGGGCTGGCGGGACGGAATGCGGGCATGTTCGGGAACAACGCCGAAGAACGTTCGGGCGGCGAACGGTGGACGATGGATTAGAACAAATGGGATGAAGCTGGAAATTGCGGTAGATGAAGACGGCAGGTCTGGAACGACAGCGAGTGAGGACTGGGTTTAATGCAAGATCTAATTCAATAGTATGTTGGGAAAGGCCTAGGTCAAAACCATTTAGGTATTTATAAGTCCAAGCAACTACATCATTGTATCTATTGCAAAGATCTATGAAAACATCATATTTAGTGGTAGAGCATACCTTTCCCAAGTTTAGAGACTTTCCCTCTGAAATTTCTATTAGCTTGAAGTCACCCTTCTTTGTGGCTAAGTTCATCCTTTTTTGCTTTAACTAATCATCAAGTTTGAAGATACCTTCAAGGGTGATAAGACCATTCAGTAGCTTGTTGCTATTCAATTGCATAATCTGATCACCATATTGATTTTGTAGCTTGGACTAATTTCTTTTAGAAAACTCTACCTCATCTTGCAGAAAGTTTACTATCTGTTGTTCACTATCAAAGACTTGTTGGTGATCTTGATTAACCAGAATAGCAGGTCTCACCACAAGTTTGATATGCTACTCTTTTTTTCTTGCAATATGTGCTAGTATGTCAAATTGGGCACCAACTGTTGCAAGTCTATCAACATATTTATTTTGATTTCTTGGAGTTTTTTGTATATTAAAACCTTAAAATCCCTCAATCAAATCCCAAACCCTATGCTTGTAGGATTTGAGTAGATTGTTCTTGGTTGATCTTTGAGTTTTGACTTGATGGACAACCAATTCAATGTCACCAAAAAATTGTAACAATTATTGAATAAGATAACTAAGAGGGGGGGTGAATCAGTTGTAGCAAATTAAAACCTTTAAATCATTCACCAAAACTAATCCTGAACACTCCTTAAATGATTAAACATTAAGTGCAAGTGAAAAAACTGAAAACCATCACACAAACACAACAACACTAGATTTACGTTGAAAACCCAATACGGGAAAAACCACAATGATGATTAACTCACACTATAGAGAATATCAAAACTAATTACAAAGGCTCATTACTTGAGAAATAAGACTCACTACCAAAATAAGGAATCACTGTCCAATAGGGCTAACAACCCAGAGGGATCACTACCACAAAGATACAAAGAAGATAAAAGAGATATGTTACAGAGAGAATACAATCTCAATGCAACATAGAAATCCACCACAATTTTCTCAACCACTTGCAAACATGCATGAATGATAGAGTACACCTTCAACTCATTGCATCTAGAAACTCAACATTTTAGGCTTCACACTAATCTACCACACTCACATCACACACACTCACTTTTCACCACTAACTCATCTTACATTTATACCATCTTCAACTTTGAAACATATCCAAAGTCATCCATCCAACATTAAATTCAAATTAAGTTAGCACCAAAACATCCTAAGGTGGAATTAGAATGAGGGAAACCCAAACAAACACTTGGTGAGGACCCAAATAGATCCAACACACTACATCAATTTCAAAGATAGTGTTAAACACAAGGTCAGCCAAACCAGTGTAAAACACATAGAAAAATTAAGCATGATCCTTCCAGATACCAAAACTATCTTCAATACAATCATAACAACTCAAATCTAGAACTAAAATTCATAAGACTTTACCAAAGAGAAATCCAGACCAACTTCAACTGAAACACAAAAAACCACAGTTCACAACTGGTGAACATAAATCACACTGTACAATGAATTAGGAACCAAAAATCTAGATATAGCAGTGTCCAACAACCATGACCAACATATCTAAACCACACAAACATAGGAGAAAATCCTGGAGCAAAACCTAGGGCAACCACTGAACACCTACAATGTTTCTTTAATACAATTTTCTCAATATCCTCAACACGAACAACCAATAACCTTCAACCATGACATCAATGACAACAACAACTACTTGATAACCAATTGACCAATTGACATCAATGGAAAAACCTTCATTCTTTTCCATTCTTGCAACAATCTCTCCCTTTGTCATTGATGGCAACACATGATGTGAAAAACCATCAAAGACAACATACTAACTCTAAATACACTTCTCAATATTTTTTTTATGTTTCTCCCCCTTAGTAGATAATATTTTTCACATTCTTCCTCTTTTCTTTTTCACATTCTTCCTCTCCTCTTTTTCACATTCTTTCTCTCCCCCTTTGACATCAATGGAAAAGGCAAAAGATATTTTACATTGATTTTCCCTTTGACATAGAAAACAAGATACTCATACAATGACAACACATGACACTACCTACTCCCCTTGAGAGGTAGCCACAAAAACATTAGTCCAAAAGAAAGATAGATCCATAGATCCACCAGATTAATGCATCTCCATATGCATCTAGTTCAAAAAAGGAGGGGCAATAACTCCTAACTTCTCTCAGAGATTCTCAAAAGTATCTTTAGGAAGAGCCTTCATAAATATATCAACAATCTAATCCTTTGTAGAGATATACTCAAGCTTTAGTTCATTCTCCATGAATTTCTCTCTTAAGAAATTATACTTGATAGATATATACTTTTTCCTGGAGTGCATCACAAGATTCTTTTAAATGTTAATTTCACTTGTGTTATCACACAAGATAGAAGTAGGATCATCATACACCATTGTGATATCTTTCAATGTCTATTTTATCCATAGAACTTGTGTACAACAAGATGCAACAGCAATATACTTGGCTTTAGTAGTAGACGGGGAAACTTAGTCTTGCTTTTTACTCAACCATGCCACCAATTTGCAACCAAGAAAGAATGCACCACCACTTGTACTCTTTCTGTTATCTACACATCCAACCCAATCTGCATATGTATAAGCATTTAGTTTAAATTCAGTATCCCTAGGATACCATAACCCATAATTTGGAGTTCCATTCAAATATCTAAATATTATTTTAAGAGCAACAACATGTGTTTCCTTAGAATCTTCTTTAAATCTAGCCACAAGATAAACAACATGCATAATATCTGGTCTAGTAGCAGTAAAATACAACAGTCCACCAAGAATAGATCTATATATGTGCTATGATTAGCCTTAGGTGAATCACCATCTTTTCCCAATTTGCAACCAATAACCATAGGTGTGCATACTAGTTTGGAGCCATGGTGCAGGGGCACCTAGTCAACATCATGTAAATAGCGTCTAATGTTGGGTTTTTGTGTTTTCAATCATGTTTTTGGTGTAATAAGGTCTATTTAGATGATCTCTAATGTAATGATTCATGTGGGGTTAGGTTTACATTAAGTTGTCAAGTTTTGTAAAATGTTGCAAAAGTTGCACAAGCAACTTTGCAATTTTTGTCATATGTGGAAGTTGAACCATCATTTGATTCAAAGGGTGGTTGGAACTATTGAATTTGGTTGGTTGATGTTTAAATAGGCCTTGCAAACTTTGAGGCAAGGTTTTGGAGTTGTTTTTGAAGTTCAAACAATAAGAAGTGCTCAATTTTATGAAATTTCTTGTGTAAATTTGTTGCTACAGGCATGTGTACAGTTTTGTACTATGAGTAAATGGTCTAAAGTGCATTGGGACTGATGAATACATGAAATAACTTTGTTTTGGTTTTGATTTCAGTTGATTTCATAAATTTTGAAAGTTTTTAGAGCCAATTTATTGAGAATGGTCTCAAAACCCTAAGTTAACAGGGTTTGAACAAGAAAATGGAATATTGAACCATTCCACCAGTGAAAACCTTTGAAAATAAGTGGAATGGCTTTATTTAGGATTTTATTCAAGTTTATTAGGTTTGTATATTTAGGGGATGGAGGTAGGGTAGTGTTAGTGCAATCCCTAGCCTAATATCTCAATGTATTAGGCTTAATTTGGTAGGTAGAGATAGGGTTTTGTTGATAGGAAAATTTGTAGATGTTTCAGTTGAGAAAATTTGGAGTTTTAGATCCCATGTGACTTGAGGAAAGGAATGGAATAGAGTTTGGTGGTTCAGAGGAACAATTTCACATAGTTTCTTTGCAAAAATATGGCTAATTTGACCTAATTCCAGCGTAGCAGTCTATTTTTGAGGGTGTTGTTATAAAAAAAGCACACTCCCAAATTTGATATGTTGCTAAAGGCCATAAATGGTTTCAAGAATGGTGATTCTTTTGTGGGTTTGAAGTTTTCCTTGCAAGATATGTTCAATTTTCACTGTTTGATGTGTTATAAGCAAGATTGAAGGAATTGTGAGAAAACACCAAGTTAGGGTTTTCAAAGTGGAAAGGTTGGTTAAGGTTGATTGTATTATGATTGGTTAGATAACCTCCACCCTGATCTACATCAAATTGGTATCGGAGCATAGGTTTTGATCATTTGAAGGAACATGGTTGAATTTTGAAGAAGGAAAAGTTGCAATTTTAAGGGAACAAGATGCCTCCAAAGGGAAGTGCAATTATTGCTAGGGAAATAAGATTGATGAAGGAGTATTAGGAAGCTCTTTTAGCCAGACTTGCAACATTGGAAAAAAACCAAAGAAGAGGTAAGGCCACTGCAGATGAGAGTGACCGAGAGGAAGAGGAAGAGAATGATGATGAAAACCCTCAAAGATGATCCCATGAGAAAGAGTTGGATCCTGAAGAGATGAGGATGGTTAAGATACCAAAGGATATCAAGGGAGATTCTTCTGAAGTGAAAATGGAATTTCCCATGTATGGTGGGAAGATGGATAGTGAAGAAGTGTTGGACTGGATTGATGCACTAGACAATTATTTTGAATACAAGGAGGTAGTAGATGAACAAAAGGTAAAGTTTTCTAAAACTAAGTTGAAAGGCCTTGCCCTAACTTGGTGGAATTATGTGTAGGAAGAGAGAGTGAAAAAGGTAAAAGAAAAAATAAATTCATGGGATAGGATGGTGTCTAAAGTTAAGAGTCAATTCTTTCCCAGTGACTATGCAATCCTAACTTTTAGAAAGATGCAAAATCTCAAGAAAAAAGAGATGGATGTCATGGCCTACATAAAGGAGTTTCATAAATTGAGCATTAGAGTAGTTCATGTTGAGGATGAAGTAGAGAAGATAGCAAGGTATATAAATGGGCTAAGGCTCAATATTCAAAATGAATTGAGTCTTGCCACCCCTAGAAAGGTGGAAGAGTGCTTTAAATTGGCTGTTAGGCAGAAGAGAAGTTGAAAAGAAGGTAGGAAAAAAAAGTAGAGGTAGAGGAAAGAACTTTATGGGTAGAGGATCATTTGGAGGAAGAGGATAATCACAAAAATTACAAGGTGAGATAAGTGGCAACCAATATCAAGGCTTGGAGATAAGAGGTGGTTTCAGAGGTAGAAGATCTAATGGTAGAGGTAGATTTGGAGGACAAGGTAGAGGTTCAAGCACATTTTTAGGGAGATTATACCAATGCAATCAATTTGGCCATCAAGCATGGAAGTTCCTGGAGAAAAAACCTTCAACATCACATGGAGGTGAAAGGAGAACACAGTTGGTGCAAGACGAAGATTGTGAGAGTGTTAACTCTCCTTCTTGGCATGCTACTCTAGAGGTTAGAGAATCCCTAATGATGAGAAGAACACTACTCAAGGTTCCTATGGTGAAGGATCCTCCACAAAGAAAGTCATTGTTTAGGACCACTTGCAAATCTCAAGGCAAGGTATGTAAGGTTGTTGTTGATTCTAGTTCAACTAATAATTTTGTTTCTTTGGAGAAGATTGAAAAGTTAAAGATGAAAAGGATCCCAAACCCCACACCTTATAAGGTTTCTTGGCTAAATAAGGGTCAACAAGTCTTGGTTAATACATGGGTTGATTTTAACATTGTGGGATACAGAGACAAGATCTTGTGTGACATCATCCCAATGGATTTTTGTCATCTACTGTTAGGAAGACCCTAGCAGTATGATAGAAAAGCAAAACAAGATGGGCAGAAAAATACATATGTGATTGAAAAAGATGTGATTTCCTTTACACTTACTTCTTTGCAAGATGAAAACTTAGATACACAAGTTGGGTCAATTGTCATGTTGGTTGGGGAGAAATAATACTTGAAAACCATGAAAGAAAAAGGTGGAAAAAGGTATGCAATTATAATTAGAGCCAAATCTATTATGATAGCAACAAATCTTGAAGATGTGCCCAAGGAAGTACAAGCCTTGTTGGACAAGTACCAAGACATAGTTGTTGATGAGCTCCCTAGTTCTTTGCTACCTATAAGGGATGTGAGCCACCATATAGAATTTATACCAGGAGAAAACTTATCCAATAAGGTTGCATACAAAATGACTCAACAAAATGAAGAGATAAGGAAACACATACAAGAATTGCTAGATAAGGGTCTCATAAGAGAAAGTTTAAGCCCATGTGTTGTCCCTATTGTGTTGGAACCTAAAAAAGGTGGAGATTGGAGAATATGCACTGATTCAAGGGCAATCAACAAAATAACTATAAGGTATAGGTTTCCCATACCTAGAATGGAGGATTTGATGGACTGTTTAGGAGGATCTTGTTACTTTTCAAAGATTGACCTTAAAAGTGGATACCATCAGATTAGAATAAGAGAAGGGGATGAGTGGAAAACTTCCTTTAAAACCAATGTGGGGTTGTATGAATGGATGGTGATGCCATTTGGGATTTCAAATGCACCAAGAACTTTTATGAGGCTAATGAATGAAGTTTTGAAACCTTTCATAGGGAAGTTTGTAGTTGTATACTTGGATGACATTCTTGTGTTTAGCAAGACTAAAGAAGAACACTTTCAACATTTGGACATGGTGTTGAAGAGGTTGAATGAAGAAAAGTTGATGATTAATTTGAAAAAATATGAATTCATGAAGGAGGAGCTGGTCTACCTTGGTTTTGTAATTTCAAAAGGCACTTTGAAGATGGACCCCAACAAGGTGGAAGCAATTCTTAGTTGGCCTACTCCAAAATCAATTAGTGAGGTAAGAAGTTTCCATGGTCTTGCTAGTTTCTACAGAAAATTTGTAAGGAATTTCAGTCATATTTATTCTCCAATTATTGATACAATCAAAGGGGATAAAAGGAAAAGGTTTATATGGTTTGATGAGGCAAAAAGAAGCTTTCAAATTTTGAAACAAAAGATAGCACAACAACCCATCTTGGCATTGCTTGATTTCAATAAGGTGTTCACAATAGAATGTGATGCAAGTGGGTATGCAATTGGAGCAGTCTTTAGTTAAGAGGGTAGACCTATAGAATTTTTTAGTGAGAAGCTCAATGAGGCCAAGAAGAAGTACTTTTCTTATGACTTAGAATTGTATGCAATGGTTCAAGCATTGAAAAAATGGAGACACTATCTCCTTCCAAAAGAGTTTATTGTTTTTACTAACAATCATGCTTTGAGTTTCTTGAACAACCAAGACAAATTTAGCCACAGACATGTGAAGTGGGTGGAGTACCTACAAAGCTATAATTTCAACATAAAACACAAAAAAGGGCAGTCAAACAAGGTGGGAGATGCTTTGAGCAGAAGAAAAATGTTAGTGCAAGAAATTCAACTCCAAAGTGTAGGTATTGATGCTTTGAAAGGAATTTATGAAGGAGATGATGATTTCAAGGATGTGTATGCTGTTTGTAATCAATTTGATGGTACTTTCCATGAAGAATATTTTGATTTCTTGATACAAGATGGATTATTATTTAAGGGTGCTCAATTGTGTATTCCTAAATGCTCCATGAGGACTATTCTAATTAAAGAGAAGCATTGTGACATCTTAGGGGGTCATTTTGGTGTGTACAAAACTTTGGAGAAAAGAAGATATTACCATTGGCCAAAAATGTAAAGTGACATCAAAAAGTTTTTTGAAAATTGTGTAGTTTGTCAAAAAGCCAAGGGTTCAAGTACAATAGGCCATGGGAATCCATTAGCATGGATTTTTTGTTGGGTTTACCCAAAAATCAGAGGGGCTTTGATAGTGTATTTTTTGTTGTTGATAGATTTAGCAAATGGCTCATTTCATACCATGCAAATGTACAAATGATGCTTCATATATTGTTGGGTTATTTTTCAAAGAGGTATTCAGAATACATGGATTACCATTGACAATTGTGTCTGATAGGGATAACAAGTTTATAGGTCACTTTTGGAGAACTCTTTGGAAGAAATTGGGAACCAAGTTGACCTTTAGCTCTGCCTATCATCCATAGAAAAATGGACAGACTGAAGTTATTAATAGG
This sequence comes from Sequoia sempervirens, assembly GCA_007258455.2. Taxonomy (NCBI): domain Eukaryota; kingdom Viridiplantae; phylum Streptophyta; class Pinopsida; order Cupressales; family Cupressaceae; genus Sequoia; species Sequoia sempervirens. The sequence goes on from VDFB02281492.1 coordinate 816,813,114, forward strand.
AGCCTTGGGAATCTTCTTAGATGTTTGACAAAAGAGCATTCACAATAATGGGATCTCATTCTTCCACAAGCTGAGTTTGCATTTAATGACTCTATCAATAGAAGTGTTGGAAAGAGCCCATTTGAAATTTTATATGGATTGAATCCAAGGGGAGTGTTTGAACTCAAAAATTTGAATGGTATGGAGAGGAGTGTTGAGGGTGAAGAGTTTGTAGTTGCAATGAAGGATATACATCAACAAGTGAAAGAGAATATTCAAAAGAGTGTGGAAAATTATAAGCAACATTCAAATTTGAAGAGAAGATATGTTCAATTTAAAGTGGGAGACTTGGTTCTAGCACATTTGAGGAAAGAAAAGCTACCAAAGGGGAAGTATACAAAGCTGCAGATGAAAAATATTGGGCCATGTAGGGTGGTCCACAAATTTGGTGCAAATGCCTATGAGATAGAACTCCCTCTTGGAGTGGTCATCTCTCCAATTTTCAATTTTTTTGACCTTTATCCTTTCAAAGGATTTGTATTGTAGGTGATGATGTAGGTACATTAGGAGTTCAAGATGAAGGTTAGGTCAAGGACCTACCACCAAGTCAGCCTTTGAAGCTTGAGAGCATTTTGGACATAAAGGAAGCAAAGAGAACAAGGCACAAAGTGTATAATGCATATATAGTGAAATGGAAAGGTCTCCCTAATGGAGATGCAACATGGATGATAGAGGAAGACATTAAAAGGCATGGTACAATAGTTCAAGAGTTGATCTCAAGTGGAGCTTGAGATTTTTCTCTCCCTTGGTGTCTGGTGTAGGGGCACCTAGTCAACATCATGTAAATAGGGTCCAATGTTTGGTTTTTGTATTTTCAGTCATGTTTTTGGTGTAATAAGGTCTATTTAGACCATCTCTAATGTAATGAGTCATGTGGGGTTAGGTTTACATTAAGTTGTCAAGTTTTGTAAAATATTACAAAAGTTGCACAAGCAACTTTACAATTTTTGTCATATGTGGAAGTTGAACCATCATTTGATTCAAAAGGTGGTTGGAACTATTGGTTTTGGTTGGTTGATGTTTAAATAGGCCTTGCAAACTTTGAGGAAAGGTTCTGGAGTTGTTTTTGAAGTTCAAACAATAAGAAGTGCTTTGTTTTCTATAATTTTCTTGTGTAAATTTGCTGCTACAAGTGTGTGTATAGTTTCGTACTATGAGTAAATGGTCTAAAGTGAATTGGGACTGATGAAGACATGAACTAACTTTGTTTTTTTATTTTATTTTAGTTGATTTCATAAATTTTGAAGGTTTTTAGAGCCAATTTATTGAGAATGGTTTGAAAACCCTAAGTTAAGAGGGTTTGAACAAGAAAATGGAATATTGAACCATTCCACCTGTGAAAACCTTTGCAAATAGGTGGAATGGATTTACTTAGGATGTTCTTCAATTTTATTAGGTTTTTAGATGTGGGGGATGGAGGTAGGGCAGTGTTAGTGCAATCCCTAGCCTAATATCTCAATGTATTAGACTTAATTTGGTAGGTAGAGATAGGGTTTTGTTGATAGGATAATTTGTAGATGTTTCAATTGAGAAAATTTGGAGTTTCAAACCCCATGTGACTCGAGGAAAGGCTTGGAAAAGAGTTTGGTGGTTTGGAGGAAAAAATTTCATATAGTTGCCTTGCAAAATAGGGCTAATTTGACCTAATTCTAGCGTAGCAATCTATTTTTGAGGGTGTTGTTACAAAAAAGCACACTCCCAAATTTGATATGCTGCTAAAGGACATAAAGGGTGTCAAGAATGGTGATTATTTTGTGGTTTTGAAGTTTTCCTTGCAAGATATGTTCAATTTTCACTATTTAATGTGCTACAAGCAAGATTGAAGGAATTGTGAGAAAACACCAAGTTAGGGTTTTCAAAGTGGAAATATTGGTCAAGGTTTATTGGATTATGATTGGTTAGATAACCTCCACCCTACTCTACATCAAACCATCCATCCAAAACTTCTTCAACATCTCTTTTACATACTTAGACTATGAAATAAAAATTCCTTTCTCTGTTTGATTAATTTGCAGCTGAAGAAAGAAATTCATCTCTCCAAACATAAAAATTTCAAATTATTTTTGCATCTCTTCCACAAACAACTTACACATATTTTCATTTCCTCCAAAAATAATGTCATCAACATATACAACTACAATCAAGACTTTGTGATTTTCAATTTTAAAATATAGATTACTATCTTTCGTACCTTTGTTGAAACCTTGCTAAATCAAATACCTATCTAACCTTTCATACCAAGCTCTAGGAACTTGCTTTAATCCATATAAATATTTCTTTGATTTGACAACTGAAATCCTTTTGGTTGTTCCATGTAGACCTCTTCTTCTAGCTCACCATTCAAAAATGCAAACTTGACATCCATTTGATAAACCTTGAAATATTTATGAGAAAAAATTGCTAAGAACATCCTTCTAGCTTACATTCTTTCCACTGGAGCAAAAGTCTCTTGAAAATATATACCTTCCACTTGTGAGTAACTTTTACACACAAGCCTTATTTTATTTCTAACCACTTCCCCATTCTCATTCAACTTATTTCTGAATACCCACTTTGATCCAATAATGTTTTTATCTTCTGGTCTTGGGACCAATTCCAAAGTTTTATTCTTCTCAATCTGCATAAGTTACTTCAAATCTTCCATCCAATGTTCATCTTTACATGCTTCACTTATAGTCTTCGGTTCAAGCTCGGAAAATAAACACAAATTTACTTTAGCAACAAATCTATTTCTTGTCAATACTCCTTTTGTCTTATCTCCAATGATCTAACTTTCTGAATGATTCTTCTGCACATATCTAGGTGTCTTAGGGGACACCACTGGAGCTTCTTCTTCTCTTTCATTTTTTTCATTCTGCTTCTCTTTCTCACCCCTTTGCTGTTCTTCCACAATTTCTTCAATTCTTATGCAATCAGGTTCATCAAATATGTATCCATCAATATCAATTGAATTCTTCATTATTTCATTAACCTTGACATTTTCACTTTCTACAATCTTTCTCAGTCTTTTATTGAAACATCTGTAGGCTTTAATTTTAGTAAAATATCCAAAAAAATTCCTTCATCAATTCTTGCATCAAACTTTCCCAAAGTTTCTTCATGTCTCTTCTGATATAACATTGCTTCCAAATACCTTGAAATACTTAACAGTAGGAATTCTTCCAAACCATAGCTCATAGGGGGTCTTTTTACCGTTTTCTCTTACTTGAACTCGATTTAATACATAAAAAATAGTATGAATAGCTTCTCTCCAGTAGACTTTTGATAAACCAGCCTTAGTAATAATTGATCTAGCATCCTGTTTAACTATTTTGTTCTTTCTTGATAATCTGAGGAAAAGGGGATTCCAGATCCCTAATAGGTGCTTATTATGTAAGTGCAATGAAGAATTTGTGGAGCACTTACTTCTGCACTGCATGTTTTTTATCAATGTGTTGAAGTTGGCTTTGGAGTGATTAGGCACTTAGTGGACTATGTGCAAGGAAATTAAATCCTTTACCTTGGGTTGGTTTGGGACTTTCCTTCACCCCTTACCTCATGAGTTATGGTACCAGTTCCCCCCATTATCTATTGGTGCTTGTGGAAAGAGAGGAGCAACAAGATATTCAGGAATATTGAGATGAGCCCAAATGAGGTTTCTGGTATAGGGTCAGGGATAATCTCAGAAAAAAATTTGATTTTCAAAGGGAAAATCCTGGACAAAGCCCTTGCTGAGTGGGAAATTAAAATTGCTAAAGCTTGGCATCAAAATATTAATGCCAATTCCTATGACAACTCTAGATCCTAGGCTTGACGAGACACTGTCTGGAAACCTCCTAACCATGGTTGGCATAAACTCAATTTTGATGGAGTTGCCAAAAGCAACTTGGGTAGGGAAAGCATAGGAGGTATAATTAGAGACTGTACGGGTAATTTCATGGCTAGTTACTCGAGGGGGATTGGGATTCAATCCTTCATGATTGCAAAAGCAAGAGTGTTGCTAAAGTGCATTCAGTTAGCTGCCACTATGGGGATTGAGAATTTGCATATTGAAGGAGATTCTAAGTCTATAATTGATACTGTTAATTTGGGAAAATTACTGGGATGGAGTACTAAAGAAATTTTAATAGACATAAAACATTTTGTGTCTAAGCTGAATTTGAAGATTGCTACCCACATTTACTGGGAGGGTAATTAAGTTCTTGATGCTTTGGATAATTTTGGCACCCATTGGAAAGTTTCTAAATTTTGGAAAAATTTGGGGAACCTACCACTAGCTATTCAGGGTTTAATCCTTTAGGAGCAAGGCACATGTATGTTCCATGATGATAACTAACTATGCGATTACTTTGGCCTTATGGGGGGTCCACATTCTTGTCTTTTGGGCTATGTGGACGGAGTTGACCGCTGAGGTGTCAAACAAGTGGTAGAATTTTAATAATGAGGTGGAGATCAATTTTAAAAAGAAAATTACGAGGAGTAATGAGGAGTACTTTGAGATTACAACCAAGTTGAGTCTAGCCTTATGTAATCTCTTTTTGGGGTTTGGTCTCAACAATCGTATATCCTTACAAATTTTTGAATTCAAATTTGATGTGACAAATAATTATGAGGTGAAGCTTTTGATTGGTCCTATCATTTCTGCTAAATTTCTTATATTGCTAAAGGGTAGGACTTTAGTTTTATCTAAATTTGGCCTTGCAACCAACTTTCATAGATACTTGTGCAAAAGCAATGTGGAAGGAAAACCTTCTATTTCCATCATTTCATGCTTACTTGGCTGCAAGTGTTTGAAGATTTTCATTAATGAGATTGCCAAGATTTCCTTTTATGATTTAAATCTTCAAGAATATGTCTTGAACATGGTCTTAATTTCCCAAGGAAGTCTTGTTTGGCTTAATAATATTAGTGTTTGGGAAACCTCTCACTTTGTCAAAAATTCTAACCTTTTTCTCTCATAGGTTAATTGGTTTTTCAATGTGCAGAGTGGCGACATGGGTGGCGATAGGGTGAGAATGGATCCTGAAAGTTGTGGGGAATTTCGCAAGGACCCACTTGTTTGGAACATCTTCGTTGAAGGTGGGATGATGCCTTTAATGGATAATTTGGTGGGTCACGATCTGAAGTTATATGCACAATTTGTGAATTCCTAGAAAGAAAGAAGGGTTACCATGGGTGGTATCTCCTTCGAGGTGAACGAGGAGGTGATTTATCAAGTGATGGGGCTATTGTGTACCAGAAAGAAGTACCCTAAGCACACTAAGGCTCAAGACAATGAAAGCCTGAATGCCTTCTTTGTGGGTAATGAAAAATCTATTCGCAACCAGTTTGGTTTTGAAAGAGAAGCTCTCCCACGACCTTGGGATTAGGTCTGTCTCGCTCTCATGAAGTATGTCACGTAAGAAGGTAGATATAAAACCTACTATTTATATCATTTTCCTCTTTTGAATCACCTCCTCCACAAAATTTTGTTAAGCTTACCATTTTTCTTACTTATTGATTTGGAAAGATTTGTTGAGAAGTGCATTGAGTTTTCTGCCCAAAACCCTGAGGATCCTCCTACCCTATCGCTCCACCAAGGCCTCAATTTGAGGCTTTATCATTTTCATCTCATGGTTTTCCCACCCAAACCCATATCTACTGTTCGTATCAAGGAAATTGAACCCCTTGTTTAGACCAATATCTCTCTAGCCGAGTCTAAGGGTCCCAAAAGAAAAACCCCTCTGGTGATTGCTAAAACCCCTAAGCCTAAACTAACCACCAAGAAGAATAAGGGGAGTGTAGGGATTTCCTAGTCTAATGTTGTGGATGGTCTTTGTGAGCTTAAGTTTTCCCCTACCAAGACTTACAACAAACCTACTACTAAGAAAAAAGTGAAGGATGAGGGGAAGGGTTTGATGGAGCTGCTAGCCATGGATAGTAGAGGAAAGAATGTGGTGGGACGAGATTCCAAGTGGGATACTATGGTTGCTGCTATGGTGGAGACTGGGGTTGAAAATACCAACATTAGGAGATTTGGAAGGTTGGCAAAAAATAACAAGAAAGTGCAAATTAGTGAAATTGATTCTGATGAGGAGTGGTCTAACAACAAAGGTAATAGGAATGTGGAGGAGTCTAAGGAAGTGGAGGAGGAGTTTTTTGAAGGGCCTCACAACCTTGTGGAATTCAACAAAATGCTTAATGAGAACTCGACTTCCTAGTCCTCTAATCCTCTAGATGTGGAGTGCACTAATATTGTAAAGATTGTGGATAAAGGGGTGGATCTTCATGTGTTACAGGAGCAGATGGGAAAGATGGAGAAGTTTAGTGGCTTGACCTAGTTCACTATCAAGTTGGTCCACTATGTTACTAGCACCCTCTCTATTGTGATGAAGGATGAGATGGATAAGAAGACTATTGAAGAAGGCCCCAAATGGGTCAAGGATGATGTTGTTAATCTCCTCTCTTAGAATTGGGAGAATGCCAATTAGTCTACTGCTGCTATGTGGTGTTTTTGTTACTTCTTAGTCTATTGTGTCTATGTTTTTTAGCTAGTTTTTTTTTTGGACTTGATATTTTTTGGCCCTTGTGGCTCGTTGTGTAAAGGGTACAATACCCTATAAATGTTGCTTATCATATAAAAACAACTCCATTTTGCTAAGGATTTCTTGGAGCAAATAATTGTCTTTTTATTCCATGCACTTGAAAAAACATATTAAAATCATGGGAGGTGAATTATCCACCTCTGTCAGACCTTAAGAATTTTATCCTCAAATTCACTTCATTTTCAACCATAGCTTTGAATATCTTGAATCTATCTAATGCAACTGATTTCTCTCTAAGAAATGTAACCCACATATATCTAGAATAATCATCAATCAAAAGCATAAATTACCTTTCACCTTGTATACTTCTCACTCTTGTAGGACCACAAATATCCATATGAATTAAATCTATTAGTCTAGTAGTAGATTGTTCCTTTGATTTGTAATGGCTTCTAGCTTGCTTTCCAAACTGACAATTCTTGCAAATAGCATTGATAGGCTTTGTAATCCTTGGTAAATCTCTCACAGCCTAAAATGCACTAATCCTCACCAAGTTATCAAAATTCATGTGAAATTTTTTTTGATGCCACAACCAACTATCATTATTCTGAGTCATAAAGCATCATCCATCAACACCCTTAAGTTGATAGATTTTTCCTTCAGATTTCTTTCCTGCAACAATCACTATTCTGGATCCTTTTCTGATCTCACATCTCTCGTCCTCAAACACAAGATTATATCCTTTATTGCACTTCTATCCAACACTCAAAAGATTATGCCTTAAACAATTAACATACTAGAAATCATTAGTATTATGCTTTCCATCAAAACTCACTGAACCTATCCCACAAATTTTAGCACCTGTATCATCTCCAAACATAACCAAGCCTCCATCATATTTTTCAAGTTTAACAAACTTACTCTTATCACTAGTCATGTATTGTGAACAACCACTATCAACAGCCCAATAGTTCTTTTCCTATTTAGCATGTAGGGCAGAGATTACGGTATCTTCATTTTTCTCCTTCTCTAGAGGGAATTCCTTCACTTGTTTTTTGGAATTAGCAGAAGTAGGCTTATCCTTTATAGCCAAGAACAAGCATTCATTATCATTAGGATCTTCATAATTAGAATCCTCATTAGATATATTAGAATTCTCATTCATATAATATGCTCTATTGATCTTCTTACCTTTCTTTTCTTTCTCATATCTTTGTTTATTCCTTTTAGCTCTTTTCAGACACTTTACAACATAATGACCTATTTATTCACAACTAAAGCATTTAAAGGGTAAATTTTCTTCATACCTACTAGAGTCTTTCTTCATCCTTTTCAAAAAGTTAGCTTCTACTTCATCAATATTTTCTTCATCCATATCTTCAACTTTTGTAGCCCTAAAGGAAGTCTTTGATTTGAATCCATTTCCTAAATTCGGCTTCCTCATCTCATACGATGTCAGAGATCCCAACAACATATCTTTAGTGTAAGTATTATAATCTATACTTTGTTCAATAGCACATACCTTTTCACTGTAAGCATTAGGGAGAGTTCTAAGAATCTTCTTTACAATCTTGATTTTATCTACAGTAGCACCAAGTCCTCACATTCCAACTACTATCTCATCCAATATTTGTACATAAGATTTAACATTCTCATCTTTAGACATATGTAGGAGCTCAAATTGTGTTTTCAAATTTTCAAATTTTGCCTCTTTGACCCTTTCACCACCTTCATGCGCCCTTTCCAAAGAATCCCAAAATTCCTTAGTAGTCTTCAGATTTTGAACCTTAATCAACTTAGAATGGACAAGACTATTCTTCAAAATGTACTTCACCTTATTGTTCGCTTCATGTGCTTTGATCTCATTAGCCATACTTGGACCATTAGCGAGAGGAGTGTAAGGATTCTTGTAAGATTTCTCCACATCATATCCACAATACTCTAGATATTCTTCCATCAATATTTTCCAAATAGCATACTTAGTTTCATCAAACCTTGGATAATCATAAGTAAATTTTCTAGCCATCTTAGACCTTCCTTAAGTGGTTAAGATCTACTCCAAGGAACCAAGCTCTAATATCAATTGTTGAATAAGGAAATTGAGAGGAGGGGGTGAATTAGTTGTAGAAAATTAAAACCTTTAAATCATTCACCAAAACTAATCCTTAACACTACTTAAATGATTAAAAATTAAGTGCAAGTGTAGAAACTGAAAACCATCACAAAAACACAACACTAGATTTACGTGGAAAACTCAATAAGGGAAAAACCACGGTGAGGATTAACTCTCACTATAGAGAATATCAAAACTGATTGCAAAGGTTCACTGCTTTGAAAAACAAGGCTCACTACCAAAACAAGGACTCACTATCTAGATTAGGAATCATTGTCCAACAGGGCTAACAACCTAGAGGGCTCATTGCCATAGAGATACAAAGAAGATAGAAGAGATATGCTATAGAGAGAAGACAATCTCAATGCAACAGAGAAATCCACCATAATTTTCTCAACCACTTGCAGACATGCATGAATGATAGAGTACACCTTCAACTCCCTACATCTGAAAAACTCAACATTTAGGATTTGCACTGATCTGCCACACTCGCATCACACACACTCATTGATTTGCATCAATCTCTCATCTATCTGCTCTATTTATTTGTACTTATCTTTCTTTGTACTAATTTTCACCACTAACTCATCCTACATTTATACCATCTTCAACTTTGAAACATATCCAAAGTTGGCCATCCAACATTAAATTTAAATTAGGTTAGTGCCAAAACATCCTAGGGTGGAATTAGAATGAGGGAAACCCAAACACACGCCAACATGATACATCAATTTTGAAGATAATGTTCAACACAAGGCCAACCAAACAAGTGTAAAACACATAGAAAAATTAAGCACGATCCTTCCAGATATTGAAAATATCTTCAATACAATCATAACAACTCAAATATAGAATTGCAAGTCATAAGACTTTACCAAAGAGAAATTCAGACCAAAATATTTTCTCTTGGACCTTAACCAGAATATAGGAAACCATAGTTCACAATTGGTGAACATAATTCACACTGTACAATGAATTAGGAGCCAAAAATCTAGATATAGTAGCTTCCAAAAACCATGAACAACATATCTGAACCACAAAAACATAGGAGAAAATCCTAAAGCAAAACCCAGAGCAACAACTGAACACCTGCAACCTTTCTTCAATACATTTTTTTCAATATCCTCAACATGAACAACCAATAACCTGCAACCATGACATTGAAATAGCAACAACAACCAGTTGATAACCAATTAACTAGTTGACATCAATGACAACACCTTCATTCTTTTCCATTCTTGAAACAAATTTGATGTTCCTTTTTTGTGTAAGTTGGAGACCTTGGATGAGTGCTTCATACTTAGCCACATTGTTAGTGCAACTAAATTGAAGCCTAAAAGAAAAGTAGTATTTCTCCTTGCTTGGAGATACAAACATTACACCAGGACCAACACCATTCCTATTTCTAGAACCATCAAAATACATTTTCCATAATCCCCCTAAGTCTTCTTAAGTTTGTACAAGGTTGGGGATAGTAGCATTCTCCTCATGAATGCAGTAGGTGCCAAGACTAGTTTCCTCCATTTTAGCAACATTTAATGGGTCAAATTGTAAAGCATTGCCCTATTCATCCAACAAAAAATTAGTTACCTCTTCTATGGGATTGGTAGGTTCATGAACATAGCACTCTTCCTTTTAATCATGCAAAGTGCAGTTCATGTTTATTGGACTAGGAGTGTAAGGTTCAAGACGAACCTTTGCTATGGGATCATATTTGATGGTTTCTTTAGTGCCATATCTAGTTCTAAATAACATGTGAGACAAATCAACAGACAAGTATCCACCTATCTTAGCAGTGAAATCTCTATACAAGCAAATGGAAAAATGAGCAGGGAGGTCTATACTAAAATATCTTGCAACACATCACAGCTAGGACATGCATGTAAGGACAAGTTTAAGTCTTTAATTACTCCCACTGTATTGAAAGCAATGCCATCCAATTGTAAAATATTTCTAGCCACTGGTTCATACTTGATACCAAGCATGCCAAAAATCCCCTTAGGCATGATTGAACTACTTGCCCCTAAATATATCATACAATTATGCACTATATGATTTCCAATAATTAAAGAAAGATAGAAGGAAGGTGGCTTATTGATTTTTCTTGATTTTTCTTCTTTGAGTTGCACTAGGCTACTTGATGTAGTATTCTACTCTTTTTCTTGTACATCATCCATTTGTTTGTGTTCTTTTAAAACTTGTTGTAGCAAATCCCTTTGTGATGGAATAGATAGAGCTTCCCACATAGTAACATTTAGATTGGCGTTCTTCATTTGCTCCACTATGTTGAAAGGAAGCTAAATAGCTTTAGAAGGAACCTTTGGAACAAGGTCTACTCTTGTTGCTCATCCGATCTTAGGCTACTCCACCACTTGTTTAGGCCTATTTATAGGTTGATCTAATTGTGGAACCTCTGTTGCTCTAATTATTGGTCCATTATCTGCACTTGGCTAAGGTTTTTGAGAAACTAATGCTTGCCCAACCATGGAAGATGCACCACCCTCCATTGCTCTTTTCTTTGATCTTGTACTATGGGCTATTGCATCGATATCTACTTGATTTACACCATCAAAATCCTCTTGATCCCAAATGAAAAATGAGGATTTTTACTAGAAGTTGATTGGCTTGTGCCAGTTTGTTGCTCTGAAGTAGAGGTTTCATTTTGAGCTACTAGAGTTTGCATAAACTCTCCGTTTTGACAAGAATTTTGATTATGAGCTTGCTCACAAGGGTAACACCACTCTTTCTCTTGTTCTAGATTATTTTGCACTAGGACCAAAGCCTTAGGAGTGTTTGTAGTAGTAATGTGCATGCTATTCATGGGCTTAGTATGATTCCATTGATTTTTTCCTTGATAAGGTGGCCTATTTTGTTGATAATTTTGATTTTAAGGTTGATAAGGCCTATTGTTTTGAGATTTCTTCCTCTTTATTGACACTATCTCATTATTCATACTTCAGAGCAAGGTTTGAAAATCTTCAGGAAGAGCAACAAAAGTAGAAGGTTGGATTGTGGAAACCACTAGAGTAAAAGCCATTGGAATAGGAGCCACCATTGGCTATGAAGTAAGCTCTGGAAATAAAGGCATTGGTGGCCTAGGAGTTATCTTCCTAGCCTAAATTAAACAATTTTTTTCCCTAATGACAACATCATATGCATCTGGTAAGGTAGAACCACCCATTGATTGAATCATAACAACTATATCACTGTTAAGATCTCTTAAGAAGTATAGGAAAGCATGCTCAGGAGAAGGTTTGACCAAATTAGGGATTCTCTCCCAAGTTTTTTAAAATTTGTAGTTGAAATCACTCATGAATTCATGAGGCGCTCTTTTAATTTTGGTTAATTGTTCTACTAGGGATAAATGGTCACTTTTATCTTCAAAATGCTTTCATAAATTCTCACCTAACTCATCCCAATTGTGAATGGAGTTGGGTGGAAATCCTCTATAGCACTAGAATTCTTTATCCTTCAGTGAAGTGGTAAGTAATCTAACAACCACGTTGTTTTTTATTACATCATGCATTGAGCATATTTTTGCCACATCTATGATGTGCTCTACTGGGGTTGTAGATATTTCACTAGTAAAATGGGGAATACTCTTGAGGGAATTGACTTATATATCATCCTTTTGGGCTAATATTAAGGGGCTGCCATCGGTAAAAGACACAAAAGGATAATTTCTAGGTAAACCCATATGGAATAATTTTTTTTTGTATGAGAAATAAGTGTCCTAGTTTGAAATAACCTACTCACAGGTGGTGTAGATTGAGCTCTAGGAGAAGGATTTATAGTCCTATTTCTTCCTACAGGTGACAAAGATTGTCTATTTATTCTTGTAGAAGTGGAAAAAGAGAATTAGATGTATTGAAAATTACCTCTGGAAGACGCTCTTGTTTGGATTCGTGGCATGAATGTGCAAGTCTGATCTTGAACTAGGAGTTCTAAGTAGCACTAGGGTAAAAAATTTGAAGGCAGAGTTCTTCCTTGATTGTAGAGTCCCTAGGTACTTGTTTGAGAGCCTCTTCAAGGATGGAATATTGAGAGTAGTACTAACTCTCAATAGAATGAAGTGAAAATTCTTCTTGTGTCCCACCAAACTTTCCAAAAAACTATTTTCACATAAAACTACACCCTATTGAACAAGAGTTCATTGTTCTAATGGCACAATGGAAATGACATCAAGGTGTGGGACCTTGCAAATGAGGTCAAGTCTCTAAAGAAGATAAACTTCCTCTTCTAAACTAAGTGCAATTGTGTTGGTCTAACCCAACACAAGAATACCCTATTATTATTCTACTCTAACAAATCATAGAGGAAAAGAGATAGTAGGAGAACATGAAAATGAAAGAAGGTGATGCACTAAATTTAGAGTTTGTTTCTTCTTGATTCAAAACAACGTAATACATCAAAGGTACAACTAAAACACATGTTCAAATATGAAGGTAAATGATTTTCACTCAAACATACAAGAGAAAATGGTGATAATAACTGAATTTATTGATATAAAGCTTAGAAGCAACCTTTACAATGGAAGAAATACATAAAATGTAGTGTATACAATAGAAAAATCCTAGAGAAGTTAGAGGAAGAATCTCTCAAAAAGATACAAACATTTCCTTTATAGTTTAGGTATAACTGAGGTTTGAATTCAAAATCCTAACCCTAACCCAACTAGGGTTTGTAGGAAGATGAGTTCAATCAAATTTAAAATGATCCAAATTTCTCCCATCATAGAGCAACATAACTAGCCATAAAGGCTCTGACAACTTGAAAAAAGCCCTAAAATGATGACTCACATGAATGCAGGGATGGGCACTCGTGAAATCCGTAGAAAAATATCAGAACAACATACCCTGACAAGAGAGATGTGGCCTTTGCAACACATTAGAGAGTAATGGCACTGCCCAATTCTAAAAAGCAACATTAAAAGGCATAAAAAATTGAGCCATAGTTGATTAAATTTGATTTGGTAGTTGGGAATGTTGCTAAGACAATAAATTCTACAAATCCACCACAAATAGGATCAATTAACCATTGAATTTTGAATGCTGGTTGTTGGATTGGAGATGAAGGGTTCAAATCAAACATCGAGAAAAATTTAAAACATCGACATTTATCTTCATCTCACACACTAGCAACTAAAGAAACATGCCCCACTGTGACACATGTCGTCTTAATATTCACCACCCACCATCATCACCATCCTATTGGGATGTCAAAGAGACCATCATCTAGGTCCTGTCGATATCCATCATTCCCTCTAATGAAGAGATCCTACCATCCATTAGAATATCAAAGGGACAACATTTTAGCTCACACTGATATCAAAATGTCTCCTCAATGAAGAGATCTTGCCACCCATCATGCATCGCACAAACCACTCCACTACCTTGCTTCACAAAAATGATGTGAAGAAAGGGTGCAATGTAACCTCGACCATTGGATGTTCTCTATTTAATCTCATCCCCTCATCGCTCATCGCAGAAAAGAACCCACTAACAAACTGTAAAGATGCGATGTGTAGAGTAGCTTTGATGGAAGGAATATTCACTAGAATATTCACTCATTGCTCATCGTAGAAAGGCTCCATGCTTTATGTTTCCAAACCACGATGTGAAGAACCATCGTGATGACCATCAAATGCTTTCCTTCAAATCTGAATCATTGATGCTCCCATCGTGACAAACAAAACCATCATGAAAAGAACTTGGGTGACATGAATCACAACAATGATGTGAATGATGTGCATGATGGCCGTTAGATCTCCTCTGTTGAATTTGAGCCATTGAAACCATACAAAGCAAAATAAAATCTTGGACCCATCAAGACACCTATCACCTACCCACTGTCTCGCTAGCCTAAACTCAAGACCCACCATATAACTATGGGATAGTGGAAAATTACCACTTGTCCATGTTGATGTCATATACTTTTCCATCACCCATCATGCAAAGGTCTTTAGCTCTTATGCTATAACCACGATGCACTAAAAGCTAGCGATGACCTTTCAATTACCATCTTTAAATCTAGGCCCTTAGTCTCTTGATCATCGCTCATCATGTGAAGGACCTCATTGCTCAAAGATATAAATGTGATGTGAAGGAGGCTAGCAATACAAGGGAAACATAAGCCATCACACATCACATAAATGAAATGAGAGGAAACATGTTTGTAGTGATACACGATGGATGAGAAATAAGTTCATCACTCATCACAAAAATATAACCAATGAGTGATAAGACTTCAACGATAGGTGATGCAAAGAATTAAGTGGTAGTAATTAGCACATTCCTTAAAGTTGTTCATAAAAGGGGGTCGCACCTAGGTAAATAAGACTTTGGTGAAAATTAATTACTCGACCCTCAAACATAAGACTTTAAATCAAATATTTCAACTGGGGCTATGATTGAAAGACACAGGTAAAGTGGCTAGTAAAAACATGATCACCTAAGACATAATTTGTAACTTAGCCAACCAAGGACTAGGTATAAAAAGGTGAATGAGTGAACTGAACCAAAAGTGACAAGGCAAAAGCACTAGGGTTTTAGGAGGGTTTAAACCCTACATGCAATTTAGAACCCTAATTAGACACAATTGAGGAGTTTCAAAACCTCAAAGACCTAGATTCATCAAAAATAATCATGGATTGCAACAAGATGCACACATAAGGTCTCTTTTATTGGATATAAATGATGTGCACCCAAGGGTGGCATAAAACATGTCAACACTAACCTTGTGAAAAAAATAAACACAAGATACTCTAGGTAAAGGTAGATAAAAACAATCTGAGCGTGTTCCCAAATCCATAAAATATGAAACCTCAATGTGGAGAAATGCAAAGGAATCTCATTTCTCCTAGACAACTTTCTTCACACATAAGACATCATCAAAAACATCTTCCATTTTCACATCATCAAGAAGCTGAAACTCTAGAGATAACACCTCTTAAAACCTTTGATCGACATGTCAAAACTGCTCAAGCACATATTCAACCATGAAGAAGTGTGAAGCATAACACTAAACACACCTCTATCACACTACACACTCTTTTATTCAAAATTTCTCAAAATCACTTGCAAACCAAGTGAACTAGCTGCATTAACAAAACCATAAACACCTGCTCAACATATCTATAGCATATGCAACACCTACTCAATACCATAAACACTTATCAACATGACCAAACTAGAAGTTGACATCAAATCACAACACTAATGCCAACATAGTGCAATAATCTCCCTAACCACAATGGAGGTTGACATCAATGACAACACTAATGAAAACACCAAAAAATATCCAACAATATCCCTCTTTGTCATTGATGGAAACAATAGTTCTGAAAAACCATTAAACAATAGAAGAACCTCTGCAACTCCAACACTCAAATGACTCCCCCTTACTTTAGGCTCTCCCCTTATCTGAGACATTCCTTACACTTTTACCATTTTCCTAGACTTCACTCTCTCTTTCCCTTTCCTTCATTTTCCTCCCCCTTATTTGAGTTTTTCAAACTTCAACCTCTCCCCCCTTTGAAATCAATGGTAAAGGGAAACAATCTCTCCCTTTGACATCACCTGAAAGCTTCACCTTAGGAAACACCAACACACTACTTTCTCTCTATTGCTCTCTCTCTCTCTCTCTTCACTTACTCTTCCTTAGAGGTACAAGATATGCTCCCCCTGACTACAATTAAAACACACCACTACCTACTCCCCCTAGGAGGTAGCCTTCATCAATCTAGGACCAAGGATGTATCTTGAAACACTCTCCTAAATAGATGCACACCCTTGTGCATCTAATTGAAAGGAGGGGTAATAACCCCTAACTTCTATCAAAGATATTTAAATGTATTTTTTGGAAGAGCCTTTATGAAAATTTCTACAACTTAATCCTTTGTAGGAACATACTCTAGCTTCACCTCATTTTCTACAACTTTCTTTTTTAGAAAGTGATATCAGATAGAGATATGCTTTGTCCTTGAATGTTGTATTGGTTTTTTTTGAAATATTGATAGCACTTGTATTATTAGACAAGATAGAAATAGGCTCATCATATGACACCTTGAAATCCTTCAATGTCTACTTTATCTATATCACCTATGTACAACATGATGCTATTGCAATGTTTTTGTCTTTGTAGTAGATAATGACACTGAATCTTTCTTATTACTCAACCAAGAAAGTAACTTGCTTCCAAGAAAGAAAGCACCTCCACTTGTACTTCTTCTGTCTAAACAACCTACCCAATCTGCATTTTTATAAGAACTCAAAGCAAAATTAGTATCCCTGGGATACCATAGGCAAAAATCTAGAGTTCCCTTAAAGTATCTAAATATCCTTTTGACTATTGCCACATGTGATTCTTTAGGATCTTGAAATCTTTCCAAAAGACAAACTACATGCATGATATCTGGTCTAGTAGTAGTAAGATATAGTAGTCCACCAATAATTGATCTATACTTTCTCTAATCTGTCTTAAGAGATTCATCATTTTTTCTCAACTTGCAACTAGTAACCATGGAAGTACACACTGGTTTAGAATCCTCCATTCCAAACTTCTTCAATAGTTCCTTGACATACTTTGACTATGAAATGAAAATGTCATTTTCTGATTGAAAAATTTGTAACCCAAGGAAGAAATTTGAATCTCCCCAAATATTGACATCTCAAAATATTTTTGCATTTGCTCTACAAATCTCTTACACATACCTTCATTTCCTCCAAAGATTATGTCAACATTCACAACCACAATCTAGATTTGATCGCCCTCAACATTGAAGTACATATTTTTATCTACAATACCCTTTTTGAATCCTTGTTGCAACAAGAATCTATCTAATCTTGCATACCAAGCTCTAGGAGCTTGTTTGAGTCCATACAATTCCTTTTTTAATCCACAGACCATAGTAACATCCTCTAAAAATGAAAAAAATTTCAGTTGCTCAATCTAAACCTCTTTTTCTAACTCACCATTCAAGAAGGTAGAATTGACATCCATTTGATACACCTTGAAGTCTTTATGTGTTGTAAAATCCAAAATCATTCTAATGGATTCCATTCCTGCCACCAAAGAAAAAGTCTCTTCAAAATCTATTCCTTCCACTTGTGAGTATCCCTTACACACAAGTCTAGCCTTATTTTTATCAACGTTTCCATCCTCATTCAATTTGTTCTTGAAAACCCATTTAGTTCTTATCACATTCTTGTTTTTTGGTCTTGGGATCAATTCCCAAGTCAAATCCTTCTCAATATGTCTCAACTCTTCTTCCATAACTTTGATCTAGTTCTCATCCTTGCATTCTTCAAATACTATTTTGGGTTCTACTGCTGAAAGTAAAAAAAGTTTACTTGTTCCTCTGTCATAACAACTTTTCTTCTTGTCAACACACCTTTTCTCTTATCTCCAATGATTTGATCCTTTAGAATGATTCTTTTTCACATACTTAGGAGTCTTAGGGATCTTTTTCAGAGCTTCTTTCTCTTCCACTATCATCTCTTTTCCTTTATCTTCTTTTTCTTCTTCATTGTAATGGGTTCATCTGATTCATATCCTTCTATCAATATAGAACTTTGATGTGGTTCTTCATCTACTTTGACACTTGCACTTTCAACAATCTTCTTCAACATTTTGTTATAGAATTTGTATGCCTTGATTTTTGTAGAGTATCCAATGAAGATTCCTTCATTAGATCTTACATCAAACTTTCCTAAGTTTTCTTCATCTCTTTTGATATTGAATTTTCTTCCAAACACTAAAATATTTCATAGTAGGAGGTTTTCCATACCATAACTCATAAAGAGTCTTTGAATTGTTCACTCATGCTTTTCCTCTATTAAGTATGTATACTGTAGTATGAATTGATTCTCTCCAATAAACATCTAGTAGGTTTGATTCCTTCATCATAGTTCTTGCTACTTCTTGAACTATCCCTTTCTTCCTCTCCATAACTCCATTTTGTTGAGGAGTACTAGGAGCTGACAATTGTCTCTTTATTCTATGATCTTCAAAAAAAATGTTAAACTCATTGAAGGTGAAATCACCACCTTTGTCAGACCTCGTGCACTTGATTTTCAAATCCATTTCATTCTCAACCATAGATTTAAAAGCTTTAAACTTATCTAGATATTCTAATTTTTCTTTGAGAAATGTCACCCAAGTCATTCTAGAATAATCATCTATTAATAACATGAAATACCTATCGCCTTGAGAGATTCTTATTTTGGTGGGTCCACATAGGTTTGTATGCACCAACTCCAAAGGTCTTATGGTAGAATATTCTTTAGTTTTGAGCCTCTTCTTTGTTTTCTTTCCAAACTGACACTCTTTGCAGATTGCATTGGTAGCATTTGTAATCCTTAGCATTTTTCTCATAACATCAATAGAACTGATCTTCACTAGGATACCAAAGTTAATGTGACCCATTCTTCTATGACATATCCAACTTTCATTGATTTGTGACATAAAAAAATTAACACCACCTTTGAGCTGATAAAAATTTCCTTTTGTCCTTGTTCCTACAACAACCAAAGGTTTGGAACTTCCTTTTCTAATTTCACAACCATCATCCTGAAAAACCAAATTGTATCATCCACTACACATTTTTCCTACATTGAGAAGCTTATGCCAAAGACCCTTGACATAAAGAACATAATCTATTTTATGCTTTCCATCAAAACTAATTGAACCTTTTCCATAAAACTTAGTAGGTGTATCATCACCAAACTTAACAAGACCACCATCATACTTTTGAAGTTTAACAAACTTACTCTTGTCACCTATCATATGATTTGAGCATCCACTATCAATTATCTAGTAGTTTCTCTCCTCTCTTGGATGAAAAGCAATCAACATAGTTACTTCAATATTGTGATTTATTTTCAAAGAACTTTCCTTCATACATATTTCAAGATTAGTAGAATTAGTTCTAACATTTAAATCCATGAACAAGCATTCATCACTATCATCATCAGGATAGTTTGATTCCTCATCATCAGATACATCATTATATTTTTCAACATAATAGATCTTCTTGATTGATTTACCTTTATGATCCTTTTGTTTGTCATTGGGAATTTTGATTAGAAATTTAGAAGCATAATGACTTGTCTTTCCATAATTGAAACACTTAAAGCATAACTTACCTCTGTATTTTCTTGTGTCCTTTTTCAACATCCTTACAAAATTTTCTTCCACTTCATCAAAGATCATCTAGATATAATTCATCATCCTTCTTTTCCTTGCTAAATTTAAAGGTAGTTTCTTTCCTTGTAGCATCTTGACCAAACTCTCTTAATTCAAAATAAATTAAAGCACCTAACATCTAATCTCTAGAATATTGATCTAAATTCTCACCTTCCTCAATACTAGAAACTTTAGAACTATAAGATAGGAAGAGTTCTAAATACCTTTTTTTACAATTTCACTTTGTTCTAGCTTACCACCAAGACCATTGATGGCATTAACAACTTCATCCTCTCTGAGAATGTAGGCTATATTGTCTTAATCTTCTGAAAGCCTTAGGTTTTCAAAATTGGCTTTTAAATTTTGCATATTTTTTTGTTTGACCTTATCATCTCCTTCATAAATGCTCTACAACTTTGTCTAGATCTCTTTAGTAGTTTTGAGACTTATCACCTTTCCAAGTTCAAAATCAGAAAGACCACTTTATATAACATTTCTAGCTTTTCCATTACTCTCATAATCCTTGACCTCATCATCACTTGTTGAACATTAGAAGACATAGTATATCTAGTTTCAACTAAGTTCTAGACTCTAAACCCTAGAGAGATAAGAAAGGCTTCCATTTTGGCTCTCTAGTAAGCATATTTCATTCCATTAAACATAGGAGCTTTGACACCCTTCCTGTGTGTCATCTGAATATACCTCAAGTGATTAAGCTTTTTCCAAGGAACCACAACTCTGATACCAATTTTTAGAAACACATGACAACTAAGAGGGGGGCTTGAATCAGTTGCACATTAAAACCTTAAACCCTCATTAACCATAAAGCCCTTATTATGATCAACATAATGTAAACATACGAAACATCAACACAACACCATACACAAGAGAACACTAGATTTACATTGAAAGCCCTAATTAGGAAAAAACCATGGTCAGGATTGACTCAAATATATATGAATAACAACACCAAATACAATAGGATCACTACTAGAGGGTCTCACTACCCAAAAGAGAAGAAAGGATCACTACCCAAAGGACTCAATATCCAAGAGAAAGATGAATAGAAGAAGACTATTACCGAGAGATTCACTAGCTTAGAGCAATATGAAAAATCCACCACTACAAATCTGCACCATCCACAACCTTTGGTTCACTGCCTCTAACAACATTAGGCACATTGAAAATGTAGACACCTTATGCTCACTACATCTAACAACCTTAGGAATTTAATATCACACTCAAATCATTGCACTTGATCACATTCACATCATACAACACTCACACATCTACCACACATCACCAACAATTAACCTTGCTTATATATCCTCTAAAACCTTAGAAAACCCTCTTTAAGTTAGCCTCAATGAAACATATGCACCTCAAATGTGCAACCACTAAATAGGTTATAACCAAACACTTCTACAATGGAAAGAAGTGAAGGAATACCACACTAAGGGTTAATTAGGACCCAAATCTACACTTACACGCTTCACCATGCTTCCAAAAACAACAAACAACCTCCATAATTAGCACTAGCATGCTAGGTCGGCCAAACATACACTAACACTAACAAGCAACCACGTACATCCCTCTCTAGGTTTGGAAAAACCACGTGGACCATATATAAATATTCCACAACATCCAAGAATATTCCAACACCATCAAAATATTCAAAAATACTACTGCAACCACCTAAAACTAAAGAACATTTTCATTCTGTGCAACCAGACATACTCCCACATACATACATCTCACTCACCAACCTTGCAAAACAACTAAACACTATATACTCTAGGGAAAGGTAGATACAAATAATCCTAGCACATTCACAAATCCATAAGACAAGAAACCTCAATGCAGAGAAATGTGGAGCAATCTCATTTCTCCTAGACAACTTTCTTCATAGGCAACACATTGTTAAACACATCTTCCATTGCCACACGATCCAGAACCTAGAAATTTGGATATAGAACCTATGAAAACCTTTGATCAACATGTCAAAACTACACAAGAAAATCTTTAACCATAAAGAAATGCGAAGCACAAAATTGAACACACCTCACACTACACACTCTTTTGTTCAAATTTTCTCAAAAGCATTGAAAACCAAGTGAACTAGCTACATCGGTAACACCACAAACATCTGCGCAATATATCTACACCATATGCAACACTTGCTGGATAACACAAACACTTCTCAACTTGACCACACTAAAGGTTGACATCAAATCACAACACTAATGCCAACATAGTGCAATAATCTCCAATAATATCCTTGACCATACTAGAGGTTGACATCAATGAAAACACTAATGACAACACCAAAAAATCTCCAACACCAAAATTTGTGACAAGGATACTTATCGGTAGTAGAGTATTGGGAAAGGTTTACTTGTCTCCTAAAATATGTGCCCAGGTATCAAAAAGATGAGAGGTTCAAGATAAGGAAATTTATCATGGGGCTAGATGTCCAAATTGGAGGAGAACTAGATGTCCCTTGTCCTACAACAATGGAACAAGTATTTGGGAAGGAAATAAAGTAGGAATAAAAGTTGAAATCTATATTTTCTTATCATGAGAAGAACTGTAAAAAGTTCAATTGGTCACAACCATCCTAGAATTTTAAGAAGAATGATAAGAAAGAGTTTAAAAAGAAAAATGATAAGGGGTTATCTTATAACTAGAATGATACTAAGAGAAAGAAGAGGAACAATACAATCTCTAGAAAGAGTGGCAACAACTTTGGGAAGGGTCAGCCCACAATACTGTGTCCCATGTTTTGGCCAAGTAGGACATTGAAATCAATATCTTTCACCAAATTTTCACTTTATGAAACCTATATCAACCAAACTGTTAATAATTTGGAGATGATGTGAGCTAGTTGTTTGTGAGGACTTGTATGTAAATTCTAAATATATATATTTTTAAAAAAATAGAAACAAATTATGATTTTTTTATGTAACTTTTTTTTTAATAGTAAATGACATTTTAAAATAGTGACGTTTATGTCACCACACATAAATTTTTGTATTGAAATATAAAATTATAATTTTTAAAATTTATTTTTGCAACATCAATATCTAGTGCATGGATATTTTTACATAATTTTTTGTTACATATTTTTTAAAATTAATTTTCAAAGTCAGAGTAATTATAAGTTAGATACATAGGTGTATGTCATCACACAAAACTTATTTTATATGTATTGAAATTATTATTTATTTTTTTGGCTAGAACAAGAACATCAATACCTAGTGCACACATATTTTCAAAATCTTTTTCTCTATTTTTCTGTGTGTGAAAGAAATACCTTGATGTTGAAGGTAAAAAAGTGTGCATCCCAAAATGCCATCTAGGATCAATATGTGCCTTTGGTTATATTCATTAAATTTAGGAACCTCAAAAACATATTTTGCTATGCCTTAAAGTGGAAACCAACATAGTTATTTTTCCATTGTTAATTCTTAAATGAAAGAGGTCACAATTAAGTTTCAAATCTTTTCAAATAAAGTAGTTTCAACAATATTACAGACAAAAAAGAAAAGAAAAAGAATAAGATAGAAGAGAAAGAACACACAAATTTACGTGGGGGAAACCATTTTGGATAAAAACCCAATGTGCTTCAAAACCACAAAGCCAATATATTATTTAGTAACAAGAACAATTACAATACATTCTTCAAGCTCAAGGCCATTACATAAAATTTACATCTTGTTCCATCTTTGGTAGAATTTCGGCAGCATGATCCTTGTGGATAACTCTCCTCACATAACTCCTCTAGCATAACACCTATATATAGAGTAAAAAGTGCCTAGGATAGAAATTTCCTTAAACCCTTTCCCATGCATGACCATGCAACATGAAAGGAACTACATGCAAAATCAAGCAATATGTACATGCAAAAAATCACCTGTCAAAAATTTAGGCATCCACTTTCTAAATTGACTCAACTAGAAATAAAAATTGCATCCATGCACAACTCTGATTGTAAATAGCAACATACAATCTTGATTTTTCAAAGTGAGCACCAACTTATACAAAAGTATGTACATGCCATAGTGTTGATGATGTTTTTAGCATTGCAACAACATAAAAAAAGTACAAGTATCCTATCTCTCTTGAAAGGTAAATTTCTATCATCCATCCTCAAGAAACAACCTCGAGGTCTCTAATGTCAGATCTTGACAATGCACAAACAACTCAGTGAAAATGTGATTTGCTGGTAATCACAAGGGGCCTTTATGGTCAAACAAAAGAGTGAAACTCTCAAGTAAGCAATGAGAGTTTTATAAGATATGAAAATGCAAATAAACCCTATAATTTTCCCAGATATGTGGTCTGGAAATTATATTCTCATCAAGTATGGCAGTTTAATGATGCTTGCAATTCCTATTCTCACAATGATCTCAAAGAAATATCAAAAGATGAGAGTTTAGGAAGATTTCTAATCTAAACCCTAAGATCAATTATGAAAATAACAAAGCATTCAAGGTGGACCAATATTCAAAACCAATTCTTTCTTAACCAAGATTGAATCTACAGTATAATAGAAATAGTGCAATCTCCAAAGGTATGAAATATTTTTAGACTATGAAGCATCCAAACATTCACCCAAAACAACATGAAATGCATAAACACTCACAATTGAACTATTGCAATAAGAGTAGGCCCAGGAAAAATTTACACAACTTACAATCAGCAAATTTCTAAAAGTATAGACCAAAGATTCCTCAAACACCTTACATACTTTATCATAAACATGAACGAATTGCAACTAGCTCTACTATAAATCTGAAAATTACTCACTCAAAGCAATTTAAAACATCTTTGAAACATAGGAACCATGCACATGGATGAAACAACACAAAAAAGGAACACCAAAATCAACGCCTTCTCACATATTCAATTCACCAATTTTTTGCAACAATTCTAGTAACCAATCCTTACAATGAGGAGAGATCCCCAACATATAAAGTTTTCAAGAACATGTTAGCCTAAATGAAAATAAAATAGGGCTTAAAATTTAGGTTGACCTAAACAAGTCGACCTTGGTAATTTTTCTTGCCCATTTAATTTTACAACAAAGTATTAAGAGGTCACCCTCAAAAGATATATCAATATTAAATAAAAGGCCTCTTGGCACAAATCTCTGTGTGTGCCCAACTTGTAATTCTAGCAAGCTTGATGTAGTATAAAAAAGTTCAAGGTAGTCATGCTTGGTCATCCTCCTTATCATTTTCCCACCTTCCAGAAAGTTCATGGGATTTACAAAATACCCTATCAAGGTTGGCCTAATCAGGAACCAAAACAACTTTTAACCTTTCCTTAATTGACTTTACCTCTTCCTCATATTTAGCCAAGGTTTTATTCGAATCTATTTTCATCTCTTGATATTTTTCCAGATGTGAAATATACATGGAAAAATCCTCTAGATGATTTGATTTTATAGGCCCACCTCAATAGGTGAATAGAAATCATCCCACCTTTTCCTCAACTAATCAATCTTCAAGTTTTTCTTACCAAACTTCTTCCTCCTAGTTACAATTTCTAAAAATAAAATGCAACTATTTAAAATATCTTTCAATTTACTCTAAATCTTTGAAACTTTCTCCAAGGCCTTACTCATGAGCTCCCCTTTAATCTCGAATTCTTCCATCCATTCTTTGGGATTACTTATTGAAAGTGTAAATATGAGGAAAACACTAATATGCATCTACACTTCTAAATAAGACATAATAGCAAAGATTCAAGAGAATTTAAATTAATTTAAATGCAAGAACCTCTAAAGCAGTCCTATTGCTCTCTAACTCTAAAGATTTATTTAATCAACTTGCTCTCAGATTTTAGAAGTTAATTGATTGTTAAAATGATACTGAGAGAATGAGAATTAAGCTAATTCTATTTCTATATGATTTAAATATGCAAATCTACTGTAATGGAAGCCATGACTGTAAATGCTGAATGCTTGATGAATGCTAGATGAATGCTTGATGGATTGATCCTAAAACTGGATTGCTTGAATGCTTGATCACCTGGAATACCTGCAGAGTAAGATTACACAAATTAGGATCCCTTTCCTGTAGCCAAAAACCTGTATTTATAGATTTCATGGCACACATTTGTGAAGGGGCACAGGATAAAAGGCTGGGATTTCCTCTGAGGAATTGTGTGGTGAGAGATGGAGATTCTTGAGATTTCCATGGAGATTGTTCCTCCCCACAAAAACATCAAGCCGGAGGATAGGAGAAGGAGAGAAGAAAAAGGCTTTCTTGTTACAGCCTTT
Source organism: Sequoia sempervirens (assembly GCA_007258455.2). NCBI lineage: Eukaryota > Viridiplantae > Streptophyta > Pinopsida > Cupressales > Cupressaceae > Sequoia > Sequoia sempervirens. The sequence continues at coordinate 816,839,239 of VDFB02281492.1, forward strand.
CACAGCCATTCCCGTAAATGCACAGGAGTTGGTTGTTGAAATATTTAATAAAACTGAATAGTTAAATTTTATTGTTGAGATTTGATGAGGTGGAGGATTTGAGAATATTTTAAATATTTTATTTAATTTATTCAAAATATGAGAGAAATGAGATATTAATTTAAACAAATAAACTATAGTAGCTTATTTATTAAATTAAATGTGGAATGATTAATTAATTTAAACAAAGTATGCAATCTTTATTTAATTAATTAAAGTAGAATAATGTATTTAAAATAGAAAATAGGAGAAATTGATGATAATAATAATTAAATAAAACAAAGTATTTAATTTTTCTTATTTAATTAAAATTAGAATAATAGAAGAAATTAGAAGAAATAAATATGAACTATATAAATAAATAATTTTTATTTATTTAATAGTAGAGGAATAACAGATTAATTAATCAAATAAATGTATTTAATTAATTAGACCATTTTAAAGTGTATACACTTACATCTTCAGCTACAAAGATATCTTCACTCACTAGTCTCTCCTCTGATATTTCTATTATCTTCATTAATTTGTCCATAAAAAGCATCATCTATTCCCTTGCATTCTTCTGATAGCTATTGTACCTTATCTAGAAAAGAAGACACCTTTTCATACATATGTAGAACCTTCTCAATCAGATAATCTCCCTGCTAATAGACATCATTTATTCATTGTTGGGTGACTTGCATTGACGTCTTCATTTTCTCAGTCTCATTAAATGCATCTTTAGATAATAAACCATCTGAAGTTGAAATACTTACCCCATCCTGGGTTTGCATAGGTTTAACCAAGTGTTGGATACATTTTTACAATTTTCCACTTATTGTTGTAACTTCTCTTTTTCTTGGGTTTTGTTATCTAATTTTTTCAATATAGCATCCACAGACTCTTTTATATCTTCCTTCTCCTTCTTTGTGGATGGACCCAAATTGATTGTTTCCACTTTGTAGTCAGAGGGAGTGGCTTCATCTTTATTTTTCTTAGTTATTGGTGTAGCGACATGGAGTACCCTATTATTTGCCTCATCCCTTGTCATATTTTAAATTATTCTAGCTTTCTTTCTTTCTTTTGTTTTCCCCAAGCTTGCTAGGAAATTGTCCCAATCTGGTACTACCTCTTCAAAAACCACTAGTTTTGGTTTCAAAATTTCTTTCAACTAGTCTAGGGTAGTTGATTCTTATAAATTTGTAACATAATGGGGACTATTTTTATTTCCATGATCTCCTGATTGATCAATTTGAATGTTCTCTTCCTATTTCTGCTATTTACTTTTGTTTTCCTCATCAAATTGATGTGTTTCCTCTTTCTTAGGAGATTCAAAAGTTACCTCCTCTATCTTTTCTGGCTCTTTCTCTTCCTCATCTTTCTCCAAGGCCTTACTCATGAGCTCCCCTTTAATCTCGAATGCTTCCATCCATTCTCCAGGCTTATTTACATCTTCAGCTACAAAGATATCTTCACTCACTAGTCTCTCCTCTGATATTTCAATTATTTTCATTAATTTGGCCATAGAAGCATTATCTATTCCCTTGCATTCTTCTGCTAGCTATTGTACCTCATCTAGAAAAGAAGAAGCCTTTTCATAAATATGTAAAACCTTCTCAATCAGATCATCTACCTTCTAAAAGACATCATTTATCCATTGCTGGGTGACTTGCACTAAGGTTTTCATTTTCTCAATCTCATTAACTGCATCTTTAGACAATAAACCATCTGAAGTTGAAACACTTACCCCATCTTGGGTTTGCAGATGTTTAACCAGGTGCTAGATTTTTGCAATTCTTCCACCTGTTGTTGTAACTTCTCTTTTTCTTGGGTTTCATTATCTAATCTTTTCAATATAGCATCCACATACTCTTTTATATCTTCCTTCTCCTTCTTTGTGGATGGACCCAAATTGATTGTTTCCACTTTGTAGTCAGAGGGAGTGGCTTCATCTTTATTTTTATCATTTATTTGTGTAGTAACATGGAGTACCCTATTATTTTCCTCATCCCTTGTCATATTTGAAATTATTATAGCTTTCTTTATTTCTTTTGTTTTCCCCAAGCTTGCTAGGAAATTGTCCCAATATTGTGCTACCTCTTGAAAAACCACTAGTTTTGGTTTCAAACTTTCTTTCAACCAGTCTGGGGCAATTGATTCTTCTAAATTTGTATCATCATGGGGACTATCTTTCTCTCCATGATCTCCTAATTGATCAATCTCAATGTTCTCTTCCTATTTTTTCTCTTTACTTCTATTTTCCTCATCAAATTGATGTGTTTCCTCTTTCTCAAGAGATTCAAAAGTTACCACCTCTTTCCTTTTTGGCTCTTTTTCTTCCTTATCTTCTTGACCTTGTATCTCAAAATTCTTCTATTCCAATTGTATTCCAAGGTTCCTAAGATCTCCACTCTTTGGAGGTTCCAACTCCTCTTCTTGTTGCTATCCTAGCTCTTTCTCCTTGGAGACATTAGCTTCATCCTCTGGTACCTCTCCTTCCTCCTTGTCAAACTAGAAATGTTGGTGAGGTGATTAGAGAGGAGTGTCTTCCGAAATAGCCTCCTTTATAGTTTCAGTTTCTCTGACTGGTGGCTCATTTATAGATTCTTCTAATTCTTTAACCACTTGCTCAATATTTTCCACACTAGAGGGGGAGACTTTGGGCTTAGGATAATTATTTCTAACATACACTTATGTCCTATCCCGAGAGCTTTCCACCTCAATTTATTTTTCTTGGGTTGCACCTTCTTTAGTTTCCTTAGTCTTCTTGGACCTCTTTGAAGGTGAACCTTTATCTCTGCTTGTAACAATTCTTTTCTTTGCAGGTTGAGCTTCTGTAGCTCCTTCTTCAATTATCTCCTTTGTAGGCCTTCTTCTTTTAGGAATTGGTTTTCTTTTAGGCCCTTTATTTTTAACACTAGCTTTGGCCTGAATTTTTTTTTTTCCTTTTGATCACAAGAGGATCATCTTCATAATATTCTTCCTCTTGAGGAACCAAGGTGTCATCTTTTGTGTTTTCAGAGTCACTCTCTTCTTATTGAGACTCTAAGTCTCCCATAAAATCATATGTGAACTTATTTCCATTTGCTTCCAATTCTAAAACTTTATGTTTTACCATTTCTTTGAATATCCAATTGTTGATGTGTTTTTTATGCACTTCTCAACATAGGCAGTGCGTAGGTGCACTATTTAAGACCCTGTTTCACATGTGATTAATGCTAAACCTAATTTGTGATATGATTTTCTTAAATTGATGATTAGATTTATTGTGGATGATAAATAAGGTGATCTTTTGGAAAAATCCTTGTAATTTCATTTGAACATTATGTTCTATTCTCACTACCATGAAGGTGCAATACACTAGTATACTATGAAATGCAAATTGAAATTTAAATGGATTATTATATGGTTAAAGTCCAGAATATTTAGCTAATAGATTAATGTGATAGACAATGTTACTTATGATCGTGTTGGTAATGTGTAGGAAGGCAACAATGTTAGCATGAGAATGGAGGACCATCGCGAGCAAATCAAATGATATCTTCTTGAGGATATAAAGTTAATATGTTGATAGATTAAGAGGTGAAGGTTGATATTAAATGTATAATTTATTTTGGTTTGTGAGAATATTTAATTATGTGGGTTAGGGGTTGGGAACCCTTACCCAAGTGTGAAATTCGGATGGATCTTTAAGTGGGTCTTTAAAGAGGGTTGTTGGTCAATTTACTTGGTTGGGATACACAAATAAACACCCTAGGGTCGATACCTTAGTGGTAGGGGTCAAGTGGGCATGCAATAGGGTCCCAAGGACATGATTTGACTCTTGAAAAGTCCTCATAATGAAGAGTGACGAATTTTGAGGAGAGGAATTGGGGGGGGGGGTGAAAATATTTGGGTTGTCCAAGTGCATGTTGCCTCTTTAATGAGAAAATACTCTCATTGAAGAAGAGAGGTACACTCCACACCTCCCCATCCAAAAGGTTGCAAGTTGAAACTCATATATAGTTGGATATGAAGATGAGTAGGGTGTTACCCACTTCTCCTCTTGGAGAACTTGAGTGAAGATGGTAGAAAGAATCAGAAAAGGAGAGGAGTCCATCTCTTTGGAAAGATAGGGATGAAGATGGCTTGGTTGGAGAGGAAAGATGGATACAAGATTTCAGTCTCTTTTTCTAAAAGAAAAGATAAGTACTTCCTTTTCCATTTGCCCTTGTTTCTTGGTTGTAAGAAGGTGACCTAATGTATGGATCATGTTTGAAAACAAAAAGTGTAAATTATGTTATGTTAGTTTTATCCCTTTGTAAAAATGAGAAAAGAATCCATTGATCATTGTGGGGCTAAAATAATTCCTTGCTCGGGGGTATGGCTAGAGCCCACGAGGCTCCATGATGCCATTACGGTCGGGTGGAGAGCAAGCCTTGATCAGTTGTTTGTCACTCATTATATCTCTTAAAATATAAGGCAATATGAAAGGTTAGTGTTTGGTTGTAACATGAAAAGAGCATGAAAAAAAAAAGAAAGAAAAGAAAAGCAGGTCTTACTTGTTGGCATGTTATCTCATTTTTTTTTTTATATGTCATTTGTGATATTGATAGTGTAGTATTTTGTGGTAAAAAAAAAAGGGAAAAGAAAAGACAAAGTCTTTACTCTTGGCCTTGTAGTTTATGTAAATGGTTGTGGTAAGAAAGTTGAATTACTTGTTGTTTTCTTGAAAGTTAGTACATAATGGAAAATGCCCTTGTAATGAATCATTCGATACTGTGTCAAAATGAGAGTTGGGATAAAAAAAGAAAAGATGATTACCTTTGTATATTTTATTGACCTGCATTACTAAAATGAACCTTGCAGCATACACAGGAATATGTAAATAAAAAGAAGAAAATGGAAACCATATACATATACAAAATTTGATAATGTAATTTGATTAATCTCTGCAATACAGTGATGAAGAAAAGACGTCATTCGGATCCGAAGCTTTAAGGCTGCATTCTCTGTAATACATTCGACTGCAAAGAAACTTCATTTACCCAATGTGAAATCATATTAAAATAAAACAATATCATAGAGTATTAGAGCATCTCCCATTAGGTGATAAAAATAAAATAAAAATAAATAAAAATAAACAAAACAAAACCTTTGCGTAAGAGGTTTCAATAACATCGTAGGTCTGATCCCTATAAAATGGCAAAAGTTCTATATTCCACAGGTGATTAATCTTGAGCTGAAATGGATTAAAGTCTTAGCATAACAAATACACGAGGATTAAGTAATCCCTTTACGATGGAGCAAACACTTCCCTCCTGCGCAAACTCGTGGTTTCACCCTGTTGTCGCGCCATTTCGGTCGTTTCAAGTATACCCTGTCAAGTAGGAAAATTCACTCAATCAAATATAGGGTCATTCCCTGTTCAACAGTAAGCTCATGATTTACAAAGAGATGTCTGCAGAGAACGAGCAACTCTAAACTCAGGCATTTGAAAATAAAGCACAGGAACAAGACGTGCAAAATGGGAAGGTGTCAATAGTTGGTAGTTGTGCCATTAATTCTCAACGGCTGGCAGCGAACACCATCTTCCTCTGACCGTCGTATGATAGGCTTATTCAATATTCTCTTTAATTTCATGCTAAACTTGATGTTTCCAGTCATAAACCCAATCACCTAGTCAACCTATCTGCCATACCTGCAATTTCTGACCATAGATGTAAATTATATCCATATCACGAATGTGGAACCCAACCTTGACAAGTTGGTCTGCCATTATAAAAAAAAAAAGAGCAATATCTCCCCATATTTATGAGGCGAGGGGGCGGCGGGGGGAAAATTGTGTCAATGGAGCATTCGATGCAGCTGGGCCGAACATCATTAATGTGGAATTGAGTCTGCAGAGCACGCAACAATACGCATCTTGCGGTGAGGCTATTTAACACTTATTGCTCCATAGAAGTCTTACAACAGGTGATGTCTTCATGTAGGAAGGCAGGCGTACTTATTAAATAAACATTATTAGGTGTCACTCCCATGCCTTAGCAAGGACGTCTAGAAGTAGATACGACCATATAGGCTTCTAGAGTTGTCAGATTCTTTCAGCTCAAGTCAAGACAATTGCAATACTCCACGCGAGTATAGACTTGAAATTCGAGCCAAGGTAATGCACTTTTTAGGTGGTTGGTAGGTGGTGTTATTGGGTTTAACATAAACTTTTTCGGTTGCGAACCACCCACGTCATCCCCTTGCTACCACAGTCCATATAAAATAAATCGACATGTTGACTAATGCTCTCATAGTTTACGTGTATGTTATATTGCTTTTGTAGCTAAAAATGTAAATAAGTGTCTGAACACTAAACTTAGAAAGTGGGCTGGCTCTTGACACTTCTCTGAGGTGTTGAGGAGCTGAAAATGCTTCTACCTTATATCCTTATATTTGAGTTATTAACTTCCCGGTGCCATCTCACATGCATGGGAGTCTTCCTTATTAATACTTACGTTTTTATGGCTAAATTGACTTACTTTACACCAGTGTTGTATACAATTTACTGTCATTTCCTATTTGCATGGAGACGATTATGACGGGTCCACCAGATAAATCTTACCCAGTTTCTGCCCGTATTATAAATAGGTGTCAATCACATCATCATGAATAAGAATTGACGTTGGCATTATTTACTTCATTTATAGAGAAATTTATTTTGAGGCTTGTCATTTTTGGCCATTATGGCTCAGCTCCCACCACAATTATGATTTCAAACGCCATTTCATAGAATGAATCTATCATTGACAACTTGTGAAAACAACCCTACTTTATTAAAAAATAAAAATAAAAAATTCCTCAGACCAAACTCTATCGGGATCCTACGCAGTCCAAGGAAACTTTTAATTGAACAGACGTGTACCCTATATTACTTCATGTTTCGTGTGGCCTTGACTAGTGAGTTGAGTAAAAGCCTTTAATGGTGAAGCAAATTCCAGCAAGGACCGGACAGAATCAAAGAATGAACCACTGTCATAAAACTCTATAACTAATGAGGAACAAAAGCTCCCAAGTAAATAAGCAACGTGATCAAATGTATTTAATTTACTTGTAATGGTTTCGTTGTCTCTAATTTTATAAAATTGGAAGTAATATAAATATTCTTTTGACTTTACATAGTTTCTAACCCACAAGTACTGGTTGAATTAGATCAAACCCTATGAGGAAATGTTAATACCGACAATTATATATGGAGATTAGAAGTAATATCCTTAACCGTTCTGTAGCCATATCAATGATAAATTTAGTGCCAGTCCCTTTATAACTTAAGGAACGCTAATATTGTATGACATATGGAAGCGGCTATCTTTTACATTTATGCACTCAGACGTCCTTTTTTTTAAAGAAACGAATTAAACACTTTTTCCTCCGTTGAAAATAGTTCAAGAGAAATCCGTCTGATTTAATTATGAAACCTTCTCCATGCTTTTCAAGGATAGCTCATTGGGGAGAATAAATAAACTAACATGTAATATGTATTCGATGAAATAGTTTTCCACTATCTTAGTTGGAAGTATTAGTATGGATCCGACACATTATATTCCATAGTAGCAATAGCACTAATATTTAGTATGAACAATTTGACACTTAAGAATTCGTTGACCTAAATTTGATTATATAAATATATATATAACAACGATCTTTTGCAAAAAAAACAGAAAAGAAAAAAAATTGTTTCAATCAGTATGGCGTAGATAGCCTACTCCGCCCTACCCGTGAATAGCACCGTGTCTTATTTATTGGTGCATCCGTAGTAGTAAAATAAAACGATAACTTGGCAACCTTAATTTCTAAGTGACTTCACGTACTCTTAGGGATTTAAGATTTGCTTAATAAAGGAATGAGAATATATTCTCACTATTCCTTTTAGGAAAGAAATAAATAAGGAGAGAGCATGTAATTAGAATAAAGGCACGAGTAAAGAAAATAATAGTAAGGAATAAGAATTAGTACTTTTTCCTTGGAAAGAATGAATTTCTTTTTAGTTTTATTTCCATATATATTAAATGGTAAGTTATTATATTATTTTAAAATTACTCTCTAAAGTCAATAGAGTATATATATGTATAAAAGGCATGTAATTTTGTTTTATACTCATTAGGATAAATAATTAAATAAATAAATAATAGATTAGGAAATAAATAGAATGATAATAATTTATCACATCCTTAGGACTCAAGGATAATATTAAATTTAATAATCACCTTACTAGTAGTATTAAGAGTAGTGTCTGAATTGTCGGGCAGTGATAGAGTTAATGAACAAACCATTTGAGATTGTGTTAGCTATTAGGGCCATAGCTTCCATGATTATTTAACTATATAAATCTTGAGTTAGTGTTCACCCCAACATTGGGACATGATTATTTACTTAAGTAATGTGTAGTTGTAAAAACAAAAATAAAAAAAGGTAAAAAAAAAATGGTAGGTTTTTCTAGTGAAAATTATGGGCATGACAGACACACAATTGACCTCTCCAGTTCTTGCACTCCCAATCCAAGGTTCAAGAACATTGGCATTTGCAGCAGGCATCTTATAATCAGTGAATAACTACCAGCAAGATGTCATCAACAAAGTGGTAGATCTTATCAGCTGTCTTCCTCAGTTAGCATCTTGGACTTTTGACATGCAACTAATATAAAAAACCCCTCCTGCCCCCCACACCATTCTTTTTCAAATAATTTTTAACCATAAAAATTCCATCAAGATTTTGTCTAAATTATCATAGTTATAATGAGTGAAGCTTCTCCTTGAATACCCAATTCTATCTGGTCTTTAATGCTTTGCACCAACCCATAGTAATCAATCAAAATTCTTTCCTTGATTACAATTTGAGGGATGGGTTGTTGTACAATTCCACTCAACTTTGTGCTCTTGCTGGCCCTTACCAATTTTTACTCAAAGAATCTCATTCGCTCTCCTTTGCTGGACATTTTGGGATGTAGACAACCTTGCAAAATTTGCAATGCTATGTTTATTCTTCTATGTGGAAGCAAGTTTAAGATTTCTTTTGTTGATGCTCACTTTGCAACCAGTCTAAGCCTTTCCAATCAGCTTGGATTGTCCATAACTTCAGAAACATAGGAATTTATTTCCATGGATTTCGGTAGTGGCAAGCCCAAAAATTTACATCTAATCTTCTTTCAGGTATGCCAATTTTCCAAATTAGCAATTTTAATGCCTTGCAACAGAACAAGTTATGCTCCACCAGCTGTTGATTTCTTCTTCTAACATGTTTGAAGAGATTGTAGGCTACCTGTCATTATTATTTCTTTATCACAACTCTCACTTCCTTAGTCATTTTGGAAATTATTGTAGAAGCTTCTTAGGTGCTAGATAGGCTTAAATTCACTTCCTTCCATATGCAAATTGATAGCCAGACCAAGATTTTAGATTGCCAATTCATCTTTTCTTTGTATTTCCCAGCTCAAATTTGTATCCATGATGTTGTCAATGTGAGGCAACTCAAGTTGTACAAGCCATCACAATTGCATGAGTTTTTTATTACTCATACTGAATATCTAGTCAACAACCATTGGTCCATGATACTTTGCTTGATATTTGGATATGCATCAATCACAAGAAGCAAACCACTACCTGTGGTCCAAAGGTAGTTTGCCAACAGGCCAAGTGGCTCTCCAAGTCAAGATTTTGTTGAGAATTCTCCTCATTTAATGCAGAAGTTGGAGACAAACTCCATTAAGCAATAAGGAAATGATGAGAATAATTTATAATTAGTTCTTCCTGGTAATATCCCCAGATTGTAGATTCCACCTTATACACTCAGCCTAGTACACTAGATAATACTAGTCTGCATGTACATTTCACCAACTGTGCCATAGATTGAATGAGGTGTACTTACACATGTACGGATCACTAACTAAAAATAAACTAGGCTAATTGTGGTGTTTATATATGCTTAGTTCAAGGGTAGTTTGCATCCACATAATCTCAGCGTTTTAAATCTGGCTATAACTTCCCTACTAAACAACGTATAGCGTCTTTTCTAGGTAGCATTTTTCTCCTCATTTCGTATTTCCATATTGTTTCCACTTGTCATAATTCTGGAGGGATCTATCAATCTTGCTTCATGTTTACAAGATATGTGCTCTTGTTGCTTCATGTCTTGTGAATGTATAATGTATTTTGTACAAGATCTGTATCTAAGGGAAGTCAATGTTAGGATAGTAATTAATGTTCTCTTCTAATATATGCCCAGGCAGAAAGTCATACTTCTTTAAGAGCTCCATAATATTTTGGCATCCTCTATCATTTGTTTGCTATCATAATCTCTTGTTTGAAGTTTCCTCTTACAATCAATGTTGATTAAACTTGATATAAGGCATTTACAACAATGTTCTTTTTCCCTATTCAATACTAGCTTGGTTCTGCATCTGCTGAATCTTGAGAGCAACTATATTGTGTGCTTGAATGCTCTCCTTCTGAAGTAAGTGTAATAAATATTTGCAGTCTATGTATAGTTTGGATTTTCCAATTGCAATACAATGCTTTTGGATTTTGATGGCATGAATGACTGCTAGCAGTTTGGAAAAATATGGGGTTGCTTTGTTCTGCATTGTTAATTTTCTCACTCTTGTAGCCTATTACTTTGTGAACTAATTAAAGGAAAACTTCCATAGCTTGAGTTTTGGTGCCATTATGAATTACAAATAACCTTGATGAGTTAGTTATCCCTGGAATGAGTGCACTTTTCAATGCCTCTTCAAGAGCATAGAAGGATTTGTTGTTGTGCTTATTTCTTTTGAATACCTTTCTTTTTCTCACAGTTTTGTAGGAGTTGTGTTATCTTAGAGAGTACATTATAGATAATTTTTCTATAAAATCTTGCTAATCCTAGGGCCTAGAAACTTCTCAATTTGGGTAAACTCCAATGTTAAATTACCAGAAATAATGAAACTACAAACAAATAATGGCCTTGTTTTGACAGATACATTTCAACATTTCCATTGAATGGAAAATTACTAATATTCTATGTTTTAAGTATGATGATCTTAATCTAGCAAGTGTGATTAGTGGTAAAGATTGAGTGTTACCACAATGAAGGCCTAATTTCCACCAAGAACCCCTGGATAAGCTCCTTTTGCATTAATGTGTTGTAAAGTAAATGGTATGCATGCTTGGAGACTAGGCCCCATTTATGTCATGTGGGTCAAGGAACAAGCAAACCATCATTGACCAATAAAAAATAAGTATCCTGGTTTTACTAAGGAAATAGATCTCCCTAGGAATTATCCATTCTAATTTTAGTAAATGGATTTTAACCTTTTGAGATTTACAAGACTTAATAGAAGTAGAATTATAAACATAAAGTATGGCATGAACATTTTTAATGTATCTTCCTTCATCCTAATAGATCAGACAGTTTGGATCAAACACACTATACAATTTTTTTTATTATGTATTTTTTATAAATAAAATTTAATACAAATTTGTGTTCTTTTTGGTAGTAGAGTTTTTTCCTAAAAGAGTTTCTCGGCATACATCCAATGTCACGTGTTTAAAACTTCACATATAATTTATGGTTAATAGAATGATCATATAGTCAATATTTTAGATTTACATTTCATTACCAAGATTTAATTTGTAGTAATTTACCATGTTTTACAAGATTTGGTATCAAAACTTTGGTTTTGTCAAGAAGAGGACACCTTGTGTAAAGTGTTGTGAGTCTTTTGGTTTCAGAGGAAAATTTTGACTTGAGTGGTTTTCCATATTTATAAATGATTGGAACCATGGTCTTTCCTCTCTTTCAGAGATTGACATGTCCAATGGTACTACTTATGAATTATGGAAGCTAATGATGGAGGATCTCTTAGAAAAGAGGGATCAATAAAAAAATTTATAAAGGGAGGAAAGTGTGATAGTTCACGTCTAATGAAGATTGAAAAAGGTTAGAGAAGAAGGAACACAAAACTATTTGGTCGAGTCTTACATATTTCATATGCTTAAATGTCTTAAAGAAGACCACCACATTTGCACTAGGGAAGAGGATAGGTGATATTTACTAAACCAAAGTTTAACAAATAACCTAAATCTCAAAAATATATATGTATTCTATGAAAATGGAGGATGGTGATTCTTTAACAAGACATTTAAAGGATTTTAACTTAATTTTGAGTCAACTAGTTACAATAAATGGTAATCTTAAGGAAGAAGATAAATGTATTTTATTGCTTTGTTTTTCTACTTGAATCTTAAGAAAAATTAATTGTTGCTATCAATAGTAGTGATGCAGAGTTGAATATAGAATCCTTTAATTCTACTTTCCTTTTAGAGAAAATGAGGAGAAAATTCATGGATGAGGCCTCAAAAGATGCCTTACAAGTTTGGGGAAGGTCAAAGGTCAAAGGTGGGTCTAAAGGAGATAAAATCTAAATAAAAATATAGTTTCAAGTTAAAAGATGGTCCAAAATCCCTAGGAAGATCAAAGTAAAATGTTGGATGTTGGTGTGCAAAATGTACTTCATCTAGCTAGTTAGAATTGAAGAATTATTCACACCATGTTACTTAAGTTTATTTTCATTTTTGTTTCATTTCATAAGATTTAGATAGAAGGCATAGTTTAAAATGTCTTAGGGTTTTTATCCATGCCCTTATAGTAAAGCCATTTCATTAGATTTTATTATTTTGTATTTCATTATTTTATATAAATATTAACAATTTAAATATTATTATAACTATAATCATTATATATATAACTAATATAAAAATAAATACATTTTAATAAACATATAATATATTAATATAAAATATGATAATATGGAAAGGTGGGAAGTGAGTAAACAAACGACAAACAAAGATAATGATTAGTATTAAAGGAAATGATCCTATGAATACGACCAAAAAAAAAAAAAGCTGACCTGGAAATAAAGAAAATGTTCCAAAAAGCAACAATTCATCATAAAACTAAGAGGCAACGATGAATATAAGGTAGCAATTTAATATATCCCAACAATCAAGACTTTAGAAGGGCAACGATTTAATTAAAGCAGGAGTACAAATTAATCAAGGCAAGCTCAACAATCCTTTTCTAAGTTAAAATATGTTAAATTAAATTAAATTAAAAGATTTAGGCCAACAGTTAAGGGAATGGGTATGTCTCTTTACACACAAAAAAAAAAGTTTTGGGAAGAGGTGTGACTTTTAGAAAAAGATATTAAAGAGAGTCATTCTTATCAATTGGAGGGAGGAAAAGAAATGAATTAATGAATGAAGAAATCTATTAGAAATCAAAATAAACGAGTAGATGGAATGAAATGAAAATATCATTTAGAATTGGAGAAAATATGAAGAAATACATGGGAAGAAGAAGATGGTTCAAGAAGAGATATAGTGAAGACAAATGGCAAATCAATAAGGGAAGTAAGTTAAATATAATAGAATATTATTATATATATGTGAATTATATACAATTATGCAATAATGGTGCTTGCAACAATTATTGAGCCTTATAAATAATTATGATTCTTTCTCATTCATTTGATTTTCACTAAGCAATGTCTTCTGAATATTAAGAACAAATCAAACAAGGAAATAGGAGTAGATCAAACAAAATTATCTACATTCAAGAAACAAGGGAATAAGTCATAGTTACTATTGTAATAGATTAATACTTAAATTATATTCATTTAACACACACACACATACACATATATACATATACATATACATATACATATAAATATATATATTCATATATATGCATATACAAATATATATATGTATACATATATATGCATATACATATATATACATATGCATATATATACATATACATATATATGCATATACATATATGCATACACACACACACACACACACGCACATATGTCTTTATCCTATGATCAGTCAAACATGTATATATATATATATCCCCAACAATTTATAGAAGGGTCAGAGCTTGTAACCTCAAGGCATTTTACAATAAATGTTTGATAGCTAACACTGGATAAATCATTGGTCAATGAGGAAGAATGTTGTTCGATTTTTGTAATAGAAGTAGATACATTTTTTAAATCCACTTGAGTCTTTAAACAATTATTTCCAACACTTTTGATATCTATAGACATGTCATCAATGTTGTCTTGTGCTAAGATCATCCACTAGCCTAACCAATTTCTCTGTGCTTCAGAGTTTTTTTGTTTCTCTCCCAGATCCACATGAAGTCTGGCTTCATATCTACCCTAAAGTTATTTATTTGGATTAACAACTGTAAATATTTCAAGGGTAGGCCATCTACTAGGTTCATATCCTATGACTTCTTGCTCCTTTCCCTTCATTTCAATTTTATAGATACTTTTCTTTTCAGATCCTGCTCTAGGTAGCTTTTCTTTCATCATGCAACCTTTTTCACCCATCTTGGTGATTTTGATTCCTTTTCCTTTTTTATCTTGTTGTTCCTTTTCCTTGGGAGTCAAGGCCAAATTTTTTGCTAACTTGTCTAGCTAATCTATCCATCAACTCAAGATTACTACTCAAATCAAAGAGTGTAGCCAAGGAAGCTTTGGAAGGATAAGGATTAATAGAGGGTTTCCTATATAAAAGGAAATGGATGGATGATCCTAAATATTCTTTGGGATTGTAGTCTATAAATGGCTTGTTGGATGTAGTTGGGAAATTTCTTGACAAGGAATAAGACCTTTTGGATAAGCTTGTTCTACCATTGGTGGAGGCTTCGGGTTTCTCAAAGAGTGTTCCCTTAGGTAGAGATCGAAGATTGATACTAGAGACTCTTCTGCTTTGGACACGAGGTTTACTAGATCACAATTTATGAGATGGATTTGAAAGTTCTTGGAATCTGGGTTATGGTTGGTTTATCAATTTCTCAATGATAGGGAAACTAATATCAAATCCTATATGATCAATGTGTTGACCAAAATCAAGGATATTTGAGTTCCCTTCTCGGTAACTTAGCCCAACTGGAAAATTTGAGGGAGGAAACACAGTGTTCAATAATTGATATATACAACCACCTCCAATTGTAGCATGGACAAAATAGGTTGAAGATCAACACATTTAACTTGCAAAAGTAGGTAGAAAGTAGTATGCACATATTTATCTTCTAAACTAATGGTAAAATTTGGGTGGACAGAAATACAACCATCACTGCCTTTCTGTTCATTAGAGGCCTTGGTAAGGACACCTCTAAATTGGGTGATGACTGCTTGATCCCATAGATGACACCTAGTATCAATAAGACTACCAAAATATTATACTCCTATATCATAGTTAAAATGCGGATAGACTATGATATCTACATATGAGAAATAAACATGAAAATATCCTTTTTCTCACCATCGTTTAATATCATCAGGGAGAAAAAATGGAAGATAGACTAGACAAATCCTAGTTCTAGACACTTTAAGATTTAATTTTGATTGTCTTACATAATGCATTGATTTAGCAACTATGCCTTTTTCAGGATAAAGATTTGAGATCTTGACATCTAGAAACTTAAAATTCCCTTTTGCATCTACATATTCCTCTTTATCCTCAAAGCAATTATGTATGATGAAAGAGAGAGAGAGCTACTTGCATTCATTGATCTTTAACTAGCCATTGTAGAGGGATTTGGACTTACTTGTGTGTTTTGATCCTTTTGCTGCTACATTTTTTGACTTACTACTCACCCTTTCACACCTGTCCTTTGGCTTCAACATGGAAATTACAGACTTACTACAGGTCAACAACTACTGATGATTTACTTTGCAGATTTTAGCACCACAATCAACCAATAAAGGTTGTTTCTAGACTAGAATGCATCGACAATCTCACTTATGCACTATATATAGGATTATAGCAATGAGAATGAGGATAAATAGAATAAAAAAGCAATAGATCTTGGGAATGATATTTTTTTTGGAGTTAAAGCAGTCAGAACATGAAACATCAGATCCAGATCCAAGTTGGATATCAAGAGAAAAATTATCTTCAGGCATTCAAACACAACATGCTCTGATACTAATTAGGACAAAACAATGTAAAGAATTAAAGACAATACAATATCGACATAGATTCATTATATGGAAACTAGCATTACAACTTATATGCAAATTTGCATATAGATTTCTAGTCATCCAGATCGCCCATGGCACAAGAGAGAGCATACATCTAATATGCAAAACTTGGGACCTTAATTCTAGACTCTATACTCCAATCCACAAATCTTTTGATGCCAAGAATGAGGCATCCCCAACAATTTATAAAAGGGGTAGAACTTCTAACCTCAAGAAATTTTACAATAAATTTGGAATCTGTCCATACAAGGATGACACATGTCCCACGACCACATATACATACATACATACATACATACTATGTGCTGCATGTTTTCTAACCCAAAATAATGCAAAACAAAAAAAATGAAAATGGAAGAAGAACACAAAACAACACCTCAAGATTGGCCTAGTTAAACTTGAACAAAAAAAGGATGGAAACAATGATTTTACCTTTCCCAAGTCGAATGGTTGGTTGGCCTTGTTGACTTGTTCGATTGTGTTCTCCTAGATCGATTTTGGTAGCATAATGACTCTTTTTTTTTGCTTGATTTGGATGCAAGGATGGATGAAAATGGCTATGGATGCAAGAGTTTGGCTATGGAGATGGTGTGAAAGCTTGAGAATGGTTAGGGTTGCTAGAGAATGAGAGAGCTTGGTAGAGAGTGTGGTTGAATGCTTAGGGTTTCAAAAATGGCTAATTGTTAGTCATGTAGCCAATGGAGATGAAATGAATGGTGGAGATAGAAAGAGGACAAGAGATCAAGGGCCAAGATCCAAAAGTTGACTAAAGGAATTAAAAATTCCTTTTTAATGTGCATGGGGATGATATAAGGAATTAAAAATTCCTTAAAAACTTTGGATGAATAAATTGAATTTAAAATTCTATTGGGAAAGGACATGGGGATTGTAAATGGAATTAAAAATTCCATGAGAGGACCTTGGGAAGACAAAAAGGAATTAAAAATTCCTTGGGGGATGAGAGGAATTAAAAATTCCTTAAAAGGACCTTGGGAAGACAAAAAAAAATTTAAAAATTCCTTGGGGGATGGGGAGAGTTGACTAAAGAGTTGATTAGACTAGCTAATCAATGATTAGAAGACAGTTAGGTGGCTAATGAGGGTTAGGAGCCAACTTGGAAAAGTTGGAGGATGTGACACATCCTAATCATGGATTAGGAATGTGCACACCCCTAATGATGGGATTAGGAGGTGAATTAGGATTAAGTGAAAGTGATGGAGGATGTGACACTTGAGGGAGTAAATTAAATAAATAGAAATTATTTATTTAATTTATGGGATAGAAGGGGTAAGGTAGGATAAGTAATAAAAATATTTAATTATTTAGTTAAATACCTTAGGGATTTAGAGGAATTTAGGGGTATTAATTAAATAATAGTAATATTACTTAATTAATGCAGATAAGAGGATATTTAGATGAAAAAAATAAAATTGATCAAAAGTAAGTGGCCAAATTTAGATGTCTACATTTTTTCCCTCTTTGAGATGGTGTTACAAAGTAGCATCATTTCAAAGAAGATTAAAAGATAGTACCAATAAGAAGATGATTAGATTGGGAAAGATGCCCTAGTCATCAAAGGAGTGACTAGGAAGAATGATGATGGGAGTGAAGAAGAAGATTAGGGATTGAGGATGCCCCCTTGAGAGGACATGTGGGTTCAAGAGAACATAGGTGTGCTCATAGATGAGACGATAAAAGGGTATATGAGGAAGATGATGCAAAGTGATGGATAAAAGAGGATGATAAGCGATAGGAGATTGGAAATCACAAATGGATTTAAGGACAAATGTGATGTTTCCCCAGTCAAGCTACAAGCCAAAATGGATTGATGATGGATGGAGTATTGTCGATGAGGGAACGATATATCCCGAAACAACACAAGAATAGGGAAAGATACATCCCAGTGATGATGATGAGAGTGTTGTTGATGAGGGAAGGATACATCCCAAAACAACACAAAAGGAAAGGGAAGGGCACATCTTGATGATGATGATGAAAGTGTTGTTGATGAGGGAAGGATACATCCTGAAACAACACAAAAGGATAGGGAAGGATACATCCTGATGATGATGATGATGGTTATGATTAGATCAAGGATTGTAGCAAGGATGATTAGATTATTTGTGCTAGATTGAATGGATGAGGATTGGATGGAGATGTGAGATATTTGAAATGAATGAAAATGATGGAGGAAAAGATGCTTAGAATACCCAATCTATATTATCCTAAGAAGATTGAAGAGATGATGATATGTTGAGGATGAAGAAAGTGGAGGGATGAAAATAGATAGGATAGATAGATGAGGAGAGTGATGAAGGATGAATGGATAGTAACCAAATCAAGTAGGTTAATTGTTATGTGTTATGTTGCCATGTAATGAGCACTTAATTTGATATAACATGAGATACTATGCACCAGGATATGAGGAACCAAGGTGACTTTGTATCACATGCATGGGAATAACACAACAAACAAAGAGGCTATCCCAACACCCCAAAGTCACAATGACTTTGGTTAGGCCAAGCATTGGGATAACCACAAGCACAAAGGATGCCCCAACGTAACACAAGACTACAGGGATCTTGGTGGGTACTACACAGGACAACCAAGAAGAAAAAAATAGACAAAAGATTAATATATTCCCCTATGTTTACCAATCAAAACACACCATGATATGATGGATCAAGGCGACCCCGACGAGATATGATAGGGAGCTCAAATGATAAACAAAATGCCAAAAGTATCAAAAGATCGCAATAAATTTCAAATGTCCTTTGCCATAGGATCAAAAGGTGGATGGGATTGATGTGGTCTGATGAGGAAGGATGCATCTTGTTAAGAGAAAAGATGGAGACTATACTAAGAGATCGACATGACGCAGGATATTCGAAACTGGTTGAATCTCATGATATGAGTGGATATTGTTTATGAAGAACTCGTTGGATAGGGACATTCCTAATGACATGACACAATGACAAGACACAAGACATAAGACCAATACACCCTAAAGACCTAGGGGCTCAGGGGCCAATCAAAGATTAGCTTTTCCTATGTGAAAACATAGAGCCCTTGTAGTTTGATAAAAGACCATGGACAAAATTCGAAAGAGGACAATAAAGACCAATGATAGATGATAAAGATAGGATGAACAAAAACCCTAGGGGCGAATCAAAAGAACGAAATTTCCTACGTGAAATTACAGGGGCAACGTAGTTCGACAAAAGACCAAAGACAAACGATGGATAAGGGATGATGAGATAACCATGATAAGTGGATAAAATTATGGGACCGAGACAATGAGACAAGATAGACCTATTGAATTGGATAGGATGATGGTGATTGCACGAAGCCCAAGGATGGGATAGTTTTCCAAATCATCAAAAGATGAATTGGGAGAATGAAATGATGTAGAGATGAGTGATGAGAAGTGATAAGAGATTGGAAAGATGTGTGAAAGAGGTGGGAGTGATGATAGTGAAATAGATGGCATTGGGTTGCATGGGGGGAGGCCTATAGCTAGATACCAATGAAAAGGATTATGAGATGGGATGGGCATAGAGATGAAGGAATGGATAGATAAAGATAATAAGATGGAAAGATGCTAACAAGGATGGATAAAGGGATACAAATTTGGATGGGGAAAAGGTTACTAGATGGATAGATAGAAATGTAAGGATTTGGAAGATGGAAGGGATTGATGTGATGGATGGATAGAGGGATAAGGATGGGGAGATGGGCATATGATTGCATGCATTTTTTTTTGACAAAGTTCTAGTTTTGAGAGGATTATCCTTCTTTTTGAGTTGTAGGTTGAATAATTCCAAGTCTTAATTCTACGCTCTAAATATTTGGGAGTGGAGTTAATGATTTTGGTTAAGTTGTTTCTTTCAATAAGGATTCCCTTAGTTTTTTTATATCTGTTGGTTGAATCCATAGGTTAGTTAGTTGATTTTTCACAGTTTTATGTTATCTATTACTTTCAGTTGAAACATGAATATTCAGAATGATTAAGTATGATTTGTGCAAGAATATTTTGTAATCTTTCACCTTATGCAATAAATGGAGATCAATTCATGGAATTCATGAAGTCTATTAGTTAGATTGAGTTCAGTTAAAGTGGGAACAGTTACATGTGTAGGGCACTCAAGGTATTGTTCTTCACTTCACCTTTCAACTATTTATTTCTGTTCATAGTTGTTATTAGTTTATCATTGTTCATAAATCATATGCAAGTTAATTGGGTTTCATTTCTTGCTTATTATGAATGAATGTTTAGGAACATGCATGTAACAATCATTAGTAGTACTCTGAAAGATAGTTCAGCTAAGTCAGTATTCTTTATCAAGTTTTTAGTTAATATAGTATCATTTCATTATCAATAGTTCAGCCACAACCTTTATTGTAGGTACCCATAGCAACTAGTTTGATTTATTTTTTTACTATTTTGTAGTTTTATAAATTTCCAACAAGTAGAATAGCTTAAGTAGGACAATTTAGGTAGGTTTAGGGATATGAAGGAATATATAATGCTGCACCATCATAAGACTACAAGCCTTGGGTTGGAAATTAATGTGGTTTTAGGCAATGTAAAGTGGACTGCTTAGTTAGTTTGACCTCTGAATTGGGTAGATTGTACCAAGTTTGCAATACATTAGCCTGGACTTATATTTTTGGCGTTGTTTTCAAGGATGGTGCTATCTTTATAGACCTGTTCTTATAGCTTTTATAGTTAATTTATATTTTCAAGCATTAGGACTGTTAGATAACACCTTTTTCAACACCAAGCTACTAACATTGTGTAGGCCTACTGAATCTAAATTCATATTTTATTTATGGGGAGGCGGGGAGATCCCTTGGGTAGGTTCCTTCCCTCTACACGCCAATAAGCTATTGTAGAAATTGGTGACCCTAGTACTCATAGCGAAGGTACCATTGAAGAAAAAAAATTCTTTTCACCAACCTCTAGTGCACATACAAAAGGAACATACCACACCATGGGTGGTGCAAAAAATGATGATGATGCTTGGCCAACATTTGGGTTTCCTATTATTGACCAGGAAAGGGCCACAGTGTTGAAGAACATTCCTCCTTTGGCCTTGCCAATTTTCTATGGGTTAATGATTGAAGACCTAGATACATTCCTCTTTGAATTTGATGTCTTATGCAAAAGTTATGACTATACTTCTGATGCACATAGGTTGAAACTTTTTCCTGCCACCCTCAAAGATGCAACTTTGAGATGGTTCATGGGATTAGGTAGAGATATTGTTCCTAACTTGGACACCATGAAGACACTATTTTTGGAGAAGTATTAGGACTACTATAGAGGACTTGATAGGAGGAAGGATGATATATTATGAATGACACAAAATGATGATGAGCCTTTAGAGGATTATGTTGAAATTTTTTAGTTTTCTCTCAAGAAAAACCCCTAGAACAAGTTGTTAGAAGAGTCTCTCAAGCTAGTATTTTTGAGAGGGGTTAATGAAGACTGTATGGATTCCTTGAACCTCATTGGCTGGGGAGATATTTCTCAGCAACCATTTTTAGAAATTTGTAAGGCCTGTAGGAATTATTCTAGGACCTTCACAAAAAGGCCAAGAGAAAATAGAACATTAGTTCTTGGTAAATCATCTATTGGGGTTTCAAAAGTGGAGTTGAGAAATTTGTTATCCAAGATGAAAGAGGATATAATCAATAATTTGGAAACACAATTGGATACTCTCCACATTAAGAAAAGGAAGAGGAAGATGAGGCTATGCTAATGAAATATTGTCCAAGCTGTAGGCAAAGAAAAACAAATTGTAAATACAAAAGAGTGGCCAACATCCAGCAGGATAAAGTTGAGAAACTTGATTTTCAGCCCATTGAAGGAGATGATGGACAACTTTTTTATATAGCAAAAAGGAGGCCATGGCAATAGAGACAAGGTATACCACAAGACCCCCTTAGCTTTAATTCATCTTTTCCTATTGGAAACCAAAACTTTTCTACTTGGAACTCTCAACCCTGGCAAGTAAATCAAAACCAGTGGTAAAATCCTCAATGGCCAAACCCTCAACCAAATTGGAACCAAGAGCCAAATCCTTGGCTGCAGTAGAAATTTCAAGGTTCCAATTAGAATCCACAATGGCCAACCTAGCAAAATCGATGGAAGCCTTAGTGGTAGAAAGGAAAGCAATGACAACAACAAAATATGAACTATTAGCAGCCCATGCTCCCTCCTCCACAACAACAATAAGCTCTAATGCCTCCATCAAATATTGCATCCCAACCACCCAAGCAAAAATTACCTGCCCAACCTACACCTAACCCTAACACTAAGCCTGTACAATAGGCTTATACTAACGAAGCTATGCAATACCCCACTTATGGAGTAGAGGTGAGTGATGTCCACCTCAAATTAGGAAAACAACTTGTTGGACCTTTGTCCCCCCAAATTACATAAATGGAGGATGAGGAAACTATAGTTGAGGCTTCTGATAAACCACCTTTGGAGCTTGAACAAAATCAGGTACACCAAACTACCTCAAATCCCAAGCAACCTTTCCCTGAATTCCTGCTCCACAAAAGCATCACATACAGGATGAGATAGACCTTTTAGGGCTATTGAAAGATGTTAACATCAAGATCCCACTTATCCAAGCTATCAAAGACATCCCTATCTATACCAAAATAGTAAGGTATCTCTATGTTAAGAAACTAGGCATGAAAAGGAAAGATCCACAAACAGTTCATGTCTTGGAGAATCTTGCGGATATCATGTTGGGGAACATTACAGTCCCTAAGTATATTGATCTTGGTAGTCTAGTTGTGGACATTAATATCAATGGGACCCTCATTAAGAATGCTTTGATAGACTCGGGGGTAGCCATCAATGTCATGACAAAATAAACAATGTAGTTGCTTTAGTTGATCAACCTCAGGCCCACACAAACTATCTTGCAATTAGCTGATAGGTCCAAAGTGAAGCCTAAGGGAATTATTGAAGATCTAGTTATTTCCTTGGATTCTTGGGAATACCCTACAAACTTCATAGTGCTGCAACCCAAAGTCAATTTTGTGGGTTACCCACTCATCCTAGGAAAGCCTTGGTTGGAAACAACTGATGCATTTATAGGCTGCAGATCTGATATAATGATAATATCCAATGGGACAATTACAAATAACTTGGTTCTTTATCCACTTTCCCAACCATATGCAGACCTTGAGTACACCATTTGGCCCAATTTGGGTGAGGAGGAGGAAGATGACTATTCACTTCAGACACTAATGACTATCAAGCGTAGCCCCTTATTAGATGACCAAGATGAAGATGAGCTCATTGCTCATATAATCCAAAATGATTGTGGCAGTAGCCCATAGCTGCAGGATTGTCTCATATGCCTACAAAACCCCTTGCAAAGTATTATACATATCGATTCTATAGAAGAGATATCACAACTATTTCATTCATTACTTCCTCAACAATGTTTACCAATCATACCAGGCCTTGATCTCTCATTAGTTCAAGAGTCATCAAAGGAGTTGTAAATTATGCCAGGAAGGAAGTTAAATATCAAGAATGCCTTGACAGAGGAACAACAACATTCTTTTCAATCAATGTTGCAGGCACAATCAGTTGGATATGCATGGGATTACCATGATATGAAGAGCATAGATCCTGATCTATGCATGCACAAGATTTACATTAATGATGGATACAAGCCTATAAGACAACCACAAAGATGCATGAATCTAGATCTAAGAGATATAGTGAAAGATGATCTGTAAAAACTTTTAGATGGATGTTTTATATAGCTTATATCAGAAAGTGAATGGGTTTCACCATTGGTAATAGTTCCCAAGAAAGGTGGGAAATGGAGAGTCTTTGTTGATTACAAAGAACTAAATGCTACCACAAGGAAATATCACTTCCCATTGCCATTTATTGAATAGGTTCTTGATTCTTTGGTAGGAAAGAAATATTTCTCATTTTTTGATGGCTTCAGTGGTTATAACTAGATCAAGATTGCACCAGAAGATTAAGATAAGACCACATTCACCTTCCCCTGGGGAACCTATGCATATTATGTCTTACCTTTTGGTTTGTGCAATGCTCCAACTTCCTTTCAAATAGTAGTACTCAACATATTTTCTAATTTTGCACATAACCACATGAAGATATACATGGATGACTTCACCACTTATGGTGAAAGTTATGAGGAAGCTCTTAGTAACCTAGAGAAAGTGTTAAAAAGGTGTAAGGAAAAAAACCTATCACTCAACAATGATAAGTGTTTCATGATGATGGCACAAGGAATTGTGTTAGGCCACTTTATATCCAACAAAGGAATACAAGTTGACCCAAAGAAGATTTAAATTATATCTACCCTACCCATACCACAGAAACAAAGAGATGTACAAAGCTTCCTTGGACATGTAGGTTATTATAGGCAATTCATCCAATATTTTACCAAAATTGTTGCACCTTTGTTTATTTTGTTGATAAAGGACTTTGAGATTGATTGGACTGAAGACTGACATAATTCATTTGAGAAATTAAAAGCAACTATAACTCATGCACCAGTTTTAAGAGGTCCAAATTGGACATTTCCATTTCACATACACATTGATGCATCAAAATTTTGTATTGGAGTAGTCCTAGGGAAGAAAGAAGGGAATAAGGAATATGCAATATACTACATCAGCAAAAAACCTACAAGGAACAAGGTTAAACTACATTGTGACAGAAAAAAGAAATTCTTGTAGTTGTCTATGCCATTAACAAGTTCAGACCCTATATTACTAGCAATCAAGTCTTCATAAATACATATCATACAAAAATTAGATACTTGATGAATAAACTAGTAGTAGGTGGAAGAATTTAAGGTGGTTGTTGTTATTGCAAGAATTTGACATAACAATAGTTGACAAATCCGTAAAGGCTAATGTGGTTGCTGATTTTCTATCTAGATTGCCTACCCAATCAGTAGGAGTGGTTGATGATTCTTTTCCTGATGAGCATCTATTTGATCTCAATGTACACAATCCATGGTATGCTGATATAACTAACTATTTGGTGACATGGCAGATTCTAGATTACTTTTCTCCAAGAGAGAAAAGACAGTTAGTTCACAAATGCTTCCCTTATTCTTAGATTTTTGGATTTTTATTTTACACTAGCCTAGATAACATTATGAGAAGATGTATCAGGAAGGATGAAGTGTTTGATATATTGAAAGCATGCCATGATCAACCCTATGGTGGAAATTTTACAGCCAATAGGACAACCTTCAAGATGTTGACAACAGGATATTACTGGCCAATCCTACATAAAGACTCTGTTAAGTATACTAGAAGCTGTGATCGATGCCAAAGAATGGGGAGACCCACAAAAAGTGATGAAATGCCTTTGCAACCCCAAATAGCACTAGCTCCTTTCAATAAATGGGGGATATATTTTATTAGACCTATCTCTCCCAGTTCAAATAACAAGGAATACATATTGGTATGCACTGACTACTTAACCAAATGGGTAGAGGTAAAATCATTGTAGTTTGCTAGAGATGGCGATGTAGCAAAATTCTTATATGAGGAGATCTTCACTAGGTATGGTGTACCTAAAGAGATAGTGACTGATCAAGGACCACAATTCACATCAGACCTAATTTCCAAATTGGTGGAAGAGTATTAGATCAGGCACAAGAAATCTACCCCATATCATCCTCAAGCTAATGGTCAAGTAGAGGTCACCAACAAGGAGATTGAAAATATATTGACAAAAATAGTGCAGCTTCATAGGAGAGATTGGGTATCTAGATTATTAGAAGTTGTTTGGGCATATAGAACCACATGGAAGACAATTACAGGTTTTACCCCTTATAAACTAGTTTATGGAAGAAAAACAATATTACCTATTGAATTTGAATACAAAACATTAAGGACAACAATAGAGTTGGGAATGGATTTGACATAAGCACAAAAGGAAAGGTTACATTCTTTGAATGGGATGGATGAGATAAGAATGGAAGCAGTCCATCATATAGAGGTGATACAGTAGCAGCGAATGAAATGGCATGATCAATACATAAAGAAAAAAGAGTTCACTGAAGGAGATTGGGCCCTATTATATGACTCATGGTATAAAGATTTCAAGGGTAAATTTCAGTCTAGGTGGCTGGGCCCTTATGAGATTAACAAGGTTTACCCTAATGGAGTAGTATAGTTGCATACCATTAATGAAGTATGGTTCTAACTTCTTTTTAATGGCCACAGATTGAAGTTATACAAGAAACCAATGCAACATGACGACTTCATATTTTCATTAATTCAACAATATGGTGCTCACAGCGAACCTGAAACAAAAAATTAATTCGTAGAGTCCTACATTAGTACTATGGGACATACCTAGCATGTTTGGTGATCCAGAGGTTGAGTTACAAAGCTCGACCCTTGAAATCACCTAGGCATAATTTCTCATGCTTTAAAACCACCTGCACACACTAAAAAATCATAATACTACTCAGGATATGTTCAGAGGGACCTATTATCAATAATCACAGGGGTCTTGATGTTGTAGGGACTTGTAGCTTCACACTACCAACATTTTGATTGGGCCCTGACACTGCATGAGCCTACAACAATGTTTGATGACTAGGAGAATATTCAACTCATTTGATGCCATATTTATTGTAGGTTAATATCTGTCCCATGAAATCAATAAGAAAATATGTTCTTTCAGTCTCCACGCACCAATGATGGTTATTTTTGCACGACAATACTTAAGGTATGCTGTTATGATTAATCAAGTTTTCTTTAAACTTTTTATGCATTTTCCATTTAATTCTATGATGCAAAATATTAAATTACTAATTTCCATCAACTCATGTTTGTACCATCTCCAAATCATCACTGTAAAGTGAGGTCACTTCACCAATTAAGTTGGGGGGAGGGTATGCTTACTCAATCTTTTCGCCAGTCTTTTCGAATATGCCACCCTAAATCAAGTTTAATGAATATTATGACATGCTATTTTATTTTTGTCGCTATTTTCGCTACCATTTTCAAAATTGCTAAAACTTGAAACCCTGTAAATTTTGTGAATACTTTAGCTTGGTTTATACCAGAGCTGAATTTGAAGAGGAATTTGCAGTTACAGTGTGGTGTAGTAGTAAGAATATATATGGAAACTGAGGTTTTGAAGTCATAAGAGAAGTTGAGGGTGGTAGGTAGAGATTGAGTTGAATTTTTAGAGCTGAATTTGGAATACTGAGTAGCAAAGGAAACTAGGATGGGAGGAGATGTCATAAGGAGAGAGCCGAAAACTCATCAACAGATTTTGGAGGATGCAACTGTCCTCATCTTCACAAGGGTTTGTTGGGTTGGTTGGCTCGATTATTTTATGAAACTAACGGAGTGTAGTGATGATTTAGTGAGAAGATTTGTGTAAAATATCCAATATGACAAAGCCATGGTAAAAAGGACATTTTGTGGATGTATTAGAGATCGCCATTGCTCAAGTGACCATATTGCCAAGGACAGGAACAAAATTCCTATCTCGGTCTAATACAGTCACAGCTTGGGAAGAATTTTGCATACAGTCATAGCTCAAGAAATTTTTGCAATTTTTATGTGTGCTCAAAAGTTAATCCTGGTATGGATGGGACGGGAGGATTGCTGAGAAACCATCTGGGTGACTACATTGTGGGCTATGGTATAAAACTAGGAGTCTGCACCAAAAATAAAGTTGAGGCAATGGCTGTTTGGGGGAGGTATAAAGACTTTAAGAGAATTTGGTTTTATGAAGGTTATTTTGTAGGGAAACTCCAAATTAATTGTAGACATATTGAATGGTGGTGTCGCAAACCCTTGGGATTTAAAAGACATCATTGACAATTGCAAGTCCCTAATGAGTTTCTTTACTCAATGCCACGCTCAACATGTGTTTAGGGAGGGAAATATCTCAACTGACTGTCAACCAACAAAGTTTTAGTGTGATTAATTATTTATTAAACTAGCATAAGTTAACTTAGGTCTTGCATTATTTAGTCCTAGGTTGCATTTTTAGATAAATCATAAATAATGGGGTAATTCCCCTTTCCATGTTTGTAGAGGATAAGATTCCTTCTAGAAGATGAGTTGTCCTTCTAGAACTTATCTCAATCTTTTTATCATTCCCTAGGTAGGTAGTTAGGGTTCACATGTTGTCACATGTTGTTAGGTCATGACACATGGCAACATCATATTACATCTTCCATCTCAACCTTGCCTATATAAGGAAGGTCTTTGTACACATTTGTATATACTTTTTACCTCATCATTTGAGAGGTCTTAATATCAAGCAAGCTCATTCTTGCATATCCTCTTGTGGAAGGTTTATCATTGTTTTTGTAGGTGTTCTTGGGTGTTGAGCTAATATCTTCAGCGCTTACACGAAGCACTTAAGTGCAACAAGTGGACCCATTGGGATAACAATCATTTTCCTTTTTCATTGAAAGATAAAGTGCTCAAAGAAAAATATGAATATGTGTATAACTTACAAAGTTGAGAAAAGGGATCAATATAGGTGGATTGTGTGATCTTGTATCATAAAGGGATTTTAGAATAATGATGATAATATTGGTATGGCTATGAGTATGAAGATATCCTCATGTGACATAGGCAATTATTATTTCATTCCCAAGAATATAATGGATCACATGGTTTTTATCAATGCTAAGGCTACTGTCAAATCCAAGTGTTGTGATGTGCCTTATGTCAAATCTAACCTCCAATTTGAAGATCAACTTGCTATGAACATTCAAGATTCATTTATTATTTGTAATGATAATAATGAATATTTTACCTGGGGAAATGGGATAACAACCATCTCATTAGGAAAGTTCTCGAACTTTATTTTAGAAAGAGATTATTTCCAAAACACAAGCAAAAGTGTGCTCTACAAGTTTAGAAGGCTACCAAGGTGTAGTGGTGTTATGAGGAAAGACTCTCAAAATCCTAAAATCTTATAGTGCTCTAAAATGGGTGGGCCTAGAAAGAATATTGAACCATTGAATTGCCAGGCTCTAAGGAAAAATGTAGATCTTTGGATACTTTTTAGTAGAGCAGGTATGGTTCCTTTTCTTGAAGGCATGAAAGGGTACAATGAAAGCCTCACGAAAAAATTCACCAACTCATGGAGAAAGAGGAATGTGGCTATTTGAATTGTTAGATTTGAGGTGATGACTCAGTTCATAGCAGAGGCTATGGGCTTGCAAAACTAGGGAATTAAGGTGGTGAAGTAGAGCAGAGCTAATTACCAATATTTTGTAGACAACTTCCTCCATGATGGTGAAAATCTCACTAGGTTTCAAAATGTGTATGTAAGACTCAAACTCTCCTCCCCCTATTCTCTAGTCAATATGTTTGTGATGTGTTATTTTACTCTTGAAGGTAGATATATGATAGTTCATGCATATCAATTTCCTCTGTTGAATCATATCCGTCACAATGAGCATATAAATTTTCCATTTTATCTGCTCTCCTCTCTGAAATAAAACATAGAAAAGGGTGCAAACCCTCCCCTACACGAAGGCTTAATGCTCGCTCTTTATAAACATGCACTTGCTATGAGCCAACATGGTAATCCTTTGGCCACTAAGTAGGATAATGAATATCAAAATGCTGGGGAAAATGTTGAGCCTTTAGCAAAGGCTAACCCCATTTAGGATCCTAACCCTAGGCCCCCACGCCAAAATGTTGAAAGAAATGTGAATATCCCTGCTAATATCTCTTCCTCTGTTGCTAAAATTTCCAACCCTTCTACCCCTATGGGTAAGAAGACTCCTACTAAGAACTCCCTTGAGCTTGAGCTAGTAAAAGCTACCCTTGAGAAACACAAGCATTCCCCACTTCTTCTTGAACCTCCTAAGTCCAAGAAACTAGAAAAAGAGTCAAAAAATAGAATGAGGTCATCACTATAAGTGAAGAAAAATAGGGCATTCAAACAAAGGATTTGGAGGATAAGAAATTGAGTCTAGGAAATGGAGGCCAATGATCTGCTCACCTTGCAAAGACTACTTCCCAGGACAAAAAGGGGAAACACAAAGCCATATTTCAAGAGGAGGAAGAATTGGAGGTGGAAAAGTTTGAGGCATAGGTTGATGAAGATAGTGAGGATATGGACTTTGAGGAGACTGCCTATGATATGGTAGAGAAGGAAATGAAGGAGGATAAAGAAGATAACAAGGACAAAGAAGTTGAAATTGAAGAAGAGCTAAGGAATGGAATAATGAAAGCTCCTAAAACTATGAACATTACTAAAGGTACTAATATTGTTGATGATTCTAATACTAACTATTTGAAAAGTAGGTTGACCTACATGTAGGTTCAAATGGATGACATGGAGAAAGCCATTACTGCTTTGATGAAGGTGACGAATGACTTCATGCACGGGGAAATGGTTGGTACTGTTTTGGGCCAAACCAAGATTAGAAGAAAGCTAAAGAAGATGGGAAAGATTGATGAAATGAAGGATTAGGTTGAGGATGAGGGATCTGATTGGAGGGAGTATGTCTCCCATGTTGGAGAATATTGGGACTTGATTTTTAAGGCCAAGTAAAGGCTTTATGTGTTTCTTTTGGTTACATGGTTTCCGTGCATTTTTTGGCATTTTGTTTTAATATCTTAAACTTCTATTTTAAAATAGGTTTGTTATGGTTGAGAGCTTACTAGAATCTGGTGGACTTAATTAATGGCCTTCATAGTATTAACTGCTTTAGTAGTAGTATTCAATTTTTGATTAAGTATATTGGTTCTATGGTTACTATTTTGATTATTGGCATGTGTGCCACCATGGACATGTTGTTTCTTGATGTTGGCTAGTGCCGTTGTTCCCAACTAGTTTCCTTTTTTGAGTTTTTAGCTATGTAACCATGGGATTAGGGCCCTTACCTTGCTTAATTAATCAAAAACATATAATTTAACACACCCTTCTCACATGATACGTATTAGAGTCAAGCAACAATTGGTCATACTATTTGCTATTACAATATCACCACTTATGTCAATAGTCTATTTAACTTATAATGCATACTACTATAAGTAAACATTGAATATCAATCATCATCTTTATAATCACACCTACTCACAGCCATGGTACATAATCAGCTAACATAATGTATTCCACTTAATATACATGATAATACTACTAATTTAACTGAGCATCTTGATCATTGCATACTTATGCAGACAAGGGATGAAACTCATCTAACTATCACAAGAAATCACAACAACCATTAGATAAAATTAATCAAGAATATGAACATATTCTTGGAATAGTAACAACCATCACTCATGTGTATTATCTAACATAAAAGAACATAAACTATAAGGCATAACCATCAATAACTAATATGATCATTAAGACCACAAGAGACGGGTCTTACAAACTACAAACTCAACCCTACATGGTGATGATAGAATCGTTTGATTCCTAAGTGAATGTCAATCTAAGATATTCTATCTCAAATTCCAATATATATCAAATTCAATGTTACATGAAATTTTATGCACATCTTGGTCATAAAATTAAGTAAAATTATTTATATTTCCACATTTAATTATTACAAACAATGAATTTCAATGCTACATAAAACTTTGTGTATATCTTTGGTCATAGAATTAAGTACATTTTTTTTTAATTTCCACATTTAGTTATTATAAATAATAAAAAATAAATAACCACAACTATAAGTATCATTAAATTAATCTAAGCTATGCAAGTGTGGTTTTTAGGGCCCCTCGATGTGTGTGTTGTGTGATAATGAAGAGAGTGTCTCTCATCTCTTTTTCCAATGTTCCTTCACTGGACATGTTTGAAATTTTTGGTGGGATGTGTGGAATCAAGCTTGTTGGCATGTCTCTTCTTTGGTTGAGTTTTTTGTTCGATGGGGCCAGGCCCCAATCAAAACCTTTTTTCTTCAGGTTGCTTGGACTCTTGGCCCTTCTTTTATTCTTTGGCATATCTAGTTGGAGATGAATCATCAGATCTTTCAGGATGTGTTGTTGGGGGTCCACTACTTGTGGTGGAAAATTCTTCACTCTTTGGGGGAAACTATTTCAGCTAAGTGTGACCTGATGGAGGCTGTGGATGCTGGTGATGTTATTTGCTACAACTATCTCCATCTTCCTCCTCCACAAGGCCAGCTCATGAGAAATAGATGTAGATATCCTCTTCAGAAGATAAATAGACTTCTAAGTGGAGCCTAGTTCGATGGGAAGTTGTATGTCGTCTAAAGAAGGAAGGGGGTTTGGGTCTTTGATCTGCTATCTGGAATGGTCAGGCTCTAGCAATCAAATTATACTGGCAATGGTGCACAAGTTAGAACCAGCTTTGGGCTTAGATTCTCAGACATAACTATTTATTTGGTGTAGATCAGGTGGATGTTGGCCGCTATCCTTTGGAGGTTAGGGGCTCTATGATTTGGCACACTTTGAAAACTAGGGCTCAAGTGGTTAAGAAGGGTGTTTTTTGGTTCTACAATCGGGGCTTTGAAGCTCTTTTTTGGTCGGATTCTTGGGATGGTAATCCTCCTCTGCTTTCCATGTATCCGCATTTGCAGCCCCTCTGTGATCGGTTTATAGCAGCTAGTTGGAATAAGGTTATGCATTACAAGTGTGTTTGGAATATAGGCCTAACTGTGGGGTATAGATGGAGGGACCCTTGTGATTGGTCGCCAGGTGGTTTAGTAGAGCATTGGAATGAGTTGGCTTAGATTCTTTCTTCTCAGGAGAGCAATTCTTTGGTTGGGCATGATGTTTTGGCTTGGGGCAGTACATCGTCGGGAAAATACTCTATTTCTGCAGGATACTTGGAGCTTCTTAGGTAGATGTTTGGAGATATTGAGGTTCCTTGGTGGAAGTAGGTCTAGAGTAAATTTTCTTGGCCAAAGTTCAACTTTTTCATGTGGTTGGTTACTCATAATCGATGTCTTCCGTGGGACAATTTATGTAAGTGGGGCTTCCAAGGTCCCTTGATGTGCGTTTTGTGTTGTATCAATGTGGAATCTATCTCTCATCTTTTCTTTCAGTGTTCCTTTGCTAAGGAGATCTGGCACTTATGGTGGATAACTTGGGGTCAATCTTGTTGGCATGTTTCTTCTTTGGGTGAGTTTTGGGCCCGTTGGGGGAGAGCCCTTGTGAGGACCTCTTTCCCTCAAGTGGCCTGGGTAGTGGGTCCCACTTTCATCATTTGGCATATTTGGTTGGAGAGGAATCATAGGATTTTTCAGGATAGTAGGATGG
This sequence comes from Sequoia sempervirens, assembly GCA_007258455.2. Lineage (NCBI taxonomy): Eukaryota > Viridiplantae > Streptophyta > Pinopsida > Cupressales > Cupressaceae > Sequoia > Sequoia sempervirens. Next base: position 816,872,588 of record VDFB02281492.1, read on the forward strand.
TCTTTCAACATTTGTGGTGGAAAATTGTTCATTCTCTTCGGGAGACTGTCTTAGCGAAGTGTGATTTTCTAGACATGTGGATCCCAGAGATGTTGCTATTTGTACTCACCTCACTTTTCCTCTTCAAGGCGGTGCCCCGCCATTTGTTGGCCAGTTTATGAGAAATAGATGTAGATACCCCCTGAGGAGAATCAATAGGGAGGGTCGTTGGACCCCTCCTCCATAGGGAGTTTTCAAAATTAACACTGATGGTTCTTCATGTGGGAATCTTGGTCATGTTGGTATTGATGGGGTTGGTCGTGATAGTTCTGGGGACATTCAATTTATTTTTTTTGTTTATAAAGGCCTTCAAACGAATAATCTTATGGAGGCTCTTGCCATCTTATGCGTTGTTGAGCATAGCTGTGTTCTAGGTTGGAGAAGGATCATTTGTGAGTCCGATTCTCAGGTGGTGGTGACTTTGCTTACTAAACAATAGTTTGACAGTGTTGGTTGGCACTTGCAGCTGGTTATTAGACAAATTCTTTGGCTATGTGGGTCTTTTAATTTTGTTGTTTTTAGGCACATTCCTAGGGAGTGGAATGGGGTTGTTGATTGTTTGGCCAAATGGGCTTTTGATCAAATGAATGCTTGGAATATTGTGGATAAGGGGCAATTGCCTCTTGACATGGCTACTATGTTAGATCATTTAGTGGACACTGACAGGGCTCTTTAAGCTCTTAGTGGAGCGGTCTGTCCTTCTTCTCTATATCTTTCTTGTTCTTGAACAAATTTTTACCCCTCTTTTAGTTTGATAATAAGTGTTTTGAAATTTCTCTCAAAAATATAAAAAAAATTATTATTTTTTTAAATAAAAATAAAAATACAAGCACTATTTTTTTTACATATAAATAAAAATCAGATCCCTCATTTAATAATTTTTCCCCCACAATTTTTACCTTAAATATTTTCCTATTTTAATAAAATGCATATTAATATAGCTATAAATTTGCTCTGACAAAACAGTGTTTTTGCTCCAGCTAATCAGTCGACTGTCACGTGAATTCCTTGCAAAACGATTATTGTTTTCTTCAATATTTCCGCCCTAATAAATCAAATAATGCATAGAAATTTCAAGGATTCTCTTGCTAAGACGTGCAGAATTTGTTTTGGTGCTGACGTGTTGCAATTTTCCATATATTCTTTTGTCTGACGTGGACATATCATTGACTTGCCCGTTTACTTGCACACTGAATATCCCTTATCCACCAGACTGGATGCACATTTGACTGTGAATGATAATTAACTAAAGTTTAAACGATATTTTGAATTTTAATAAATTATTATTGACAGTCAAAAGTTCATCCAGCATGGCAGTGTTTCAATAATACTATTTATACCCCCAAATTTTTTTTAAATTTTTTTAATTAAATTAATTTAAAATTACATTTTTTTTTTTTTTTTCCTTTACAATATCATAATTCATATTTTGAAAATTTTCACAATTATCTTTCAATCTTTCTCTTAAAAATATGGAACAACTATTATTCAATCTTTTTGAAACAATTACAATTGAATCTTTTTTATACTAGCACTTGCAATTTTAGGAGGTGCACTGATGTGAATATTTACATGCACATTGAAAACATAAAGCAATGTAAATGAAAAAGGGAAGTTGTCATTCAATTGACAAAAAATACTACAAATGAAAGTAGAATGTTCCCATCAAATTGACAAATCAATATTTATCTGGTTTTTAAGTGTTCAGTGAAATTTTGGAAGTTTTCACCTGATATTTTGAAGGCTTTTACCATTAAATGACAATGAGATGTTTCCAATGACTTAATTGTTTTCAATCGTGAGACTTGTTTAAACTCAAGTCTCACACTATATATAACCTACCAACTAATAATAAAAAATTGAATCCTTCATTTTATACAATTTTCTCCGCAATTTTTATATTAAATATTTTCCTATTTTAATATTGTATATTAATATTAAAATTAAAATTAAACAGCATAAGGATTCTCATGGACCCTGCTGTAGGACATCTTGAATTGTCCTCTGCATTAAAAGCAAGTAAACCACACTGTGCAATTTTAATATAGCTGTAAACTTGCTCCAGAAAGACACTCTTTGATCCAGTTAATCAGTCATCTGTCATGTGAATTCCTTGCAAAAGTATATTTGTTTTCTTCAATATTTCCAACCCAATAAGTCAAATAAAGAATAGGAAAATGTAGCCGTTTCAATTCAGAAGTTGAAAATTCCACGGAATTTCTTGCTAAGGCGAGCAGAACTTGTTTTGACTTTCCCCTGGACTTTCACATTTGACCGTAGATAATAATTAATTAAAATTAAAATTAAGTTTGTAGACAACCCAATTTATTCCCCATGTAACACAAACAACGATTTTACTTCCTACAAGTCTTTTCGACCACACAATGAATCCAAATGAGATGCAGTGATCCAATGACACTATTTATATATGTATTTTTTAATAGAAACTACATTATCAGTGATAATCGGAAGCTGAAGATTTATCCATCCATGACAGCTAATGGTTAGATTGGGTTCTCAGATTCACCTTTCACAAACAAAGGAGACATGGCAGATGATAATCATGGCAACCCAGCTAGAAGCAGGGTATGAACTTTTGAAACATTTTCTTTTGAAAAAAGATAGATTAGATCTTCCAGTACTGTTTTGAACTTTGAAGTGAATGTTTTACTAAATGGCTTAAGCATGCATCGTAATGACTGTAAAACACACACTTGTTTTAAGCTTCTTGTATGAATTAACAAGAGCTTGTTAATATATTGATAAACAAGGGCTGAAAACAGGGCTTCCAGTGTTACAAAGTTTCTGAGTAACCAGATAATTAATTAGATCAAGTGAGAAGTGAGACTTAGATTAAGTTGGTGAAAAACAATTATTATAGATATTTTAGAAAATAACAAATATTTGTTTAGGCCTGTTCTGCATAATAATTTTCTTTAATATTAAAGAGGGTTTTTCACACTCAGCTGTCTTTCCCTTTAATTTTTTCTTTTGGGATGAATACAAACTCACTTTCGCAAAAATTAAAATATTTACTAATAAATTTGTCAGTTCCTAGAAGCATATGTCAATCCTTTTTCACAATTTGCCTAATTAATCTTTTACAACTGTAGAAGTACTAAAAGAATTTAGTGGGTGCACAGAAATATCTTTCACACCCAAACCTTGCAATCCATCGAGACAAATCGATGTAACCCAATATGAATATAAATTTATGAAAGCAACCTTATGAGTTTAATGTGGTGTCAACACCTTAGTTTGTTCATATATTATAATTAGGACCGTACATTCCAATTAAAGAATGTTAAAAAATAGAAATTTCCCGGGGACGTCGATGCCATTGACATATATATCAATGAATCCACCTCATGGGCCAGCCTGTATACTAACATCATCTGTTGCTCGGCCGGCAAAGGATCTATTGAGTTATTTAAACCATTTTTAAGAGGAACTCTTATGAGTACATTGGAAATGATAACACAAGGATTTGAACTGTAGTTTTGTAGTAAGGATTAGATAGTGGTGAAGGATGGCTGCTAGGAATGAAGAGAACGATCCATTGCCTGTTTCAACACAATCCCATGCAAATGGCCTTAACGAGGTACAATTCATTCATCAGCAGGTTTTAAATTTTCAGTCTCCTATGTATTAGTACATGTTAGTATTGGGTTTATACTATGTTTCTCAAGCTTTAAATGTCCATGATTATGCACTGCAAATTCACCAAAAATTTTCAGTCTCCTATGTATTAGTGATGTTAGTATTGGGTTTATACTATGTTTCTCAAGCTTTGAATGTCCATAATATGCACCAAAATGACCATACTTCCATAATCATGTAGATGCTTTCTTTGGGGTAAGGGGGAACACATAGAAGCCAGCAAGCATGAATACAGACTTTGGAACAAGGCTTAGAAATTGGAGATTCAAGCCCAAGGTCTAGACAGAGAAAGAAAGCAAGTGTTTTAATGTCCACAAATGATTATAATAGGTCAATAGGACTGTAAAAGTTGGGCTAACTTAGAAGAGGAACCTTCAAAGGCTCTCCAATGAACTGTTTGAGAAAAAAGATATAAACAACAGAAAATCATTCACCTAAAACATGAGAGGGCTAAAAGTTGAAAATTTCTGGATAAAAGGACATCTTCCGGTTTGAATCTACAACCCTTTTAGTGCAGCCATGCTGCTTGCCAAATCAATTGCACAACTGCATGGAAAACTGTACTCATATATTCTCACATGTTCTGAGAAACTGTCATTTTAGCCTTTTTGTGAAGTACATGCTAGCGCTCCCTTGCTATGCTTGGATATTCTTAAGTAGGATGTCTGATTTATTTAGGAAATAAAGGAAAGAGGAGATTGTAAGGTAGGATGATTATATATTTGAAATAATAATATTTTGAAGGTCTCTGTTTTTTATTAGATTTATTATGTAAGTGAAATAGGTGTTTCAAGAATGATATTTAAAGGTCTTTTATATAAATTTACTATAATAGACATGTTAGTATTTATTTAATATAAATTTAAAAGCAAACATATTTGACAAAAATCTATGTAAATTTTCTGTATTTAATCAACAAATCCAAATATCATATTAAAATTACAATAAAAACAACTACAAAATATAGATTTATTGTTCTCTCTCAAAATAAAAAAATAAAAAATAACAAAGACATTTAACAAAAAAAGCTATCTATCTTTAAATAAGATCATTCAATCATTACTTTTTATGTAATAAAAATAGATCTATATTTAACATCAATTTTTCAAAATCAAGTATATGATTAGTAAATATTTATTCTAAATATTTAAGATATGTGTGATAATTTGATAAATCTTATTATATGTTTCATAATATTTAGAAAATGTTCATAATTTTCAAGGAAAGGGTTAAAACAGTGTAAATTTCTAAGTATTTAAGATATGTTTATAGATATAAATGAAGGGGTTAAAAGTGTGTAAATTTCTTTCTTGTAATAGAGGGGTTGAAGTTGCCTAAATTTCTTTGAATAGTAAATTTTAATTTATTATTTTAAATAATATATAATACAACACTTACAACTTTTAATTTAATTTCAAATTTATTTCTAAAAAGAACTTCATAATGATATCTTGATGTTTGCAGTTGATTTTCCTATTTTGTTGTTCTGCTCTTTTTCTTAATTTCCTATTTTATATATATAAAGTTTATTAATAATGTTGTTTATATCTATTTTTTAATTATTCTGATATATCAATATTGATCATTTATCTGTATATATTTGTTATTTTTAAATGAAAATAAATTATTTATTTAAAGATGTCAAAATAATTTATCTGCCAAAATTGTTTTGTTTCTACAAAGAAAGTTAAGTTTAGCCTTTCCACCTATATCAAGAAGTACAATTCCTAATCTAGGAATCCTTCAAGTTTTCAACTCATTCCTAGGAGAAGCTTCTGTTGGCTGACAACAACAACGTTTAATTGCAAACTAGATGATATCTTGTCTGGTGGATTTTCTTCCCATAGTGTTGAAGATGGATGCTTTTCAACCTACGCACTGGCAGTGTTGACTTCCCTTCCAAAAATCAAAACATATGTAGTGTGAGTGAGCAGGAAAAAGACAGGCCATTTACTAATGATCAATCCAATTTAAGTTTTCAACATGTACATTTCACAAAAAATTATCCACCATATGATATGCATTTTCTTGAGATGGATTTTCTACATCTATTAGTCTTGCGTAGTATGTTGCTTAGGTAGTGGGATGTTATATTCATCATATACTACCCTGACACTACTTTTAAATCTGGTGTATAATGCACATATAAACCCAAATATACAAATCTCTGAAAAGTACAAGACAGATATATCATAATAAGAGAAGTGTTGAAAAGGAGTCACAACTAAACCGTAAAAAGGAGCCTAGAAGAGTCTGGCCAGAAAGGGGCTGGTGGCCAGTGGTACAGTGTCCAATATGCAGAAGGAAGGTCCTAGGTTGGTGTCGTGGTGCATGAAAATAACCAGGTATCAGAGGCAGACAAGGAACCTCGAATGACAAACTGTGGCCCAAGGATGCCCAAGGGATGCTAGGTTTGAGTCCTAGCTGGTTATAGTTGTGTCAATTGTCCATATAGTCTAACAAATCTAGCTCATGTGAAAGTGAGATGCCACTAGAATCATAGGCTATGCCAGTAAAAATAACTATTGATGGAAGTACCTAATATTGTTTTATTAATGATTGTAACAGTTGTCCATAAGGTCTAAGAAATTAATCAGAATAGCTCAAGTGAAAGTAAGACACCACTAGAACTGTAGGCTGTGCCAATCGAAACAAACTATTTGGCCTACACCTCAAGGAAGCTGGCAGTCTTAGGCCTGGTGATTATTTCAGGTAAAGTGAAGAAGATAATATGTTGCTGGGTAAAGTATGGAGACAACCTGGATAACTCTTTAGTGTGTTTCTGGGTCCTCTCCCCAAACCATTCATACCCAGATCCAGTTCAAATCAGGTATCAGCCCCAGGTCATTCCTGAATTGAAATGGCCCATGTTCTTCTGACTTTTTGCTCCCCGCCCTGGTCGTACCCAGGTAAACCATGATTATTCACAATAATTTAAAGGAAATCATACACTTTTGACCATCCACATACTTTTTCAGTTATGGCATGATTCTTTTTCCTTTTCATTTCCATGTACTACCCCTGATAATTTGATTAGTATGGAAATCATGAACAGAAATCGTACAATTATTCCAAATATAATGATTTATAAGGGGCACTTGTAATGCATCAGGCTCTTTAAGATTTTCTGTGCATACATTTTAGCATCTGTCACCCTGAATGATTTTTAAGGTGCCGTAGTTAGTTATGTTTAAACGCTATAATATTTTTTTGGGAATGTTAATTTCCCAAAGGTGATATAACTGGCACTTGCATTTAAATTTGCTTATTTGGCATTATTTATTTATTTATTTATTTTACTGTACCTAGGCCCTATCGAACCTGGGTTTAAAAGGGGCAAACTGCTGTACCCAATCTCCAAACCTGTAACAGCAACGGCAACTTAAATTTCTTATACCAATCTTGTCCTACCATGAGTCTAGATAATTTTCTATCATTGCATATTTCCGACTAGTCCATTTCATTGCAATTGGAATCTGGAAATTGATGATAGCCCCTCCTCAATAGACATGGCTACCATCTACTAGATATAAGGCCACTCATCTAAAGTCTAGCTGCTGCTTCTCAGACTTTAAGTCTAGATGACACCAGGATACAATAGAGCATAGATGAAAAACTCGTCAAAAATTCGGCGAGTTATTAAAAACTTTCGAATTTTTTGGGTGGTTGAGTTTTTGGACCATTTACTAGCCAGAAAAATTTGGAGAGTTCTAAAAAAATTCGGCCTCTTAGCAAAAAGAAACTTGCGGCCGGAATAAAGGCAATTTCGATTCATTTTTTTCTTAGCAAAATGATGTGTTCCATGAAGGTTTGTGTGGTTTTGATGGTCTTAATCTGGGTTTTTTGTTAATGTAAAATAATATACACAATGAAGTTTTGTGTGGTTTTGGAGGTCTTAATTTGGGCTTGGTGGCGGGGGCTATGCCCCTCAACCCCGCTCTGTATCATGACAGGGAGTGCATCAGGGGCGCTGCTCCTCGACCCTGCAGGGGGCATTGCCCCCAAACCCCCACAAGGGGCGTTGCCCCCAGATCCCCACGGGGGCACTGCCCCTCGACTCCATTGGGGGCATTGCTCTTAAACTCCCATTGAATTCATTTGATTTTCTAAGTACTCTCCAAGCCTAAGTTTGCCTACAAGTCTTCATCTGTAATATTGTCTAGTTCTACCTCTCCCCTAGTTTTCACTAGACATGGGAAAGAGGAAGATGTAAATTTGTAAAATATATTAATGTAGTATTCATTTCATTTTTACAAAAACAATTTGCCATTTTCATTTTGTTTTAGACTATCAGCATCAGCGCATTGCACATGAGGATGCCATTTTGTAACCAATTTGCTTTCAAATCAATCAAATACAACTAGACTCAGCTTGTTTCTTTTACGTACTCATTTATTGACTCATTGGATGTATCTTATCATTGAATTTGCAAAAAAAAAAGCGTTTTTAATGAAATTTAAGCAATTTTTTAAGTTGCCGAAATTTTTGCTGAGCTTTTGCCAAATCGAATTTCTGGGCTTGCGTGTTTTTACAATTGACGAGTTTTTCAACTATGCAATAGAGTTCCATCTCCTCTTCACTTAGGAAGCATATTAATTTCACAAACTTTCTATAGTGAAGTTCTTGGAGCTGCTAAAGTGAGCATATTAATTTCACAAATTTTCTATAGAGCAAGCTCTTGGAGCTGCTATACATCCTAAATGGTGTTATCTAAAGCTGTACATGTTGCTTTTTAATATCAATCGTCATGGCTTTCGAAAGAAAAATTGCAGCCAGATCAATCCAAAACAAGATAACACTGCAAAACATATAGAAATCAATTCTTACAACAAGTACATTTGATATTTAAATCTTGGAATTTATAATGAAATATATTCTATGGTAAAATTAATGTTGACAATTTGATGCTTTTAAAAGGGAAGGGAGAATCTGAAATTTCTAAGACTAATTCCCATTAAAATTTTACTAGGGTGGATGCTTAAAGGATATGGAATAGTTACTCTTTTGTTTTAAACTCATGTTATTGGAGCATCTCCAAAACATTATTGCCCCCATTTCATTCTGTCCAAGTTGGTTCCAGGACTTTTAAGTAGGGTTTATCTTTTCAAATATGTCATCCACATTTAAATCGCTGTCCAAAAAACAGAAATACTACCTACACAACTCTACGTAATAATCACATATTATTGTAATTTTTTGAAAATAAAAGCCAATTGGACTACCCAGTCAACTGCTGACAATTTTTTCCCATTATTGAAAAGTGGGAAGGAGTTGACCAGGCATCCTGTCTGGTACTTCATAATTTTTAAAATATGCAAACCTGTTTCAATGATAAGCCTTTCAGTTATGAAGTACTATGAATCGGTGGTGGTATTCATTGCAAATAAGGGAACGAGACAACATTTGCATTACCTTAATTTAAGCTGAAACATAATTTTGAGACGCTTACAATGAATTGGCTTTTTCTTGTGTGCTTGCCAGTTTTGGGTGAATATCATATCTATTGCTCTCACCTCTAATGCAGTACTTGTATCAAATGATATTTCTTAAATCAACAAAATTTATTCTTCTACTGTGTCGTGAATTTCTGATAAATTGTCAATTCACATTAGGGCGAAATTCAAGAGAAAAAGCCAAGGAAAACAATTGGTTGTTTCTCAATGAGCAAGACATCAAGAGTGCATTCGGATGAGGACTATACTCATGATGGCTCTATGGACATTCATGGAAACCCTGCCGTCAAGAGCGAATCAGGGGATTGGAAGGCATGCCCATTTATACTGGGTATAAATTTAAAACTGGAATCCAGCAACACAATATTTTTCCACTAGAAGCTAATTCTTAAATCCACTTTTATAACGGCAACTTTTATATATTAGATTTTGAACTTTTGGCAAATCTTGTGATCTTGTCACTCAAATGTTATTAGCTTATTGTTCTGACAGGAAATGAATGCGCTGAGAGAATGGCATACTATGGAATGTCTTCAAATATGTCCCACTATTTTAAGACAAAGTTACATTTTGGTAATTCTTCAGCAGCAAAAGCCAACAGTAACTGGTCTGGAACATGTTACATAACACCTTTGATTGGAGCTTTTCTGGCTGATTCATATCTGGGGAGATATTGGACAATTGTTATTTTCTCTATAGTGTATTTCGTTGTAAGTTTGTATTCGTACTTATAAAGTTATTTTTCATTTTTTACAAGCCCAAGCTCTCAAAACCAGTAGTTAAACGGAAGGTAACTTTGTAACTGTTTGCAGGGAATGACATTGTTGACTATATCTGCTTCTGTGCCTAAACTTAGGTCTCATTGCAAAGATGGAATTGAATGTCATGTCTCGACAGCCCAAATTGGTGTTTTCTTCTTCTCACTTTACCTTATTGCACTAGGAACTGGTGGCATTAAGCCTTGCGTGTCATCATTTGGGGCTGACCAATTCGATGAGACTGACGAGGTAGAAAAGAAGAAAAAGAGTTCATTTTTCAATTGGTTTTATTTATCAATAAACATTGGTGCTCTCATAGCTTCTACTGTTCTTGTTTGGATCCAAGTGAATATTGGCTGGGGAATAGGCTTTGGAATTCCAGCTGCGGCCATGGGGATAGCAATCTGTAGTTTCTTAATAGGCACCCGTTTATACCGACATCAAAGACCAGGAGGAAGTCCCCTGACTCGGATAGTCCAGGTGATAGTTGCGTCATTTAGAAAATGGCATGAGAAGGTTCCTGATGAAAAGTCTTTGCTATATGAAGTTCAAGATAAAGAATCAGTCATTGAAGGGAGCAGGAAACTTGCTCACACAGATACATTCTTGTAAGATTATTAATTTTTTCCAACATTCCTTTTCCTGCAAGATATATAGAATATAAATTAATAGACACCGTATTCCTGCAGATTCTTTGACAGAGCTGCAATAGAGACATCAAGTGATAAAGTTCGCTTCGGTCCCGTCAGTCCATGGCATCTCTGCACTGTGACACAAGTTGAGGAGTTTAAGTCTATTATTCGCATTTTGCCAATTTTGGCTACTGGGATCGTATTTGCTGCTGTCTACAGTCAGATGAGTAATTTGTTTGTTTTGGTAGGGGACGTCATGAATGTTCAAATGGGACCTCATTTTGAAATTCCATCTGCAGCATTAAGCTTATTTGATACAATTAGTGTCATATTGTGGGTTCCAATTTATGATCGTTTTATTGTACCAACTGCACGGAAGTATACAGGCCATCAGAGAGGCTTTACCCAACTACAACGTATGGGTATTGGCTTGGTCATTTCCATTTTTTCAATGGTGGTTGCTGCCATTGTTGAAATCAAGAGACTTGACATGGCAAGGGAACATAAATTCTTCAAGAATGACAGCCAAAGGGTTGACATGAGCATCTTTTGGCAAATTCCTCAGTACTTCTTAATAGGTGCTGCAGAAGTGTTCACCTTCATTGGACAACTTGAATTCTTCTATGACCAAGCTCCTGATGCTATGCGAAGCTTATGCAGTGCACTTTCACTTACAACAGTGGCCTTAGGGAATTACTTGAGCAGTCTGCTGCTAACTATTGTAGCTAGCATTACAACCAGGCATGGAAAGAATGGATGGATTCCTCAAGATAACTTAAACAATGGCCATGTAGATTACTTCTTTTGGCTTCTGGCCATCCTCAGCTTTCTCAACTTTCTAGTCTTCCTTGTTATTGCAAATTGGTATACATACAAGAGGCCTACTGGAGAAGTCCACATAACCAAGTAAACTGCATATACAGGAAAAACTTTATTCATTCTATTCTGAATGCAAAAAGTTTCAAAGAGAAATAAAAAACACACGCAGCTTTTATTTTCCTTTTGTCTTTGCAACAAGCTTCTAATATATACAGGATATATTCCCCACCTTTGGCTTAATGTACAGAACTGTGACACACTTTTATTATAATAAATCCGTTAAAAGTAAACCAACTTCTTTTATCTTTCGTACCAAATGTCAAGATGTAATTTTGCACTCAAAATGGTTTGTGACATGCTGGATATTGTACATCATCTGCAAATTACTCAATGTAGTGTAACAAAACTTTTTGACTGCTTGCCAGAAATTATTTTATGACCACTGATTGGTCAGAAACTATAAAGTCTATGTTTAAAGAAATTTATAGGCATGCATTTTTGAATGAAAATCAGTGTTGAATATTATTGTTAAGATTTAATTATTTATATATATGTATTTTAAGATAATTTTGAGACAAATGCATCTTCAAAAGATAATCAGAGAAACAGGTGTTCAAACCATTGGCATGATGGCAATGATCAGATTGGTTTTGACTGCAACTCCCTAACGAGGTGTCAAAATGGAAGTGGGACTTGCTTTGGCAAGTTTCTGCTAAGGATTAACATATCACCATGGTTCTGCATTTCCTGCTCCTAATGTACTTATAGAAAATTGTCTGCACTTTTGGCCGAGTTGCTTGTCTTCCTTGCACTCTACCATTCATGTTCTGCTGGTTTTCTTTCTCTGTACACATTCTTCTGTGCAATTGAGCATTTATACACATTTGTTGTCCGAGATGTAGCACCTCCAGCAATAACACTGTGAGATCAATCATTACTGCTCAAAGAAGATGGAGAAGTACATGGATTTTTCTTCGATCTGTTTTTCTCATAATACTTCTTTAAGGGTTTTTTGCTTTTCCTCACTTCATTCTAGTGCCTTTTTTCTCTTATAATCTTCCAAAAAATAAAATCTGTTATGGCTACATCAGGCAGCTCCGCAAGCAACACCTGTAACACTGACCTACTTCAGTTACCAAAAAGCTGTGTGGAGTTTCAACCTAAATTCATTACTTAGATGTCAGGCACAGTCTAACAACTCGTGGTTCAGTCTCCAAGTTCTATCAGTAGGACTGGCCCAGTTGTCCAACCTGTTTTCAAGTTGGACACCAAAGATATGCATTCCCATTTTGAGGGAACAACTGGTGGAAAGAAGGTGGATGCTTGAATTCATAGTTTCAAGATGTATTTCAATTTTCAAGACACAACCAATACTAACGGAGCCACAAAAAATGATAGTTGGGGCTCATATGACCGATCAAGCCTCATGTGTTCCCAATCCTATGTCCAACTTTTGGAAGCAATACGTAGACCAAAATTTGAGACTTGTCAAGAGTTGAAAACAATTCTCAGGGTATGATTTGACCCTCACAGATACAGAGAAGAACTATCCACAGTTTGGTTCCGTTTCACCAAAAATTAGGCAAATCTGGGCAACAGTACCTCAATGACTTCAATCAGCTCTCTATCAAGTTGCACGTGCTTGATTCTAATGAGGTCCTTGGTGTCAGATTCATCTTCAGGCCTTTTTCGTATTCTCCAAGAAAAATAGAACTCTTTATTTTAGAATCAAAGCATGCTTGCCACCTTTCTCTAAAAGTGGAAAAAAAACAACTTCTACCCCAGGTAACTTCTTAAACGTTGTCAACTCATCGAAGAATCGAAATTCTTCCCTTAGTTACTACACTAAGGGTGCTAGCAATGGGAAGAAGAATTATTGTGCTTAACATAAGAAGGATGTTGTGTCTTGAAACCAAAGAAAGCCCTTCTAGCTGAGAAACAAACACAGCCTGAAGATTTGGAGGCTTGGCAATCCAATCCCAACACATCAATCCTCAGTTAATTCTCATGGTAAATGACTAAGTTTCCGACAACTGGGAAGCTTTTTTCACTCATAACTCCCAAATAAAGGACAATTTTGTGTAGTTGATAGTAGACAAATGATACTCATTTCACAAAATTTGATGGATGATCTTTGTTTGCCAACTATATGTCCATGCCCATACCGGTTGGGATGGATCAAGAAGTTAGATACAAGTCAGAAAAGTTTACACTTCTCACTTGCAATTCTTTTGTGACTTTTACCTTCAAGCCTTCCAGAACAGTCGACTATGATGTAAATCCATTGGATTGTTGCAATTTGATACTTGAAGCAACATGCCAATATGATCAAGAAGTTGTCTTTGATGGCTTTCACAAGACCAATCAGCTGCAAAATATTGAAAAGTGTACAAATTCATTTCTTCTTATGTTATTTCTTTACATTTTGTCAATCTACATAAATTTAAATCAAATCTATAGTTGATCTCAGAAGCCTAGATGAATTCCTCCTCAGAGGCCCATTTTGTTGAAATGCACAAGACAACTTGGGGGCGAGCGGGCGGGGGGGAGCGGGGGGAGATGGCGGGAATTAGTTGTAACCTAAAACTTCAAAACCCTTATTAGCATTCAGATCCACATTCGTTCATTAAACCCTTAAGTCTGTTATGATGAATTCGCATGAAAAGCAAATAAGAAAAACTTAAATAACTCAACACCAAACACAAGAGAACACCAAATTTACGTGGAAAACCCAAGAAGGGAAAAGTCATGGTGAGGATTGGCTTGAACAATATAAGTAATATCAACACCGAATACAATAGGGCTCACTGCCCAAAGAAGAAAGGCTCATTGCCAGAATGAAAATAAGATAGAGAAGAAATGTTACACAGAGAACATGATCTCAATGCAACAAAGAATCCACCACAATAGCTTCAACACCTTTGTAGTCTATTTGAATGATTGCAAACACCTTCTGCTCACTACATCTAGTAATCCAACACTTGAAAGTTCACACTGCTTTGTTTAATTTCACACTCTACAACTCTGTACTTCATATCATTCACATCACACACATCTATTTTCATCTATCTTGTACTCCAACAACTTAACTCATACTTATACCATCAATGACTTGAAAAACATCTTCAAGTCGGCCATACACGCCTCATACTTACAAATTCAAAAATAGGTCGTCACTCAACATTCCCACGGTGGATAAGAATGAAAGTGGACCACAATACAACATAGCTTGGACCCAAATTAACTTTCACATGCCACACTACGCCTCCATTAATACTTAGACGCCTTCGCATGTAGTGTAAACACCAGGTCGACCATTACCCATGCAAACACCATTAATCAATTGAGTACACGCTTCCTCAAACCCAAAGATGACTTGCGAACCACATAACATGCTTCTAGACAATCTAGAACAATCCACAAACCACCTAAGATAAAAAAAATTCTTCACACCAACTTGCATTAGTAAAACACATTCATCTTGAGCACCCAATTTACCTTCTATGCATACAAACACATGAAACTCACTTTGTACTACACCAAATCACGAACACTCTTGAATTATGAAAGATATAAGCAATATGAACAACTTCCCAAATCCGTAAGACCAAATACCAACTTGCAGAGAAATGTGGAGCAAATACATTTCTCCTAGACACCACTACAAACTCACTTCACATACTGGTGAACATATCTCTCTTTGCACATCAATCCAAAACTTCTATATATAGAATATATGAACACCTCTCACTAACATATTTGAATCACACAAGCAAATCTTTAACCTAGAAAAAACATAGAGAAAAACCAAAACATCTCTCTATAACCCAAAACAACATTGCAACACACTATTTCCTATTTTTATCAAATTTTCTCAAAAGCACTTGAAAAACAAGCATTAGAGACACATCCTCATCATCTTTAGCACTACTACATCCATAGATAGAAGTTTATCTAAGTAACACTAGAGGTTAATATTAGTAGCTTAACTGATGACAACATAATGCAACAAATCAAAGCATGGACAACACCAACCGTTCATCTTCAACACCAATCTCCTTCAAAATACAGTTGACATCAACAATAACACAAGCTTGTTGACATCAATGACAACACTAATTGCTCATACTTGCAACAATCTCCCCCTTTGTCATTAATGACAACACATGATGTGAAAAACCATCAAAAACACAACTCTGAACATACTATTTCCTTTTCTCTTTTCTCCCCCTAAATGACTTATTCTTTTTCATATGTTTCTCTCTCCCTTGGATATTTTTCACATTACTCTCTCCCCCTTTGACATCAGTGGCAAAGGACATAGTGTTTGTACTATTTTATTCAATTCCTTTGTTATCAAACAACCTACTTACAATTGCTCTGCAACACTTTTCATTTACTACTATGAATACTCCCCCTTAGGAGCATACACCAATGTGTATTATATCAACAACCACTAAAAAATGACAACACCTACTCCCCTTGACTGGATCAATCAATTCCACTACCTATTGCCCCTAAGAGGTAGCCATAAACATCAGTCTAAAAAAATGGATCTTGAAATCCACTGGATTGATGCATCTCCTTATGCATCTAGTTCAAAGGAGGGGCAATAACCCCCAACTTCTCCTAGAGATACTCAAAAGTATCCTTAGGAAGAGTCTTAGTGAATATATCAACAATCTAATCCTTTTTAGGAACATGGTCAAGCTTCACTTCACTCTCCACAACCTTCTCTCTCAGAAAGTGATACTGATTGAAATATGCTTTGTTCTTTAATGCATCACTATATTATTTGAAATGTTTATTGTACTTGTATTGTCACAAAAGATAGAAATAGACTCATTATACACTACTTTGATATCCTTCAATGTTTGTCTCATCCAAAAGACTTGTGTGCAACCAGATGATGTTGCAATGTACTTAGCCTCTACAATAGATAAATAAACTGAATCTTATTTCTTTCTTAGCCATGACACCAATCTACATCCAAGAAAGAATGCACCACCACTTGTACTTTTCTGTCATCCACACAACCAGCCCAATCTGCATCTATGTAAGCACTCTATGTGAAATTAGTAGCCTTTGGATACCACACATCATGATTCAGAGTGCCCTTCAAGTATCTAAATATCATGTTCACTGCTGCAACATGTGACTCTCTAGGATCTTAAAATCTAGCCACAAGACAAACTGCATGCATGATATCTGGTCTAGTAGCAGTTAGATATAGCAGTCCACCACTCATTGATTTATACTTGCTCTGATCAGCCTTAGGGGATTCATCATTCTTGCTTAGCTTACAATCAGTAACCATGGGAGTACATACCAGTTTGGAGTCTTCCATTCCAAACTTCTTTAATATCTCTTAGACATACTTTGATTGTGAAATGAATATGCCTTTATTTATCTAATTGATTTGCAATCCAAGGAAGAAATTCATCTCCTCAAACATAGACATCTCAAACTCATTCTGCATCTCTTCTGTAAACTTCTTGCACATAGTTTCATTGCCTCCAAAAATTATGTTATCAACATACACAACTACAATCAAGATTTGATCTTTTTCAACTTTAAAGTAAAGGTTACTATCTGCGGTGCCTTTATTGAATCCTTGCTAGATATCAAATACTTATCCAGCTTTGCATACCAAGCTCTAGGAGCCTGCTTCAATCCATACAATACCTTCTTCAATTTGCAAACCATACTAGGTTTATCTGATAATTGAAATCATTTTGGTTGTTCCATGTATACTTCTTCCAACTTTCCATTCAAGAAAGCAGACTTCACATCCATCTGATTAACTTTGAAATCCTTATGTGTTGTAAAAGATAAAAACATCCTAACAACTTCCATTTTTTTCACTGAAGAAAATGCCTCTCCAAAATCTATTCCTTCAACTTGTGAATATCCCTTAAACACAAGCCTAGCTTTGTTCCTTACCAATTCTCCATTCTCATTTAGTTTGTTTCTGAACACCCACTTAGATCCAATTATTTTGTTGTTTGTTGGTCTTGGGACAAGTTCCCAAGTCTAGTTCTTCTCAATTTGTAGTAGTTCTTCTTCCATAGCTTTCATCCAATGTTCATCTTTGCATGCCTCAATAATTGTCTTAGTTTCAACTTTAGAAAGTAAACATAAATTTACCTCTTCTTTAATAGTTTTCCTTCTTGTAAGTAAACGTTTGCTCTTGTCTCCAATGATCTGTTCTTCAGAATGATTTCTCTGCACATACTTAGGGGTTCTAGGGGTCTTTTCTGAAGCTTCTTCTTCTTCATCATCCTGCACTTCCTGTTCCTTATCTTTTTCTTCTTCTTCTCTACAAGCAAGTTCATCTGATTCATATCCATCTATCACCACTAAGTTCCTAGAATCTTCATCAACCTTGAAACTTGCACTCTCAACAATCTTTCTCAATCTTTTATTGTAGCATCACTAGGCTTCGCTTTTATTAGAATATCCAAGGAAGATTCCTTCATCATACCTTGCATCAACCTTTCCCAAATTTTCTTCATCCCTTATGATATAACATTTACTTCCAAACACTTTGAAGTATTTAACAATAGGTATCCTTCCATACCACAACTCATAGGAAGTCTTTGTGCTATTTGTTTTTGCTTGAACTCTATTAAGTATATGTAAACAACAATATGAATTGCTTCTCTCTAGTATACTTCTGATAGGCTAGCTTCTTTCATCATAGTTCTTGCAACTTCTTGAACAATTCTATTTTTCCTTTCAACCACACCATTTTGCTGGGGAGTCCTAGGAGTAGACAAATTGTGCCTCTTTATGTCATGATTATCACAAAACATGTTAAACTCATTGGAGGTGAACTCTCCACTTTTGTCAGACCTCAAACATTTGATCTTCAAATCCATTTCATTCTCAACCATAATCTTAAATGCTTTGAATCTATCTAGGGCTTCAAATTTTTCTCTAAGAAAAGTAACCCATGTCATCCTTAAGTAATCATCAATAAAAAGCATGAAATACTTGTCACCTTGAAGACTTCTTGTTCTTGTAGGACCACAAAGGTCTTTATCCACCAATTCCATTAATATGGTAGAAGATTGTTCTTTTCCTTTGAAACTTCTTGTTTGTTTTCCAATCTAACACTCCTTGTAGATAACATTAATAGGACTTGTAATGTTTGGTAGATCTCTCACTGCTTGAACTGAATTAATTCTTACCAAGTTATCAAAATTAATGTGACACATCCTCCTATGCCATAGCCAATTTTCATTAATCTGAGTCATAAAATAATGACCATCAACACCCTTAAGCTGATAAACATTTCCATCTATCCTTCTAGCAACAATCACAATTTTGGACCCTTTTTTGATCTCACATTCATCTTGAAACATAAGATTACATCCTTTTCTACACATTGTCTAATACTCAAGAGGTTATACCTTAAACCTTTAACATAGTAAACATCTTCAATATTATGCTCACCATCAAAATTGATTGAACCTATTCCACATATCTTAGCACTTGAATCATCTCCAAATCTAACAAGTCCTCCATCATACTTTTCACGTTTAACAAACTTACTCATCTCTAGTCATATGATTAGAGCCACCATTGTCAGTGATCCAATAGTTCTTATCTTGTCTAGTATGAAAAGAAGATATCAAAATACCTTTAGTCTTATCCTTTCTCTCTAGAGAGAATTCCTTCACACATCTTTCAAAGTTAATAGAAATAAATTCATCTTTTATAGCCATGAACAAACATTCATCCTCATCAACATCTCCATAGTTAGATTCATCATCAGAAATACTTGCATCTTCTTTAAAGTAATAGCTTTTCTTAACTTTCTTACCTTTGTTCTCCTTTTTTGTCATTTACAACTCTGTTTGGACATCTTGAAGCATAGTGACCTATTTGTCCACAACTAAAGCATTTGAAAGGTAATTTACCTTTGTACTTACTAGTACCTCTCATAATCCTTCTCACAAAGTTAGCCTCCACAACGTTAGTATCTTCCTGATCTGGTTCTTCAGTCTTCTCTATTTTTGCAGCCTTAAAAGTAGTCTCAAGTTTTTCACCATTGTTAGTACCAAACTCTCTCATTTCAAATGTAGTTAAAGAGCCATGCAATTGATCTCTAGAATACTATTCTATATTTTGAGATTCCTCAATTTAGCAGCAACTTTATATTTGTAAACTTTGGTAAGGGTTCTAAGAATTTTTTTTACCACTTTTGGTTCTTTGAATTTTCCTCCAAGATCTCTAATGGAGCTCACCACTTCATCTACCCTCTGCATATAGCTTGTAATGTTTTCATCTTCAGACATCCTCAGGTTCTCAAACATAGTCTTTAGGTTTTGCATCTTAGCTTGTTTGACCATAAAATCTCCTTCATAAATACTTTCCAACTTATCCCAAATTTCTTTAGCAGTTTTTAGATCCATGACTTTCACTAATTCAAAATTTGCAAGACTACTCAAGAGAAAAAACCTTGCTTTACCATATGTTTTATAGGCCTTGATCTCATCACTTGTGCTTGGTCCATTTGCAAGTATGGTATATTGATTCTTCACTGAATTCCATACATCATATCCAAGGTAAACTAGATAGCCTTCCATCTTTGTCTTCCAGAATGGATGGTGTGTGCCATCAAACATAAGGATCTCCTTCTTGTGTGCCATCCCAGATCTACCTCAAGCAGTTAAAATTTTCTCCAAGGAACCTTGCTCTGATACCAATTGTTGAAATGTAGAAGACAATTGAGAGGGGGGTGAATCAATTGTAACCTAAAACTTCAAAACCGTTATTATCATTCAGATCCACATTCATTCATTAAAACCTTAAGTTTGTTATGATGAATTAGCATGAAAATAAAATAATAGAAACTTAAATAACTTAGCACCAAACACAAGAGAACACCAGATTTACGTGGAAAACCTAAGAAGGTAAAAATCACGATGATGATTAGCTCGCAATATAATTAATATCAACACGAAATACAATAGGGCTCACTGCCGATAGGGATCACTACCCAAAGAAGAAAGGATCACTGCCAGAATGAAAAGAAGATAGAGAATAAATGTTACACATAGAACATGATCTCAATGCAATAGAGAATCCACCACAATAGCTTCACACCTTTGTAGTCTGTTTGAATGATTGCATACACCTTTTGCTCACTACATCTGCTAATCCAACACTTGAAAGTTCACACTGCTTTACTTAATTTCACACTATAAAACTCTGCACTTTGTATCATTTGCATCACACACATCTATTTTCATCTATCTTGTCCTCCTTCAACAACTTAACTGATACTTATACTATCCACGACTTGAAAAACATCTTCAAGTCGACCATACACGCCTCATACTTACAAATTCAAAAATAGTTCACCACTAAACATTCCTGCGGTGGATAAGAATGAAAGTGGACCACAATACAACATAGCTAGAGCCCAAATTAACTTCACACATGACACTATGCCTCCATTAATACTTAAATTCCTTTGCATGTAGTGTAAACACTAGGTAGTCTGTTACCCATGAAAACACCATTAATCAATTAAGTACATGCTTCCTCAAACCCAAAGATGAATTGTGAACCACATAACACGCTTCTAGACAATTTGGAACAATCCACACACCACCTGAGATCCAACAAATTCTTCACACCAACTTACATCAGTAAAACAAATTCATCTTGAACACCAAGTTTACCTTCTATGCACACTAACACATGAAAATCACATTGTATTGCACCAAATCATGAACACTCTAGAATTATGAAAGATATAAGCAATATGAACAACTTCTTAGGTCCACAAGACCAAATATCAACTTGTCGAGAAATGTGGAGTAAATACATTTCTCCTAGACACCATTACTACAAACTCAATTCATATACTGGTGAACATATCTCTTTATGCACATTGATCTAGAAGCCCAAATTTTGGATATAGAATCTTTGAACACCTCTCACCAACATATACAAATCGCATAGGCAAATCTTTAACCTAGAAGAAATGCAGAGCTAAACCAAAACATCTCTCTATAACCCAGAACAACATTGCAACACAATGTTTCCTCTTTTTATCAAATTTCTCAAAAGAACTTGGAAAGCAAACACTTGAGACACATCCTCATCATCTTTAGCACTACTACATCCATATATAGAAGCTTATCTAAGTAACACTAGAGGTTAACATTAGTAGCTTAACTGATGACAACATAATGCAACAAGTCAAAGCATGGACAACACCAACCATTCATCTTCAACACCAATCTCCTTCAATATACAGTTGACATCATGACAACACAAGCTTGTTGAAATCAATTACAACACTAAATTCTCATACTTGCAACACATTTAGCATTCAATTGAACTTGTGCTAGACTCTCAATTTCCCAAACAACCACCATACCACTCTACATCCATTGAGATTATTGAGATAGAGCCAAATCAAGCAATTGTTCGTGGACCAAAGAAAGAGCCTAATGAGTATTTATTAGTCACACAATATTAGGCTATTAACTAAATCATTATGAAGAATTGCTACTTGTTCCACAGGTTAAATGATATTCTAGTTCAACCTAGGAAGCTAATTACTCACTAAGCTTGACTTAGATTCTAGATATCACCAAGTCCACATGGCTCCTTATATTGCCTAGAAAACAATACTCTAGACAAAGTTGAGGTTCTACTAGTGGTTGATCATTCCTTTTGGCCTCACCAATCCACCTGCCACATTCATGTGCATCATCGATGATTTTTTCATACCCCCATGTTGGTAAATTTGTACTAATCTATCTAGACATCTTGGTCTATAGTAGGACTTGCAATTACCAACTAGTTCATATGCAGAAAATGATGGATCTTCTTTGTCAACACTAACTCCAAGCTGTGATAAAGTAGTTATTCTTTGTAGAAAAGTCTAGACAAGTACTTCACTTCCTTATTAATTAGAATGGAGTCCATGAGGATCGAAGCATAAACACAATTGACCTCTCCAGTTCTTGCACTCCCAATCCAAGACTCAAGAACGTTGGCATTTGCAGCAGGCATCTTATAATTAGTGGATAACTACAAGGAAGGTGTCACCAACAAAGTGGCAGATCTTATTAGCTGTCCTCCTCAGTTAGCATCTTGGCCTTTTGACATGCAACTAATGGAAAAAACTCCTCCACACCATTGTTTCTCAAAGCATTTTTAACCAAAAAAATCCATCAAGATTTTGTCTGAATTATCATAATTATAATGAGTGAAACTTCTCCTCGAATACCCAATTCTATCTGGTCATTCATGCTTTGCACTAACCCATAGTAATCAATCAAAATTATTTTCTTGATTACAATTTGAGGGATGGGTTGTTGTAGTTGTACAATACCACTCAATTTTGTGCTCTTCCTAGCCCTTACCATTTTTTACTCAAAGAATCTCATTCGCTCTCCTTTGTTGGACATTTTGGGATGTAGACAACTTTGCAAAACTTGCAATCTACTTTTATTCTTCTATGTGGAAGCAAGTTTAAGATTTCTTTTGTTGATGCTCACTTTGCAACCAGTCTAAGCCTTTCCAATCAGCTTGGATTTTCCATAATTTCAAAAACATAGGAATTTATTTCCATGGATTTCAGTAGTGACAAGCCCAAAACTTATCATCTAATCTTCTTTCAGGTATGCCAATTTTCCAAAATGGCAATTTTAATGCCTTGCAACAGAACGAGTTATGCTCCACCAGCTATTGATTTCTTCTTCTAACATGTCTGAAGAGATTGTAGGCTACCAGTCATTATTATTTTTTTATCACAACTCTCACTTCCTTAGTCATTTTGGAAATCATTGTAGAAGCTTCTTAGGTGCTAGATAGGCTTAAATTCACTTCCTTCCATATGCAAATTGATAGCCAGACCAAGATTTTAGATTGCCAATTCGTCTTTTCTTTGTATTTCCCAGCTCAAATTTGTATCCATGATGTTGTCAATGTGAGGCAACTCAAGTTGTACAAGCCATCACAATTGCAGGAGTTTTTTATTACTCATACTGAATATCTAGTCAGCAACCATTGGTCCATGATACTTTGCTTGATATTTGGATATGCATCAATCACAAGAAGCAAACCACTACCTGTGGTCCAAAGGCAGTTTGCCAACAGGCCAAGTCGCTCTCCAAGTCAAGATTTTGTTGAGAATTCTCCTCATTTAATGCAGAAGTTGGAGACAAACTCCATTAAGCAATAAGGAAATGATGAGAATAATTTATAATTAGTTCTCCCTGGTAATATCCCCAGATTGTAGATTCCACCTTATACACTCAGCCTAGTACACTAGATAATACTAGTCTGCATGTACATTTCACCAACTGTGCCATAGATTGAATGGGGTGTACTTACACATGTACAGATCACTAACTAAAAATAAACTAGGCTAATTGTGGTGTTTATATATGCTTAGTTCAAGGGTAGTTTGCATCCACATAATCTCAGCGTTTTAAATCTAGCTATAACTTCACTACTAAATAACATATAGCATCTTTTCTAGGTAGCATTTTTCTCCTCATTTCTTATTTCCATATTGTTTCCACTTGTCATAATTCTGGAGGGATCTATCAATCTTGCTTCATGATTACAAGATATGTGCTCTTGTTGCTTCATGTCTTGTGAATGTATAATGTATTTTGTACAAGATCTGTATCTAAGGGGAGTCAATGTTAGGATAGTAATTAATGTTCTCTTCTAATATATGTCCAGGCAGAAAGTCATACTCCTTTCAGAGCTCGATAATATTTTTGCATCCTCTTATCATTTATTTTCTTTCATAATTTCTTGTTTTGAAGTTTCCTCTTACAATCAATATTGGTTAAACTTGGTTAAACTTGATATAAGGCATTTACAACAATGTTCTTTTTCCCTATTCAATACTAGCTTGGTTCTGCATCTGCTGAATCTTGAGAGTAACTATATTGTGTGCTTGAATGCTCTCCTTCTGAAGTGAAGTGTAATAAATATTTGCAGTCTATGTATAGTTTGGATTTTCCAATTGCAATACAATGCTTTTGGATTTTGATGGCATGAAAGACTGCTAGTAGTTTGGAAAAATATGGGGTAGATTTGTTCTGCATTGTTAATTTTCTCACTCTTGTAGCCTAATACTTTGTGACCTAATTATAGGAAAACTTCCATACCTTGAGTTTTGGTGCCATTATGAATTACAAATGACCTTGATGAGTTAGTTAACCCTAGAATGAGTACACTTGTCAATGCCTCTTCAAGAACATAGAAGGATTTGTTGTTGTGCTTCTTTCTTTTGAATATCTTTCTTTTTTGTATTAGTTGTGTTATCTTAGAGAGTACAATATAGATAAATTTTCTATAAAATCTTGCTAACCCTGAGGCCTAGAAACTTCTCAATTTGGGTAAACTCCAATGTTAAATTGCAGAAAGAATGAAACTACAAACAAATAATGGCCTTGTTTTGATAGGTACATTTCTATTGAAAGGAAAATTACTAATACTCTAAGTTTTAAGTATGATGTTCTTAATCTAGCAAGTGTGACTCCGTGGTAAAGATTGAGTGTTACCACAATGAAGGCCTAATTTCTACCAAGAACCACTAGGTAAGCTCCTTTTGCATTAATGCATTGTAAAGTAAATGGTATGCATGCTTGGAGGCTGGGCCCCATTTATGTCATGTGGATCAAGGAAGAGGCAAACCATCATTGACCAATAAAAAATAAGTACGGTGGTTTTACTAAGGAAATAGATCTCCCTAGGGCTTATCCATTTTAATTTTAGTAAATGGATTTTAACCCTTTGATACTTACAATACTTAATATGAAGTAGAATTATAAACATAAGTATGATATTGAACATTTTTAATGTATCTTCCTTCTTCTTAATAGATCCTTGGATCAAACACATTGCACAATTTTTTTTATTATGTATTTTTTATAAATAAAATTTAATACAAATTTGTGCTCTCTTTGGTAGTACAGTGTTTTCCTAAAAGAGTTTCTCCACATACATCCAATGTCATGTGTTTAAACTTCGCATATAATTTATGGTTAATAGAATGATCATATAGTCAATATTTTAGATTTACATTCTATTAACAAGATTTAATTTGTAGTAATTTATCATCTTTTACAACATTTGGTATCAAAACTTTGGTTTTGTCAAGAAGAGGACACCTTGTTTAAAGTGTTGTGAGTCTTTTGGTTTTAGAGGGAAATTTTGACTTGAATGGTTTTCCATATTTATAAATGATTTAAACCATAGTCTTTCCTCTCTTTTAGAGATTGACAAGTCCAATGTTACTACTTATGAATTGTGGAAGCTAATGATGGAGGATCTCTTAGAAAAGAGGGATCAATAAAAAATGTTACAAAGGAAGGAAAGTGTGATAGTTGATGTCTAATGAAGATTGAAAAATGTTAGAGAAGAAGAAACAAGGAACGGTTTGGTTGAGCCTTACATATTTCATAAGAAGACCACCA
Source organism: Sequoia sempervirens (assembly GCA_007258455.2). Classification (NCBI taxonomy): domain Eukaryota; kingdom Viridiplantae; phylum Streptophyta; class Pinopsida; order Cupressales; family Cupressaceae; genus Sequoia; species Sequoia sempervirens. Next base: position 816,898,417 of record VDFB02281492.1, read on the forward strand.
CATTTGCACTAGGGAAGAAGATAGGTGATATTTACTAAACCAAAGTTTAACAAATAACTTATATCTCAAAAATATATATGTATTCTATGAAAATGGAGGATGGTGATTCTTTAACAAGACATTTAAAGGATTTTAACTTAATTTTGAGTCAACTAGTTACAATAAATGGTAATCTTAAGGAAGAAGATAAATGTATTTTATTGCTTTATTTTTCTACTTGAATCTTAAGAAAAATTAATTGTTGCTATCAATAGTAGTGGTGCAGAGTTGAATATAGAATCCTTTAATGTTGCTTGATTTTAGAGAAAATGAGGAGAAAATTCATGGATGAGGGCTCAAAAGATGTCTTATATGTTTGGGGAAGGTCAAAGGACAAAGGTGGGTCTAAAGGGGATAGAATCTAAATAAAAAAATAGTTTCAAGTTAAAAGATGGTCCAAAATCCCTAGGAAGATCAAAGTAAAATGTTGGATGTTGGTGTGCAAAATATACTTCATCTAGCTAGTTAGAATTGAAGAATTATTCACACCTTGTTACTTACGCATAAATTTTTATTTTTGTTTCATTTCATAAGATTTATATAGAAGGCATAGTTTAAAATGTTTTAGGGTTTTTATCCATGCCCTTATAATAAAGTCATTTCATTAGATTTTATTATTTTGTATAAATATTAACAATTTAAATATTATTATAACTATAATCATTATATATATAAATAATATAAAAATAAATACATTTAATAAACATATAATATATAAATATAGAATATGATAATATGGAAAGGTGGGAAGTGAGTAAACAAACAATAAACAAAGATAGACAATGATTGGTATTAAAGGAAACGATCCTATGAATACGACCAAAAAAAAAAGAAGCTGACATGGAAATAAAGAAAATGTCCCAAAAAGCAACAATTAATCATAAAACTAAGAGGCAACAACGAATATAAGGTAGCAAATTAATATATTCCAGCAATCAAGACTTTAGAAGGGCAACAATTTAATTAAAGCAGGAGTACGAATTAATCAAGGCAAGCTCAACAATCCTTTTCTTAGTTAAAAATTAAAATATGTTAAATTAAGTTAAATTAAAATATTTAGGCCAACGGTTAAGGGAATGGGTATGTATCTTTACACAAAAAAAAAAGTTTGGGGAAGAGGTGTGACTCTTAGAAAAAGATATTAAAGAGAGACATTGAGACATTTTTATCAATTGGAGGGAGGAAAATAAATGAATTAATGAATGGAGAAATCTATTAGAAATCTATTAGAAATCAAAATAAACAAGTAGATGGAATGAAATGAAAATATCATTTAGAATTGGAGAAAATATGAAGAAATACATGGGAAGAAGAAGATGGTTCAAGAAGAGATATAGTGAAGACAAATGACAAATCAATAAGGGAAGTAAGTTAAATATAATAGAATATTATTATATATATGTGAATTATATACAATTATGCAATAATGGTGCTTGCAACAATTATTGAGCCTTATAAATAATTATGATTCTTTCCCATTCATTTGATTTTCACTAAGCAATGTCTTTTGAATATTAAGAACAAATCAATCAAGGTAATAGGAGCAGATCAAACAAAATTATCTACACTCAACAAACAAGGGAATACGTCATAGTTACTATTGTAATAGATTAATACTTAGATTATATTCATTTAATACACACACACACACATATATACATTTACATTATACACACACACACACACACACACACACACACACACATATATGTCTTTATCCTATGATCAACCAAACATATATATATCCCCAACAATTTATAGAAGGGTCAGAGCTTGTAACCTCAAGGCATTTTACAATAAATATTTGATTGCTAACACTGGATAAATCATTGGTCAATGAGGAAGAATGTTGTTCGATTTTTGTAATAGAAGTAGATACATTTTTAAAATCTACTTGAGTCTTTTAACAATTATTTCCAACACTTTTGATATCTATAGCCATGGCATCAATGTTCTCTTGTGGTAAGATCATCCACTGGGCTAACCAATTTCTCTATGCTTCAGAGTTTTTTTGTTTCTCTCCTAGATCCACATGAAGTCTGGCTTCATATCTACCCCAAAGTTATTTATTTGGATTAACAACTATAAATGTTTTAGGGGTAGGCCATCTACCAGGTTCATAGCCTATGACTTTTTGCTCCTTTCTCTTCATTTCAATTTTATAGATACTTTTCTTTCCAGATCCTACTCGAGGTAGCTTTTCTTTCATCATGCAAACTTTTTCAACCATCTTGGTGATTTTGATTCCTTTTCCTTTTTTATCTTGTTGTTCCTTTTCCTTGGGAGTCAAGGCCAATTTTTTGCTAACTTGTCTAGCTAATCTATCCATCAACTCAAGATTACTGCTCAAATCAAAGAGTGTAGTCAAGGAAGCTTTGGAAGGATAAGGATTAATAGAGGGTTGCCTATATAAAGGGAAATGGTTGGATGATCCTAAATCTTCTTCGGGATTGTAGTCCATATATGGCTTGTTGGATGTAGTTGGAAAATTTCTTGACAAGGAATAAGACCTTTTGGATAAGCTTGTTCTACCACTGGTGGAGGCTTTAGGTTGCTCAAAGAGTGTTCCCTTAGGTAGAGATTGAAGATTGATACTAGAGACTCTTCTTCTTTGGACACGGGGTTTACTAGATCACAATTAATGAGATGGAGTTGAAAGTTCTTGGAATGTGGGTTGTGGTTGGTTTATCAATTTCTCAATGATAGGGAAACCAATATCAAATCCTATATGATCAATGTGTCAACCAAAATCAAGGATATTTGATTTCCCTTCTTGGTAACTTACCCCAATTGGAAAATTTGAGGGAGGAAACAAAGTGTTCAATAATTTATATACACAATGACCTCCAATTGTAGCATAGACAAAATAGGTTGAAGCTCAACACATTTAACTTGCAAAAGCAGGCAAAAAGCAGTATGCACATATTTATCTTCTAAACTAATGGTAAAATTTGGGTGGACAGAAATACAACCATCACCACCCTTTTGTTCATCAGAGGCCTTGGTAAGGACACCTCTAGATTGGGCGATGAATGCTTGATCCCATAGACGACACCTA
>VDFB02281492.1:816901613-817035114 GCA_007258455.2 Sequoia sempervirens
CATCAATATCTAGTGCATGGATATTTTTTCATAATTTTTTGATACATATTTTTTAAAATTAATTTTCAAAGTCAGTGTAATTATAAGTTAGATACATAGGTGTATGTCATCACACAAAACTTATTTTATATGTATTGAAATTATTATTTATTTTTTTGGCTAGAACAAGAACATCAATATCTAGTGAACACATATTTTCAAAATCTTTTTCTCTATTTTTCTGTGTGTGAAAAAAATACCTTGATGTTGAAGGTAAAAAAGCGGGCATCCCAAAATGCCATCTAGGATTAGTATGTGCCTTTGGTTGTATTCATTAAATTTAGGAACCTCAAAAACATATATTGCTATGCCTTAAACTGGAAACCAACATAGTTATTTTTCCATTGTTAATTCTTAAATGAAAGAGGTCGCAATTAAGTTTCAAATCTTTTCAAATAAAGTAGTTTCAACAATATTACAGACATAAACAAATAATAAGAATAAGATAGAAGATAAAGAACACACAGATTTACATGGGGGAAACCATTTTGGGTAAAAACCCCATGTGCTTGAAAACCATAAAGCCAATATATTATTTAGTAACAAGAACAGTTACAATACATTCTTCAAGCTCAAGGCCATTACATAAAATTTACATCTTGTTCCATCTTTGGCAGAATTTCGGTAGCATGATGCTTCTGGATAACTCTCCTCACATAACTCCTCTAGCATAACACCTATATATAGAGTAAAAAGTTCCTAGGATAGAAGTTTCCTTAAACCCTTTCCCATGCTTGAACATACAAGAAAGGAACTACATGCAAAATCAAGCAATATGTACATGCAAAAAAGCACCTGTCAAAAATTTGGGCATCTACATTCTAAATTGACTCAACTAGAAATAAAAATTGCATCCATGCACAACTCTGATTGTAAATAGAAACATACAATCTTGATTTTTAAAAGTGAGCACCAATTTATACAAAAGTAGGTACATGCCATAGTGTTGATGGTGTTTTTAGCACTGTAGCAACATAGACAAAATACAAGTATCCTATCTCTCTTGAAAGGTAAATTTCTATCAACCACCCTCAAGAAACAACCCCAAGGTCTCTAATGTTAGATCTTGACAATGCACAAAGAACTTAGTGAAAATGTGATTTGTTGGTAATCACAAGGGGCCTTTATGGTCAAAAAAAAGAGTGAAACTCTCAAGTAAGCAATGAGGGTTTTATAAGATATGAAAATGCAAATAAACCCTATAATTTTCGCAGATATGTGGTCTGGAAATTATATTCTCATCAAGTATGGCAGTTTAATGATGCTTGCAATTCCTATTCTCACAATGATCTCAAAGAAATATCAAAAGATGAGATTTTAGGAAGATTTCTAATCTAAACCCTAAGATCAATCATGAAAATAACACAGCATTCAAGGTGGACTAATCTTCAAAACCAATTCCTACTTAACCAAGATTGAATCTACAGTATAATAGAAATAATGCAATCTCCTAAGGTATGAAATATTTTTAGACTATGAAGCATCCAAACATTCACCCAAAACAACATGAAATGCATAAACACTCACAATTGAACTATTGCAATAAGAGTAGGCCCAATAAAACTTTACACAACTTACAATCAACAAATTGCTAAAATTATGGACCAAAGATTCCTCAAACACCTTACATACTTTATCATAAACATGAACGAATTGCAACTAGCTCTAATCTAAATCTGAAAATTACTCACTCAAAGCTATTTGAAACAACTTTGAAACATAGGAACCATGCACATGGATGAAACAACACAAAAAAGGAACACCAAAATCAATGCCTTCTCACGTATTCAATTCACCAAAAATTTGCAACAATTCCAGTAACCAATCCTTACAATGAGGAGAGATCCCCAACATATAAAGTTTTCAAGAACATGTTAGCCTAAATGAAAATAAAATAGGGCTTAAAATTTAGGTTGACCTAAACAAGTCGACCTTGGTAATTTTTCTTTCCCATTTAATTTTACAACAAAGTATTAAGAGGTCACCCTCAAAAGATATATCAATATTAAATAAAAGGACTCTTGGCACAAATCTCTGTGTGTGCCCGACTTGTAACTCTAGCAAGCTTGATGTAGTATGCAAAAAGTCCAAGGTAGTCATGCTTGGTCATCCTCCTTATCATTTTCCCGCCTTCTAGAAAGTTCGTGGGATTTGCAAAATACATTATCAAGGTTGGCCTATTCAGGAACCAAAATAACTTTTAACCTTGCCTTAATTGACTTTACCTCTTCCTCATATTTAGCCAAGGTTTTATTCGAATCTATTTTCATCTCTTGATATTTTTGCAGATGTGAAATATACATTGCAACATCCTCCAGATGATTTGATTTTATAGGCCCACCTCAACAGGTGAATAGAGCTCATCCCACCATTTCCTCAACTAATCAATCTTCAAGTTTTTCTTACCAAACTTCTTCCTCCCAGTTACAATTTCTAAAAACGAAATGCAACTATTTAAAATATCTTTCAATTTACTCTGAATCTTTGAAACTTTCTCCAAGGCCTTACTCATGAGCTCCCCTTTAATCTAGAATGCTTCCATCCATTCTCTGGGCTTACTTACATCTTCAGCTACAAAGATATCTTCACTCACTAGTCTCTCCTCTGATATTTCTATTATCTTCATTAATTTGGCCATAAAAACATCATCTATTCCCTTGCATTCTTCTGCTAGCTATTGTACCTTATCCAGAAAAGAAGTTTCCTTTTCATACATATGTAAAAACTTCTCAATTAGATCATCTCACTTCTAATAGACATAATTTATCCATTGCTGGGTGACTTGTATTGATGTCTTCATTTTCTTAGTCTCATTAAATGCATCTTTAGATAATAAACCATTTGAAGTTGAAATACTTACCCTATCCTGGGTTTGCATAGGTTTAACTAGGTGTTGGATACATTTTTCGAAATTTTCCACTTGTTGTAACTTCTGTTTTACTTGGGTTTTGTTATCTAATTTTTTCAATATAGCATCCACAGACTCTTTTATATCTTCCTTCTCCTTCTTTGTGGATTGACCCAAATTGACTGTTTCCACTTTGGTAGTTAGAGGGAGTGGCTTCATCTTTATTTTTCTCAGCTATTGGTGTAGCAATATGGAGTACCCTATTATTTTCCTCATCCCTTGTCATATTTTAAATTATTCTAGCTTTCTTTCTTTCTTTTGTTTTCCCCAAGCTTGCTAGGAAATTGTCCCAATTTGGTACTACCTCTTCAAAAACCACTAGTTTCCAAAATTTCTTCCAACCAATCTAGGGTAGTTGATTCTTATAAATTTGTATCATCATGGGGACTGGTTTTCTCTCCATGATCTCCTGATTGATCAATCTCAATGTTCTCTTCTTGTTTCTGCTCTTTACTTTTGTTTTCTTCATCAAATCGATGTGTTTCTTCTTTCTTATGAGATTTAGAAGTTACCTCCTCTGTCCTTTCTGTCTCTTTCTCTTCCTTATCTTTCTCCAAGGCCTTACTCATGAGCTCCCCTTTAATCTCAAATGCTTCCATCCATTCTCTGGGCTTACTTACACCTTCAGCCGCAAAGATATCTTCACTCACTAGTCTCTCCTCTGATATTTTAATTATTTTCATTAATTTGGCCATAGAAGCATTATCTATTCCCTTGCATTCTTCTTCTAGCTGTTGTACCTCATCCAAAAAAGAAGAGTCCTTTTCATAAATATGTAAAACCTTCTCAATCAGATCATATCCCTTCTAAAAGACATCATTTATCTATTGCTGGGTGACTTGCACTAAGGTTTTCATTTTCTCAATCTCATTAACTACATCTTTAGACAATAAACCATGTAAAGTTGAAACACTTACCCCATCTTGGGTTTGCGAAGGTTTAACCAGGTGCTAGATATATTTTTGCAATTCTTCCACCTATTGTTGTAACTTCTCTTTTTCTTTGGTTTCATTATCTAATCTTTTCAATATAGCATCCAAAGACTCTTTTATATCTTCCTTCTCCTTCTTTGTGGATAGACCCAAATTGACTGTTTCCACTTTGTAGTTAGAGGGAGTGGATTCATCTTTATTTTTCTCATTTATTTGTGTAGCAACATGGAGTACCCTGTTATTTTCCTCATCCCTTGTCATATTTGAAATTATTATAGCTTTCTTTATTTCTTTTGTTTTCCCCAATCTTGCTAGGAAATTGTCCCAAGATGGTGCTACCTCTTCAAAAAACACTAGTTTTGGTTTCAAACTTTCTTTCAACTAGTCCGAGGAAATTTATTCTTATAAATTTGTATCATCATGGGGACTATCTTTCTCTCCACGATCTCCTGATTGATCAATCTCAATGTTCTCTTCCTATTTTTTCTCTTTAATTTTTTTTCCTCATCAAATTGATGTGTTTCCTCTTTCTCAAGAGATTCAAAAGTTACCACCTCTTTCCTTTCTAGCCCTTCTCTTCCTTATCTTCTTGAACTTGTATCTCAAAATTCTTCTATTCCAATTGTATTCCAAGGCTGCTAAGATCTCCACTCTTTGGAGTTTCCAATTCCTCTTCTTGTTGTTGCTGTCCTAGCTCTTTCTCCTTAGAGACATTAGCTTCATCCTCTACTACCTCTCCTTCCTCCTTTTCAGACTAGACATGTTGGTGAGGTGATTAGAGAGGAGTGTCTTCCCAAATAGCCTCCTTTATAGTTTTAGTTTCTTTGACTGGTGGCTCATTTATGGATTCTTCTAATTCTTTAGCCACTTGCTCAATATTTTCCACACTAGAGGGGGAGACTTTGGGCTTAGGAGAACTCTTTCTAACATACACTTGTGTCCTATCCCCAGAGCTTTCCAGCTATATTTATTTTTCTTGGGTTGCACCTTCTCTAGTGTCCTTAGTCTTCTTGGACCTCTTTGAAGGTGAACCTTTATCTCTGCCTGTAACAATTCTTTTCTTTGCAAGTTGAGCTTCTGTAGCTCCTTCTTCAATTATCTCCTTCGTAGGCCTTCTTCTTTTAGGAATTGGTTTTCTTTTAGGCCCTTTATTTTTAACACCAACTTTGGCCTGATTTATTTTTTTCCTTTTGATCACAAGAGGCTCATCTTTAGAATATTCTTCCTCTTGAGGAACCAAGGTGTCATCTTTTGTCTTTTCAGAGTCATTCTCTTCTAATTGAGACTCTAAGTCTCCCATCAAATCATATGTGAAATTATTTCCCTCTGCTTCCAATTCTAAAACTTTATGTTTTACCATTTATTTGAATATCCAATCACTAGAGCATTAATTTGATCTAGCTCCACCACTTTATCCTCTGCCCATCTTATTGTAGGGAGTGGTTTATTTTGGGACTGCATGTAATCATGATATTGAATGAAATCCTCTTCATCTTAAACTTGATATGGCACATTTGTTATTGCTTAAAGTTTGATTAGTTTCAATGGAAGCCTAGAGTATTTCCTTTTAATCACTTCAAATTCATCACGAAAATTGGCCCAATAATCTTCTGTGTGATATATATGTCTATACTCCCTATTGGCCATTTTTTGTGCCTCCATAAGGATCAAAATTACCTTTATCTGAATGAGAGTATAAATGTAAGTGCACCATTTTTGACTCAGAATGATGAGCACTTTGAATAGAAGGGAAAGCCTCCAAACTACCAATTCTCAAGGGGAAATCCTCACCAACTCATGTTTTATAAATTTCCTTCAAAATTGAATCAAATGCTATTATTTGTCTTGTTAGTTCCAGCAATATAACCTTATATGTGGGATACCTAGGAAGTATGTAGGGTACCTTTGGACTTCCATGAACTCCAATGTATGAGAAATTTGGAAATTGAATGAACCAATAGCCATATTTCTTTATCAAATCTATAGCCTCTACTGAAATTCTCATGTGAAGAGCATCTTGCAGGGTTTTGGTTATATACATTGTGAAGGTATCATTAAACCTCCTATAATTGGAAGTATTCAAATGCAATTGAGGGTATACATCATATACTCTATCTTGACCAATGGTGCCTTTGTAATTTAAACCTTTGTATCTGTAATTTATAGCAAGCATGTACACCACATAAGATGCCATGGTGAATGTTTTTGTATCTTGCACCTTTCTCAAATTTCTATCCAGATTGTCACTGATCATTCTTTCCCAATGGTAATTGACTCCACTCTCAATTTGTGATATGACATATAGTATCCATTCCTCAAATATAAATTCCTTCTCTAATCCTACCACTCTACTAAGGAGAGTGATCATATCATTATATTCCAGCTTAAAGTCACTTCTATGAAATTGTTTTGGCAACTTAGAATAACGAGACTTTGGCTTGTCAATCAAACACTTGTTCATCATCTCTAATGCTTGATTAGGATCATCATTGTAGAACTTCTTGGCTATCTCTAAGTTCACCTTGATTAGTTTATGATGTGATCCAATATTGAATGCTTCAGCTATTGCCTCCTCTGTCAAGTTGGCCATGACTCTCCCTTGGGGCCCCACTATTATCCTTTTATTAGAGTAATAATGTTTAGCACACTCAGTGATCAATTCGGGGCATTGTATGGAGGGTGGAAACCCAACTGCCTGTGCCAATCATGTATCCACTAGTATTTTAGCCAAAGGAGTCAGAGCATAGAAATACATCCTTTGCTTAAAGTCCTCATAATATATATGGCCCATGTTTGTATCTCCAACTTTGGCCAAACATGAGATGATCTTAGACACATGAAGTCTACCCTTGAAGTCATTCTTCATATTTTAAGCCCTAGTCGTGGGCTCTTCCTTAATTGGTTTAGTAGATTTTTCCTTAGAACCTTTAACCTTACTAGACTCTGCCTGCATCTGGTTAGAAGAAATAACATAATTACTAAAATTCCAAGCAAAAATTGACTATCACATCATTGCATCATCAAATTTAACATCAAAGCACCTATGCAACATGTGATCAATCATAAAAAATCATAAAAATCCATAGAACCAAGTTGCCAATGCTCAGTATCAAGCTCTAAGAACACTTTAGGTTTTTGAGAACCTTGGGGATTTTGGCCTTTGAAGGATTTTGGGGAATCTGGGGTCCCATGGATTTCACAAAGAGGAGCAATGAATAGGCCAAGAAACAAGGTGATCATGATATAGCCACCCCTTATCAATGAAAATGCATATAGAAACTTAAGACTCGATCCATATCATGCAATTTATACCTCCAGCATGCCAAACCACTTAATAGAATGATAGTATAAAAACCTTGGGAAATCCACCTATGGACAAAATATGTGAAGTTCGAAGACTTGGGGAATCTATGGCAAAGTGGATTTAGCAAAAGAGCACTTGCTAGGGGAATCCATCTCAGGAAGGATTCCATGAGACACAATCTATCAGGGATTTCACCAAGTCATGTATTCAATGAAGAGCAGGTTTTTGGGATTTCCTTGAATGGATGGAATCTATGAAGAATTACTTCTCGGGTTTTTCTAAGGCTTACAAATTTTGTGAAGAAATTGATCTTGTCAATTTCTAAGTCCAAATGATCTAATGAAAGATACCTAACGTTATTTCATATTTCTAAGGATTTCATAATGGTTTCAAAATTAAACCAAACCCTTGAATCATAATTCAATCAAGACTAAATTATTTGATTGCAACCACAAAAGCTTAGATTCAAATTGATTATATTCAAGTGATTTCAATGACATAACAAAGAAAACTAGGGTGTTGATGATAATAGACCATTCAATCCCAAATCGATATAAAAGTAAATGAATCCATTGGTAATGAAATTCATAGTTCAAGGATGCCCTAAATTCAGATCAAATGGAATTAGAATTAACAAAACACATACATTAGTCACTCAAAATTGAACCCTAACTTACTCAAAATTTCCAAATTCAAATCCTCACTTTGAATGCATATGAACAAGCATATAAAATCAATTTCAAAGAAAGGATTGCATTAAAACCCAGATAGAATCTATGCCATAATAATCATTTACAAAAATGCATTACAATTAATTTCAAATGCAACTTGAACTCAAAATAATATGGGTTCAAATCATAATTTCAAAACCAATTTCAAAATGTCAAGATAAACCATTGAAATCCTAGCTATTCCTATTCATAGAATTTCATAAAGAGGCTTAAAACCCTACTTTGCAACCTAGACAATGGTGAAGTAGAAGATGCGCACCCAAAAACCCTAGCCAATCGATCAATGAAATGCACCAATGCAATATGCTTAAATACAAGTGCTTGAATGCTCACCAACATGCAAGCTCTCAAAAGTTCCAATGCAAAATTACACCAAATGGGGGTATAAATTGCTCCAAAAACCTTCATTAATGGTGATGTACTCAGCTACAAAAGCTAATAAATGACTTGATAAGGCATACATCCAAAGTTCAGGGAATCCATGATGATACAAATTTTGCAAAAAGGAGAACTTTATGGATTCTGCCACATCTCGTATTTAGAGAACAAGGAAAAATTAAAGGAATCCGAACAAGCATGGATTTAGCGAAGACCAGGGCCTTGGGGAATTTGGTTACCCACAAATTTAGCAATACTCATAACTTCAGGTAATTCGACCCCTCAGGGATTTAGCGAAACTATCCCATACTTAACCAATTTTGATGCCAAAATGAAATTTAAGGAAACTCAATGACTTCAAGAATTTGTAATGAGATCGATTGCTACAAAAAAAAACTTCTAGAGTTCTAATAAGATCATTAAAGTTCAAAGAGTGAAGCAAATCAAAATTCAAAGGGCCTATCCCTTAAGGGGAAAAGGAAAAACCTAAAGCAAAACAAAAGCAAAAGAAAGCAAAGAGGGTCCGTACCTCCAGTGAGGAGTGTGCACAAAAATAACACGACAAATAGTTAACTCAACAATGCCATGATACATGCCACCACCTTGCAAGTTTGAGAAGATTTTACAAACTCCTCTCTCCAAATGAGTGCACAAGTGACAAGTGTCACTACGACACACCTCTATGAAGTAGGATTAAACAAAAATGCTTTAAATAAGTGCCTAGGTGATATGTGACACTCTATTGAGCTTTGCACCTTGCATGTAGGATATAACACTCCTTGATGGGTCCCAAAAAGTGCTATGAAAACTATTATAGTTGGAAACTTAGGATATATGAATATTTGTACAATTGTTTATCTAAAAATAATGCTAGGACTCAAAGGTTGAAACACATTGATCCCAACAATCTCCCACTTGTCAAGGACCTGCCAAGAGTCCATGAAATCAATAGGATTTAACTTCTAAGAGTCAACTGATGAAAAAAATCATCACAAACATGCATGCAATCACATGAATCTCTAACAATGTTCTCATGCTCTAATCAAGATACCTGCAACAACATGCAAGATGTCCACCATTCTAGGAAAAAAATCCTTCCATCCTCCAAAGTAAAGGAACAAGTCATTATGTATATGCACCAGTCTAAAGAACATAAGCATTAGATCCAACCAATAACAAAGGGTATAGGATACCACCACAACTTCATTATGCTAACAATCTAAACAAAATCTCAACCAACTCTAAGATCGCAACCAAAAAAAATTATGAAGCCAAAGAATCCTCGAGAGAACAAGATAAACTATCAACTAGAACAACCAAAACAGGTTTCCCTCATCCAACTAATAAACCCATGAGACTAGAAATAATACCCACAACAAATGCTAATCCATCTAATCTACCATACCTCAAAAGGTATCCACAACATCAACAAACTCATGCCAACAACATAGCCAACCCATCAACCACAATAACAATCTCCCTATGCTAAAAAATTGATGAAGATAGACATATCTAGGAACTCCCACTGCATGGGTACTGTCTATTTTTAAAAGACATCAGGACACTCCAAGCCTACCAATAGAACCACATAGAGGATGTATTTATGTAGTACCAAGAACCATCCAAAATGACATGCACAACTTGCAACCAAAAAAATGCCGCAAGTAAATCTCTCACCACAAGTCTCCCAAGCTCTTCCATATTAATTCGACAAAGCTCTCCCATGTTCTTCAAATTTGAAAAAGCATAGAGATAAATGAACCCCTATGTTATCACCCAAAACCAAGTGATAACACATGACCATAGACCAATGAAAATAATAGCTCTGCATGATCTCAACTCCAACATCATGTGAAACTAAACATCTAGAAAGAAAGGAAAGACCAAAGAGATAAACTTTGCACATCATACACAGATAGAATGTCCTTTTGCATACACTTCTAAATGCTCAATTGTATCAAGTATGATCTCCTCTGCAACCACCAAAGAAAAGCCTCAACAACACCCATCCTATTCAATCTCCAAGATCAAACACAACAATATGCATCATGTAATCACATGGATGCAGGCTTCTCAAGAGAAGACCAAACTAGGTCCATTTCCCATATCAAGAAATTAGCCCACTACCATCTCCTAAAATCCTCATAAATGACATCCTAATGTTAACTCATTGCTAGGGTTAGAAAGACATATATCTAACAATTAAATGCTTATTTAATTAATAAACAAAGAAATGAAAACACACATAGAATAAATTATAACACAGAGAATTTAACGTGGTTCACCCAATCCGGGCTACATCCACCAAACTGCAGCCATCCAATCATTTTATTATCCAGTGCAAAAACCTATTACAATCTTGCAAATAATCGTATTTTTCATCATAGTGTAACCCCCATCCGAACCCCTTTTTAACAAGCTTAGAAGCTTCCAGATTAGGGTTCTACAAAATTGATTTTTTTCTTTTTTTGTTGATTTTTCCCTTTTTTGGTGACGACGCGAAAAAGTAGGAAGAAAATTTTTCTTGGGGCCTGCCACCCCCGAATCCCCGCTTTTCGGGGGTTGCCACCCCCGAACCCCTGCCCAGGGCCTAGCTTGGTCCTGGACCCCAGCAATGATACATGTCGGGGTGTACAGTATAGCATGATCAGTCGCCACATACCAACAATCTCCCACTTGGAGACTGATCAAGCTCCACACCAACACAATCTCCCACTTGGAGACTGATCCTGGATGACACTGCTGCACTTACAACTCCCACTGGAAATAAGTACCTTGGACCTTGCTGCTCTATTATACTTGAATTCAACCTTGAAGGCCAACCAAAGCTGAAGAGGAGCTCAGCTTCTCCCTTTTCACCGCCTTCGCAAACATATCTGCTGGATTGGCATTTGTATGTATCTTGTTCAGCTTGACCTGTCCATCCTCCAACACCGATTGAATGAAATGATATCTCAACTGTATGTGTTTTGTTTTAGAATGCAAGGAAGAATTCCTTGCAAGATGTATGGTACTCTGGCTATCTATAAACAAGTAATTTCCAGCCTGTTGTTTTCCCAACTTGTCCATGAAAAGTTGCAGCCATATCATCTCCTTTGCTGCCTCTGTTGCAGCAACATACTCTACCTCCGTGGTGGATAAAGCAACCACTTTTTGTAATCAAGAAATCCAACTCAGTGCTGTTCCACCAACTATAAATACATAACCTATGGTACTCCACCATATTTCTATATCTCCAACCAAATATGAGTCAACATAGCCTTTTAAATTAGTATTAGAGCCCCGAAAACATAAACATTAATTGGATGTACCTCTCAAGTACCTGAGAATCCATTTTACCGCATTCTAATGCTCAACTCTGGGATGACTCAAATACCTGCTAACAACTCCTACAACATGTGCAATATCCGGTCTTGTGCATACCATGGCATACATTAAACTACCTACAGCTGAAGCATATGGTACCTTGGACATTTTTTCTTCCTCCTTTTGTGTCTTTGGACACATATCCTTAGTCAATTTAACATGACTAGGCAAAGGTGTGCTGACAGCTTTTGCATTCTCCATATGAAATCTCTGCAACACCTTTTCAACATAATTAGCCTGAGATAAAAAAAATTTTTATTTTTCCTATCTCTACAAATTTTCATACCAAGGATTTGTTTTGTTGCCCCCAAATCCTTCATAGAAAAATATTTTGTTAATTGTTATTTTAGCTCATTATGTGATCCATGTTAGACCCTGCTACAAGCATGCCATCAACATATAAACATAAAATAATGTAGCTATAATTATCCAACCTCTTAAAATAAACACAATGGTCAGAATTACACCTGCTGTAGCCTTGCTCAGCCATAAAACTATCAAATTTCAAGTACCATTTCGAGGTGCTTGCTTCAAGCCATATAAAATTTTCTCAATCTGCACACTAGTTTCTCCTTACCTTTGACATCAAATCTTGTGGCTGTTCCATAAATATTTCTTCTTCCAAATCACCATGGAGAAAGGCTATTTTAACATCAAGTTGTTCTAAATGCAAATCTTCAGCAACCACAATACTTAAAACAATATGAATAGAAGTCATTTTAACAACTGGAGAAAAAATCTCATCAAAATCAATACCCTTTTTCTGTGCAAATCCCTTTACAACTAATTTGGCTTTAAATCTCTTCTTACCTCCACCCTCCTCTTTCAGCCTATAAACCCATTTATTTGGTAAAGCCTTTTTACCTACAGGCAACTTGCATAATTCCCAAGTTTGATTTTTTAGCAAGGAGTCCATTTATTCTTCCATTCCATGCTCCCACTGAACCTTGGTATCCACCTACATAGCTTCATCATAATATTCTAGTTCACCAGCATCAGTTAACAAAATAGTATATAAAGAGGGAGAGAATCTTTCTGGAGGTCTACTTATCCTTGAAGATCGTCTAACATGAGTTGTGGTATTTGTTGTTTCCCAGCATGAGGAACCACTGAAACATCATTGTTTGGAATATCATCCAACACTGCATAATCATTTTCTTTCTTCTCATGCTGTAGTAACAGATCTTTGTACGACACTTTCTCATTGAATATGACATCCCTGCTTCTCACAATTTTTTGATTTTCAAAATCCCGAAGCCTATAACCAAATTCATCAATGCCATATCCAACAAATATACATTTCTTTGATTTTGCATCAAGCTTGGTTCTATTTTCAGAATCTACATGTGCAAATGCTTCACAACCGAAGGTTTTGAGAAAGGAATAACTCACCTTCTTACCTTTCCATGCTTCCTCTAGAATACCACAACCCAAAGGATTGGAGGGACCTCTATTAATTAAATAAACAACAGTGTTTATAGTCTCTGCCCACATTTTTAAAGACAACCCAACATGCAATCTCATAGTCCGTGCACGCTCCATTATTGTTTTATTCATGTTTTCAGCCACTCCATTTTCCTATGGAGTCCTTGGAACCATTTTGTGCCTACAAATACCATTAGAGAAACAATAATCTTCAAACTCTTTACTAGAATACTCACCACCATTATCAGATCTAAGAAATTTTAGCTTTTTACCCGTCTCATTCTCAACCAAGCTTCTTCATTTTAAAAAAGTTTCAAATACATCAGATTTCTGCCTAAGGAAATAAATCCATACCTTCCTAGTTGCATAATCAATGAATGTAACATAATATAGAGAGCCACCGAGAGAAGATACCTGAGTTGGTCCCCATACATCCATATGCACAAGCTCTAATTTCTCATCTTTCTTTTGCTTCCCATCCTTGAGAAAACTTACTCTCTTTTGTTTTCCATACACACAACTTTCATAGAAATCCATATTAACATATTTTAGACCTGGTAAAACATTATTTGAATGAAGTACTTTCATACCTTTTGCACTCATATGCCCAAGTCTATTATGCCACAGTGCTGATTCAGAGTCCATAGCAACTGTATGATCTTCTACCTGTTGAATTGCAACAATTGTTCTTGAACATTGACCTTTTTCTATAACAATTAAAGTAGAAGGAACAATATGACCTGTACAAAGATATAAGGTTCCTACTTTCACACCTTTTGCTACCACTAAGGCACCCTTTGTGACCTTCCATTTTTTATCACTAAATGTAACAACACAACCTTCATCATCTAGTTGCCTTGCTGAAATTAAATTTCTGCTTAACTTTGGAACATGCCTTACCTCATGTAGCCAATGATTCCCATTCTACAACTTAATCTTGATTCTTCCCTTTCCAACAATCTGACAGGCTTTGTTATCTCCTAAATAAACCAGCCCAAAATCCTGCTTGGACATAATCAAGAAAATAACTTCTATGGGGGGTAGCATGAAATGAAGCCCCTGAATCTAACACCCAAGAATCATCAGCATTATCAAGGGAAAGAATCAAAGCATCCTCATCAGATTTATTACTTACCACATTTTCCTCTTTACTTCCTTCCTTTTTGTCTCCTTTATTTTCTGAGACCAACAATCTTTTTTTAAATGACCCGACTTACCATAGTACCAACAATTCCTCTTGTCTCTAGATTGGGACATTTTGTCCTTTGATTTTCCTCGTGACTTCCCATGATTTCTGAAATTTTTTCCTCTCTCCTTTGTTTTGCCCCTGCTTTCTGCATTCAAAACACTGCCTGATTGTCATGTCCCCGAAAATTATAACAGTAAGATACGGAAATACAAATAAATAAATAAATAAAATACATAATATTAACTATTTAATTATAATTATCAAAGATAATATTATAATTATAAATATTAAGTATAATATTGAAATATATTATAATATTTATCATCATTGTTAATGTTATTGTCAAAACAAAACCTATTATAAAATAATAATAATACCAAATATAGTTTAAGAAACAATATAAAAGATATATAAATATAAATACTAAACATTATTATAATTATAGCATAATAAATATAATATATATAAATAAATAAAGAAAACTAAAATAAATATCAAAATACATATACAATAATATATGATATACAAATCTGAATATCCTTATAAATGATAGTATAATGACAATACAATTATAATCATATAAACTACACAAATATGAACTATAGAATAAACAAAATAACAATAGCAAACAACATATGTAATTAAATCTAATTTTAAAATAATAAGAATCGAATCCTAACAAAAGCATCAATCCTCCTTAAGCAACCAATAGGCTATACAGTATGCGATGGTTGGCATTAAAGGGTCAACGGTCATGCAAAGAAAGATGAAAGGGCCACGTCCTTTCCTCAATAGAGGTGACTATTAGGTAGATCAAGCAATATAAAATAAGACGCAAATCACTAAAACAGATCGTCACGGGATAAGCTAATTAGGAGATAAAGTAAGTCATCAACAATCGCTGGCAAAAGGGGGAAATGACGTCTATAGCAGCAATATAAGATAATCTCTGAGCATATAAAGAGATCAGAGTAAATCTAAAGAGTGCAGACATACATATTTGCACAGCATCGAACCATTAACAAAGAGGTAATGTCTTCTAATATAAATCAAATGGAAGAATTAAAGGGAATATATACTAGTACCACCATGGCTGAAGAAAGGGAGGAATAGAATAAATTAAAATAAAAGGGTACGACTTTGATAGGCCATTACTTATATATAGAAATAGATCACTTTTAGGTGAGTACAGACATACTCATATATTTCTGAATAAAGAGAAGAATAGGTGGGTAGAAAGATTAAAGGGAATAAGTTAATATATATGATCAGATATATGTAAAGTAATATATGATAATATATTTGATCAGATAAGTGTAAAGTAATATATGATCTATGATATATAAAGTGGTATATAATATATATATATAGAGTAACACATATGATATACGAAATAATATATATGGAATAAATATATATATATATCAATGGTTTATATATGATAGATGATAAGGTATGTAAGTGTGAGGATGATATGGATATATATATAGATGTTTTAAATATGATATATTGACATATGAGCTATTCTATATTGATGTAAGATTAATATAATGTTATCTCACATTCATATATACTTCCCCTAGAGAATAAAGATTCATAATCCGTATAAGGAACATATTATTACATATATTTATAAAACATTTAATATGCTGAGATGTAAGCCTGCATGCCTTATACAAATCAATCATAAAGATTTATAATTTGTATCCTTAGGCCAAATAGCAGGGAAAAGTCCAATGAGAACCTTATAGAATTCTATTCGTTAAGCAATTTTGTGTCATGAAATAGTCACTTAGGTAAAATATCAGGATGCCTCCTAGAAGGGGTCATTACAAGTGGTATCAGAGCAACTTTCCTGCCACCCTGTGAAAATAGCATTTGCAAACTTACCCAAAGGCAAAGGTATACTCTATGAACATATGGAAACACATTCCAAGTTATGCAAATCAGGTATGACCAGTAACCGATAAATGTAATCACTTGTTGATATTCACTATTTTTTATCATAGCTACCATATGTAAGTGTAAAATAAGTATCAAAATATATGTGTGTATAAATAGATATGTTATTTTGAATTGGACAACTAATGAGATCAAGATGATCCATTCCATCATAAGAATTATGTGCAGTAACCCCATAAAACAACCATGGAAGGCAAGAGGAATTTGCAGGTAAGTATAAAAGATAATACATCATGAATTTAGATATTAATTTTTAGTAAATAGATCTTGTAATTAAATGATAATGCGGTAGAATAAGAATTCATATATAATGATATTTACTCTAGTTGATGTCACTCATTTCTGTTGATGTCATTTTGGAATAATAAAGTTATACGTGCTACTATTTCTTCTTAATACCTTATATAATTACTAATATGTTTTGAATATCTAACTATATTATTATGATATATTCTATCATAATGTCTCTCACATGAAGTGTATTTCATATTTTCATCAAATTTTTGTATCATCAAATAAGCATGTAGAAAGTGAAGGGAAGGAAATCTTAGGTTGAGTAGATACTAGTTCTCCACTAGGTATGCCACTCCCCGGATCGGATGACTGAGAGTCATGCCATCGGGAGCCAAGGGGGTGATATCCGCTCTTGGGCTTAGTGTGAGTATCTACGGGCCTCCTATGGATTCCTCTCCTCTAAACTACCACATGTTTGATCTGAAGGATCCTCCAACATAGTTGGGAAATGATGAGAACAGATGAAGAAGAAATATAACATAAGGATTATCGCCTTTTCTCCTGCTACGGGTGCATCCTATCTTAGTCGCGGAAAGACGGCTAAGGTGTGAACGGCCCAAACAGGTATGTACAGGCACTACAGAACTTAAGTATTAGGTTTGCACATTTCTTATTATTGTGATTAAATATGACAGAGCATAGTATAATAAGAATACAGTGATCACTTTGCACAGTGTATTAATGAAAGTATAAAATGCATGTAATATGGGTAATAAGGAATCAATATCGCATTTTACTTAAATAACGTGACTGTAGCTATCTTCGGGTAATCTTAACTGAGGAATAGATTAGAGTTAGCACTATAATATACGCTATCAAATTTTGGACTTTCTCTTTCAGTCATAAAGGTAGGGAATTGAATATGCATTGAGGAATGCAGAGACTAGGATCCCTTCAAGGTAGGCCACCCTCTGTAGGCGGACTGCGGTCTGTCACTGGGGGCTGAAAGGGTCGTTACAACGAGCG
This sequence comes from Sequoia sempervirens, assembly GCA_007258455.2. Taxonomy (NCBI): domain Eukaryota; kingdom Viridiplantae; phylum Streptophyta; class Pinopsida; order Cupressales; family Cupressaceae; genus Sequoia; species Sequoia sempervirens. Next base: position 816,919,108 of record VDFB02281492.1, read on the forward strand.
TTTGTAGGTCGCTCTCGGGCTGAGAAGGTTATCACTAAGGGAATTCTCATGTGTATTCACTTCCTCTTCACCTATGAATGTTGGAGCAAAGGAGTAGTAATTTGGAGCGTTCTACAAATATGTTAATCTACTCAAACAAGTAATAACTGGTATATAGAATTACATGTCTTCCATAATAAAAGGGGTAAAGGAATGTTTTAATACAATTAATGTTTACTTCGATTACTACTCTTAATTTGTATGGAATATTGAATTTCATAGGTCATTTCTTAAATATCCTAAAGAGTATTGAATTTCGGTGTAGTATGGGATACACCAAATCTACCTTCTCGATTGTCTGACAGCATACTTCATTCAAGTGTATTTGTAATTGATTGTACACCCTATAACTTGTGATTGTATTTGAGTGTATACTCGTTGATTGTGTTTATTTGAGTGTATACTTTATGACTCGTGATTGAATTTGTGTTTTGGGTGTATACTCTAACTTTGTATTGATATTTGAGTGCATACTCTATGATTTGTATTTGAATTTGAGATGTATTTGTATTCGAGTGTATACCCTTTAACTTGGTACTTGTATGCTTTGTGACTTTGAATTCAAGTGTATACTTTACATATACTTACCTTGTGACTTCATGCACTCATGTTTTACCAAACTTAGGGTGTTTTTGTTAGCATCTTACTTGTTCACTTCATGACTGATGTATATGTGACTACTCCATTCTTAAGTGTATGATTGTGTAATTCATGCCTTGTATGTGAATGTTAGTATCTGCTAAGTATATTTATATTGTTTCCTACCTTATGAGTATTTACACATTGCATACCTTGTCTGAGTTTATGTGCTCTATGCATATTTCTTGTATAACTATATGATTTATATGCCTTGCATGTAATTTATTGCTTGTTGCTTTTGTATGCATTTGACTTACACTGTGTACATTTTAAGTATTTGCATACTTCATATGTAATCTGTGTTTATGCTTCATGCATGTATTCATGTTGCTCTATGCTTTGTATCTTGTATGCATATTGGACATGACTGCTCTGTGGATAACTTTCTAGTGTGTCTTTCATGACTAGTGTATTTTCGACATGTCTATTTTCTACTTGTGATTAACAAGCATACCTCATGCTTGATACATTCAAGAGTATACTTCATTCTTTATGTATTCAAATCTATGTTGGTGTATGCTCCATGCCTTTACTACATGCTTTACTGCTTACGTGTATTCAAATGTATGATTCATATCTTATGAGTGTGCCTCATGTCTTACATGTTGCTATATGCCTAATGTGTTTTAGCATGTTTACTGCATGTGTATATTTTTGTTATCTCTTGAGTGTACACTTCTAATTGAACATGTATACTTCTTCAAGTGTATTTGCATATCTTGATTGTATTAATGTGTCTTACTTGTATGTATCATATCTTTCAAGTGATTATGTGTTTGTCATATAGCTGATGTGCCTTCAACATGATTATTTCATGAAAGCTATCTATGTGATTAATTCATGTTTGTCAAGATTCTTCATACATGAATGCCCACGTAATGCTTCGTAATGCGACTTATGTGCCTTCCAATGTTTTCTCATGCTTTGTATGTTACTGGCTTCATTACTGATGCATATGTGATCATGTGTATACTTGGTGACTAGCATCCATGCATATAACTTCTCTCTTGTAATCATGTGTATATCTTGCAACTTTCAACTTGTGTGTGATTATGGATATACTTTGTAACTCACATACACCCCGACATATACTACGTATATTTATACTTCATTTAATTCTTCCAAGTGTTTCCTTCATTCCTAAATGTGTCTTCAAACAAGATTACTCCATGGTGTTTTATGCTTTAAAATTGATTAAAATTTTGTTTGTCAACATACTTCTTGAGATGAAGAAACTATAACCATTGAAGAGAAGAGTGATTGCAATTGTGATTGCTTGAGGACAAGCAATCTTAGGCGGGAAGGACTGTCATGTCCCCGAAAATTATAACAGTAAGATACGAAAATACAAATAAATAAATAAATAAAATACATAATATTAACTATTTAATTATAATTATCAAAGATAATATTATAATTATAAATATTAAGTATAATATTGAAATATATTATAATATTTATCATCATTGTTAATGTTATTGTCAAAACAAAACCTATTATAAAATAATAATAATACCAAATATAGTTTAAGAAACAATATAAAAGATATATAAATATAAATACTAAACATTATTATAATTATAGCATAATAAATATTATATATATAAATAAATAAAGAAAACTAAAATAAATATCAAAATACATATACAATAATATATGATATACAAATCTGAATATCCTTATAAATGATAGTATAATGACAATACAATTATAATCATATAAACTACACAAATATGAACTATAGAATAAACAAAATAACAATAGCAAACAACATATGTAATTAAATCTAATTTTAAAATAATAAGAATCAAATCCTAACAAAAGCATCAATCCTCCTTAAGCAACCAATAGGCTGTACAATATGCGATGGTTGGCATTAAAGGGTCAACGGTCATGCAAAGAAAGATGAAAGGGCCACGTCCTTTCCTCAATAGAGGTGACTGTTGGGCATATCAAGCAATATAAAATAAGATGCAAATCACTAAAACAGATCGTCACGGGATAAGCTAATTAGGAGATAAAGTAAGTCATCAACAATCGCTGGCAAAAGGGGGAAATGACGTCTATAGCAGCAATATAAGATAATCTCCGAGCATATAAAGAGATCAGAGTAAATCTAAAGAGTGCAGACATACATATTTGCACAGCATCAAACCATTAACAAAGAGGTAATGTCTTCTAATATAAATCAAATGGAAGAATTAAAGGGAATATATACTAGTACCACCGTGGCTGAAGAAAGGGAGGAATAGAATAAATTAAAATAAAAGGGTACGACTTTGATAGGCCATTACTTATATATAGAAATAGATCACTTTTAGGTGAGTACAGACATACTCATATATTTTTGAATAAAGAGAAGAATAGGTGGGTAGAAAGATTAAAGGGAATAAGTTAATATATATGATCAGATATATATAAAGTAATATATGATAATATATTTGATCAGATAAGTGTAAAGTAATATATGATCTATGATATATAAAGTGGTATATAATATATATATATAGAGTAACACATATGATATACGAAATAATATATATGGAATAAATATATATATATATCAATGGTTTATATATGATAGATGATAAGGTATGTAAGTGTGAGGATGATATGGATATATATATAGATGTTTTAAATATGATATATTGACATATGAGCTATTCTATATTGATGTAAGATTAATATAATGTTATCTCACATTCATATATACTTCCCCTAGAGAATAAAGATTCATAATCCGTATAAGGAACATATTATTACATATATTTATAAAACATTTAATATGCTGAGATGTAAGCCTGCATGCCTTATACAAATCAATCATAAAGATTTATAATTTGCATCCTTAGGCCAAATAGCAGGGAAAAGTCCAATGAGAACCTTATAGAATTCTATTCGTTAAGCAATTTTGTGTCATGAAATAGTCACTTAGGTAAAATATCGGGATGCCTCCTAGAAGGGGTCATTACACTGATGTGGATGTTCCACTTGAGCTTTTCCTATGAATTTCCTCGTTCAAAATAACACCAACAACATCATCAAATTTCAATGTATTCGAACCAGAAACAAAATTGCTAACAACCATTACCAAGCTATTCCAACTTTCAAGCAAAGAACATGAAATCAAAAGAGCCCTAACTTCTTCATCAAAGTTTACTTTTATAGAAGTTAATTGACTGGTGACTATATTAAACTCATTCAAATGATCAGTAACTGACCCACCTTCTACCATTTTCATATTAAATAAACGCTTCATAAGAAATACCTTATTTGAAGAAAAAGAATTTTCATATAACTTTACCAGGGTTTCCATCAACTCTTGAGTTGTCTTTGCTGTTGTAATATTGAACGCCACCGATTGTGCTAGGCATAAAAAAATACTACCAAGAGCCTTTCTATCCAAAATATCCCAGTCCTCATCAGACATTGCTGCGGGTTTCTTGGTTTTCCCTTCCAATGGCCTCCATAAATCCTTCTAATAGAGATAGTCCTCCATCTGCATCTTCCATAACTGATAGTTTTTCCCATTAAACTTCTCAAACTTCTTACCCTCATCTGCCATTACTCCCACTCAACCGTAAGACCTTCCTATAGACAATAATTGAAACACAACCCACTCTGATACCACTTGTTAGGGTTAGAAAGGAAGATATCTAAAAATTAAATGTAGATTTAATTAATAAACAGAGAAACTAAAACACACATAGAATAAATTATAACACAAAGAATTTAACATGGTTCACCCAATCCAGGCTACATCCACCAAACCGCAACCATCCAATGATTTTATTATCTAATGTAAAAACCTATTACAATCTTGCGAATAATCGCGTTTTTCATCATACTATAACCCCCATCCGAACCCCTTTTTAACAAGCTTAGAAGCTTCCAGATTAGGGTTCTACAAAATCAGTTTTTTTCTTTTTTCGTTGATTTTTCCTTTTTCGGTGACGACACGAAAAAGTAGGTGCAAAATTTTTTCTCAGGGCCTGCCGCCCCCAAACCACCACTTTTTTGGGGATGCCACCCCCGAACCCTCGCCCGAGGCCCAGCCCGGCCCCAAACCCCGGCAATGATACATGTCGGGGTGTACAATATAGCATGATCAGTTGCCACATACCAACAATCTCCCACTTGGAGACTGATCAAGCTCCACACCAACACATTCATATGCTCAAGGAGATAACCATATTGAACATCTCATAATGAATCCTCTAGAACCACATGACCATAGTTCAAGATCCATATCCATGAAAGATAAGCTTAAAAATTATGAGTCCACCAAATGGCTATGCATCTCAAGTGACAAACTATTACAAGGTGTGCGCCCTTGGTATCCTTATGTTGTGTAGGGAAATATTTGGGTTCGTGACATGGCTTAACTACCTCTTTTGGTTGTATCAGGCATGTAGAGAAGGGGGATTCACTGTTCATGAGTCTCTTTATTCTCAAGAGAGTCCCATGGATTGAATTACCCTAAACTACCTGAAGGAATAATGTTCAAGTGATAGGGTAAAAAGGAGAGAGTTCCAAAATAAGAAAGAGTAGATCACAAAGGTTTTTCAAACAAACTAGCAAGTTTTTAGCCAAGGACGGTAGTGTGAAATATGGAAAAAATCACGATGCACTAGCATCCCCTAGGCATGCTTGCATCTTGTATGGACAAAAAAAAAACAACCCAAGAAATGAAGCCTCCAAAAAGTAAATATCTTCAATACCTATACACATAAGATTGAGGGAAAATGTTGGGGCTGTTTAGGGGTTTTCCTTAGTCAAAATCACATTTTAGTGTTCCCACCTCCATGGACAACTAGATAGATAAAGAGAAATAATAGGCAGAAATCAATATAAATACAATGAGTGATAAAAGAAAACCCCGCTCAAGGAGGAAAAACCATATCATGAGATAGAGATGCAATAGATAGGGGATGTGAGAAATCCCAAGATGCTCAAAGATACAAGGAACAAGATAAATATCACATGCAATGCTCGAGGAATCCAAGAAGAGGGATAAAGAAGGAAGGGCTATGAGAGCCAAGAAGCTTGCAAAGAATGTTATAGGAACATGAGGGTGCTATTGTAGCAAGTTGTAGAGAGTTGTGCAAGTAAGATAGCAAGAGCAAGACAAGAGGATGTCTAGGAAGAATCTAAGAAGAAGCTAGAGAGAACAATAAAAGTGAAAGAATGGTTTTAAAAGAGGGAATAAGAGGGAAAAGAAGCTTCCTGAGCTGTTACGTGGCATCTTGGGCCATTACCACTGAAAAAAGGAGTTGAAAAGTGGCAAGGCACTCAAAAAATGGTCGTTTAAACATTAAAATTTCACAGGAAACTAGTATGGTGCATGGATGTGTGTGCAGTGTGCTAGTGTCCAGACACATCAAGCTACAAAATGATGAGAATGAGAAAAGCACAAGGTTTGACACAAAGTTGATGCACAAAGGTAGCTACTAAAAAGGGATCCCGAGCATCTTGAGAGGGAAAAAGGCTGATGTCGGGGCTAAAACGAGCCTACAAAAATACGAAGGGAGTGGTCACTAAAATGGATACAAGAATGTATGTGAAATTGCAAGGGGTGAAATTTTATGACATTACATTTTTCCCCCACTTTAGTGGGCATATGAATCTACACTAATATGCACTCTAAAGGAAATGTACTAAACATAAATAGCATCATGATGCTAAAAGGATATTGTAGAGGAAGTATAAATCTCTTCGAACCAAGGAAGCATGCGCCTATGTTGAATACCTACAAAACAAATGCATTAGATAACATATATTTACACAAGACAACAAGGTTAGAACTGAAAAAATCCATTACATCATGGGGTTAGAACATATAGATGAATAACACACACACAAAGGCACATAACAAACTAAATGATTTGAGTCAACAAAGTGGAAGAGACCTCAATGTAGAAGTTTGTCTTAGTAGTATGTGTCATCCCAAAATTAAGAAATAACACATAGAAGAATCCTTAAATGAAGAGAAGAATGAAAGGATTGGTTGATTCAAGAGAAGAATGCATATAATACATGAGGAAGCAATCAATTTCAAAGAGAAATAAGTATATACTCAAGATGAAGAAGATGCGGGTCTTTGATATGGTATACACAATTGAGAAGAGAAGAGAGATGGATCCACAGGTACTTGGTCCTATGGTAGATAAAAAATATCTATAGGTTCTCGATCCTGTAGAATTGTCTCCATAGGTTCTCAATCTCATAGAAGTTGAACAAAGGTCCAAAAGTTTCTTGGTCCTGCAAAGGGGTTGCCATAGGTTCTCGGTCCTACAAAGGGAGTGCCACAAGTTCTCAATCTTGTAGGGCTCAACATGAAAGGATTCCATAGGTGCTCAGTCCCTAAGAGTTTTATGTGAAGGGCCCTTATAAATGCTCAATCCTATAAGGAAAGATTGATGAGGTGCTTGGTCCTACAAGGCAATCTTGGAGTGAAGGAGATCTATAGGTTCTCGGTCTTGCAAAGCAAGACTAGTCAAATAATCCTATGGCTACCATAAGCTGCATTGCAAGAAAGTCATAGAAAAGATAGGTCTAGTTAGGATGCCTCCAAGCTAGACACCAAGATATAAGATAGGTCTAGTTAGGCTGCCCCCAAGCTAGAATCCAAGATAAAATATTAGATATTAAAAGACACTCGAGAATTCTTTTAAGAAAAAGGCTTTCAAAGGGGGTTTCTTTGGTTGGGACCCCTTCAAGACACCAAGGGGCCCATTCAAAGGGACACTCCAATTAAAAGATAGAGAGAAGAGAGGGGGTTCTTAAGGACACACATCTCTTGAACAAGTTATCACTGCCCCCATCATACAGGGTGTTAGCTCTAAAAAAACGTAGGTAAAGATACCTCAAGAGGCTGCCAATCTCTTGATACGTTTCAGGGTAACAGACAAGGTTGAAAGATTTCAACCTTCTACTCTTCAGGTGCTGCTAAACCTAGGTGGGTGTACCTTTCTGAATAAAGCAGACTTGAATTATGATTATCTTTCTTGCAATGATTTGTCCACAATGGCAAATGGAAGTGAACAAATGAAATCAAGCAGAATAGCAATCTTCTAATCTAAATCCTAAAATGCTCAATAAACAGATATAAAGAAACTAAATGAGTTCAAGATGATGAAGTGCAGAGACCAGTGCCTTGTTGGGCATGCAGAGTCAAATGAGATCAAGATGATCAACACTTATCTGGAGAAACTCAAACTATCTAGCTTATATTATGTTTACAACTTGTATAAACATACAAAGTGTGATTACGAAGCTCTACTTGAACAATCTAGATGATTCTCTTTGATTAATATGATTAACTAAAAGGATTTAATCTTTTCTTGAAAGAACCAATCAATCAATCACACAAATACAACAAATGTGCACTGATGAATTATATATAAACTTGTCATATCAATTCAAACAACCAGAAAGCCTCAATCTTGGAGACAACTTAGCAATACTTTAATTAAATTCAACAAATAATTGACACCAGGGAAATGCAGCAACATCAACTGATTTTCATAAATACCTCCATTCTAAAATCATGCAACAATAGTCTCTGATTTGATAATTTTATTCCACTAGAACTACTTGCTGTGTATCGAATCTCTAATAACTAGTGATGATTTTACAATTACAAAATGCCTATTAATACACTAGCATCAAGAAAATAAATCATATTGAAGTTCCATGTCGGCCTTCCATAGAATTTGGGCTCCAATCAAGTCAACCAACAACGGTTATTTTAGCAATTTACATGTCGGCCACAATATTTGAATTTCTGTTTTTCACCAGTGAAATAGTTGGCGAGACAACCCCGCAGTTATGCCAAAGGAAATTCGATCGTTAATCGCTCCGTGGTGTTATTTGCCTTCACCGTGATTTGTCTAAGTTGGGGAGATATCCTGTAGATTACATTAAGTTTCCCCGAGAGCTCTTTTATGTTTTGCGTGTCGCTGTGACTTAAGATATCAGGGAGATGTCTCACAAAGCATATTGTGTTTCAGCCAAAGACCCCAAGCTCACCACAGATCACCAAGACAATACCGAGTCGGGAAGAGGCTTCGTAGATAATCTTGTGTCTTATCGAAAGCACCCTGCGATACATTTATTTTGTTGAGACATAAACATTCTCACACCGACAAGTCTTTCATCGTTTTCCATCAGCAAGACTGAAGGTAACTCGCCGAGACCTCTTATCAAAAACCCCATCTCACTGATATCGCATCCCTTTATCCTTAGGTCACCAAGACAAAGCCAACATCTTGCTGAAAGCCATATTAAAGAAACCCTTATGCTCCATTGGTGAGACATGTGCACATCGCTATGACCCTTCACCGAAGATCTTATGTTTGGTTGAAGTGAAAACTCATACGAAGTGTCGACGAGACTGAAGGTCACTCACCGAGACCTCATGTCGATAGTTCCAACCTATACTGATATAAATCCTTCCACCACTGGTCGGTAAGACAAAAGATATTTTCCAAGAAACAATGCTGAGACCGCCTAGCTCTCGTCGATAGACCTCCATAAGCACAAGTCAGGGAGACACCTCAAGTTCAATGAGACACTACCTCGATGACAAAACTCCTGCCGATGAGTGCATCCCTGGTCACCGAAACAACATGAATTCTATGCCGATAGCCATCCACAGGTGAATTCCCATCGCTGTAACAATGGACAAGTCATGCCGAAACACCTGCAACAAATGTATGTTAACACACAAGCAACATGGGTTGGAGAGACCTAGATAAACCTATGCCGATATGGACCACAACATGAAAAATGCATAACTCGATGGACTCAATGGGGCAATATGGAAAAAATGTGTGTAAAGCATCATGAAATGAGGAAAATGTGCCAAAGGTAGACATCATAGGGAGACTCAGGGGGATAAAAGATATGCAAAAATCATCAAAATTTTATAGTTCCAATAGTGGCTCTGTCTAGGGATGAATGATAGTGAGATCATTGCAAGGATCCAAATCTCTGGTTGAGCAGACCAGACATAGAATGATGAACCAGAAGAGAAAAATGGAAATGTAGCATGATGGAATGAAAAGAAAGTGAATGAAAAATGGAGATGAACCATAATCCTAAACTACTATGCATAAAAAATAACTTTAAAAAGGATAAACAAGAGTTGTCCATGCACTAGCAACCCTCAATCCTCTGTGTCACTCAAGAGGAAAAATGCTTCAAAAATTTCCCATGAACAGGAAACTCCTAATCTTCACCAGCCATATTCTATAGATAGTATGAATCTTCACCTTTCTTTCCAACAACAACAAAAGGTCCCAGCCACAAAGCTTTGAATTTACCATGCTTGCCCTTCTCCTGACATCTTGCGTTCCACATCAACAAAAAGTCATTTTCTTCAAACTTTCTATCCTTTTCCTTCTTGTCAAACAGATACTTCATCTGTGTCTGTAATTTCATATTTTGGTTTTGGGAAACTCTCCTTATTTCATCAAGTTCAGCTAGTTGCTCCATTCTTTCTTCCATGGGTTCAGAAACATCCAAATCTTCCTGAAGGAAAAACTTGTAGACTGGCAACAAATTCTGCAAAGGCATCCTAGCTTGCATTCCATATACTAGCTCAAATGGGGATTTTCCAATTTCTTTCTTCACAGTAATCCTATTAGCCCATACTGCCAACCTCAATTTTGAATCCCAAGCCTTCTTGTTCTTTCCTAACATCCTCCTCATAATCTTCAAAAGACTCTTATTGCTAGACTCTACTTGACCATTAGCTTATGGATGGTAAGGAGCTGCATAAGAAATAGTAATGCCATATGTGTCACATAAGCCTTTTTAATTCATCTGACCTGAAACACATCCCATTTTCTATGATTAACCTCAGTGGTGCACCAAATTTGGTGATAATGTTGTCCATCAAGAAATTTGTCACTACTTTGCTTGTAGCCTGTTTAGTTGGGATTGCCTCCACCCACTTAGTAAAATAATCAGTGGCAACCAATATCCACTTGTATCCCCCACTTGATTTTTCCTGTATCTCTCCAATGAAATCAATTCCCCATTGATGAAAAGGGGCATCAACCTGCAAGGGTCGAAGTGGTAAGGCTCCTTGATATTTCAGCTTTCCAGAGAACTTCTGGCAGACTTCACACTTTCTTACATGTGTAAAAGAGTCATCAAAAAATTTAGGCTAGTAGTAACCTGCTCTAAGAATTTTATGTGCAGTTGTTTTTGTTGAATAATGTCCTCCACAAACTCCTGTAGACATCTAAAAATGACCTAGGCTTGCAAGCTTCATTTTTACCACTTTCGTCTTAGCATAATTGAAACATTTAATTATGTTTTTGGTCCACATTCGACTATTGATTAAATAATTCATAATTATTTAATTAATTCATGTTCTTTTATTCTTTATGATTATTAAATAAATAAATTCTATTTATTTATTAAATACGTCGCTAATTCTCTAAGTCTCCCTATAATTAAATAAATTTCTAAATTTTTTTAATTATCCTTATCCATTAATTCTTCCTGATTATTAAATAAATGAATTACATTTGTTTATTTAATATGTCACTAATTGTCTTAATTAAATAAATTGATTTATTTATTTAATTAATTGGTCTTATCTGCTAAATTAAATAATTAAATTTAATTGTTTAATTGCCAATTTGATATTCTTCTCATTTTAAATAAATTAAATTATTTAAAATGTCATCACAATCTTAACTGTCAGTTCACTTTGGTAAATAATTGGAAAATCAATTATTTATTATTTCACAAAATCTATAATTTGAATTAACTCAATTCAAAATGGTAACTAATCTTCTAAAAATCAAGTAATCAGGCAGATTCTTGATTTTCCAAATCTGATCTTCAGTCTAAATCTTATCTTCTTGATTTTTCAAATCTCACAAATCAGGCAGTCTTTATCCTCTTGATTTTCAAAAAATCCTTTTTTTTTTTCTAAATTAATTATTTCATTTATTCTCCACCGCTAATCAGATTATCTGAGATATTATTTTGACCATTTGATTAAGGATTTTGCCTTAACCCTGATTAGGGATTCTCAGATTTAATCTGGACCTCTCGTTCTAGGTCTTTCTTAGAATTCGATCTCATCCGTCCACTCAAAATTGTGTTTTCTATAAAAGACAATTTTGCTCATAATTTTGGGATCTGACAACTTCATTTTTAATTTAATAGTCATTATAGTCATTTGGCATTAGAAGTCATTATTTTCATAGACATTGTCATAGTCATAGGCATTTAGACATTGCATAAATCCTTCAAAGCTTGTTGTAGGTCTTAGACATTTGCAGATTGCTTGCACAACGAATCTGAGGGCACAATATCATCCAGCAAGCAAGAAGGTGCTATGGAGGTAATCATGGAAAATGCGATTTACAGGTATAACCGTTTTATTGCTTAATTTCCTTTGTACTTGATAGATCTTTGGGTTTTTGTCTTTTATATTGATTTGATTGATCTAATCTAATCCTTAGAAATTACCCTCAGTTACAACTCCTTCATGCATTTCACTTAGGACATGTTTGGCCTGAGATTCATCAAGACATAACAACAGTATACCATCCCTATTCTTCCAAAATAGATCTCCATCCATGAAAACATATTTAGATGCCTACAACTTCAAAGTTCTTTTCTGGCTATCACTTAATCCCTCTCGACACTTCATGTAGTTAAGGTAATGCATTATATCAATATACCAAGGAGTGTGCTCAATGGCTGCAACTGTAATCCCTTCATCTACATTACAAACTTGATTTGCTTCAATATTTGATTCTGCCATCAACCTAGCCAAGCCTTGACCTCTCACCAGCTTAATAATCTGTATCTCTAAGTCAAATTCTTGGATCTTGTTAATCCATTTGCATCTTTTTCCTGTCACTTCAGACTGTGTCAGAATATCTTTGACAGTAGCATGAGGGACATAAGCAATCACCTTTGCTCCAACAAGATATGACCTGAAAGATTTTGTAGCCTTTACTAATGCAAATGCCTATTTTTCCATTATGTCATATTTCAATTCAGACCCTTGTAATGACTTACTGAAGAAAGACACAGGCTATTCATGACCTTCCTCATTCTTCTATAACATAACAGCAACAATTGTGTGCATTGAAGCAAATGAAAATATCTGAAAAGGCTTTGCAAAATCTAGAAATTTAAGGATAGGAGCCTCCTTGATGGCCCTTTTGATAGATATGAAAGCTTCCAAGGCTTCTGCAGTCCATTCCATTTTCTGTCCTTTCTTCAACATTTTTTTATATGGGCTTAATGATCTCAGCAAAGTTAGAAACAAATCTCCTAACAAAATTAATCTATCCAAAGAATGATTGTATAGCCTTAACAGTTTTGGGAACAAGAATTCTATCAATAGCCTCAACCCTCTCAGGATCTATCCTAATTCCTTCTTTTGAAACAATATGTCCTAAGAGCTTACCTTCTGTGACTGCAAAATGAAAATTCTTTGGATTTAAGCTAATACCATATTCCAGGGCTTTAATAAATACCTTTTCCAGATGTTGTACATGATCTTCAACCTTCTTCGAATAAGCAGTCAGGTCATCCTAGTACACCACCATGATAACATTGATCAAATATGCAAATTCCATGTTCATAGCCCTTTGGAAGGTCGCTCCTGCATTAGTGAGACCAAATGACATTCTTATGTATACATACGTTCCCCAAGGAGTTGTGAATGTTGTCTTATATTGCTCAGATTCTTTGACCTTGACCTGGTTGTATCCTGAAAACCCATCCATCATACCTTATGTAATATAGCCTCCATATTGGGTAGAGGATAATTATCCTTGAGAGATGCTATATTCAAATTCCTGAAGTCAACACATAATCTAACATCTCCATTTTTCTTCCTCACAGGGACCAAATTTGAGACCCACGTTGAGTGCCTGATTAGTTTGATGATTCCCCCATCTTTGAGCTTTGTCAATTCTTCTTGCATTTTAGGCTCTAGTGTTGGATTTATGGGTCTTTGCTTCTGTCTGAATGGCTTAGCATCTGGCTTCAATGGCATCTCATGCTGAAACAAATCTTCCCTGTATGCTTTTAGATCTTCATAAGACCAAGCAAAGACATGCTTATACTTTCTCAGCAACTCTATCAGCATTCTTCTAACTGTAGGGCCTATTTTCTTTCCAATGTAAACCTTTCTTGGTGCCATCTCAGTCCCTAAATTAATTTCTTCAATATCTTCCCTCTTGACTGGTGTCTGCTTTATGAGAGACCAATCATTTCCATCATACAACCACTCTAATGCCACTAAGCCCTTAGGAAGCTTATTTGTTTTGAGCTATAAGATATCCTTTCCAAACACTATTTGCTTCCCATCCACTTCCTCAACAAAAGCATTGAAGTCAATTTCCTGGGCTTCATATTGATCTATAAAATTGAGGAATTTCAAAAGGTTAGTATCATCATTGAAGACTTGCCAACTATAAATGTTATTAGGAACAGCAAGTCTTGTCTTGAACTCAATCTGTGACACCCCAGCCAATGTGATATCATCTCTTTTCAGCGCCACATTTGCTAAAAAATCAGCCATTATGTTCTTTGATCTGTCAATCCACTCAATTGAGAAGGCATCAAATAATTCAATTGTGTCCCATGCAACATTCCTATATTGTTTCAATCTTTTATGTTTTGCTGCATACTTTGACTTTATTTGTGAAACAACCAACTCAAAATCACCAAAAACAGTTAGCAACTTAATCTTGTGTTTCACAACTATGTTCAAACTTGTCAACAAGGCTTCATACTCTGCCACATTGTTTGTACATTCAAATGCTAACAAAAATGAATATTTAAATGTAATACCTTCAGGTGAAACAAAAACAATCCCAGTACCATTACCTTCTTGGCTGCATGCTCCATCAAAATACATCTTCCATACTTCATTGCAGCTTTGTGCCACATGCTTTTCAATTGGATCACTATTGGTTAATTTTGGCTGGGTTGATTCAATCTTAAAAATTCCAAGATCAACATCACAGAAATAGTTGATATGATCTTGTGGTACACAGTCAACAAGTTGGTTCATTCTAGGCTCTCTATACAATTTGACTTCTTGACCATTCACTGGAATAGTAGCATAAGATAGATCGAATTGGACGTTTCCCCCAACTACTGCTGTCCACTATCTTGACAAGAGCATACCAAATTGTAGAGGAGTATCAATCACTGTTATATCTATATTATATGCCACATGTGGATAAGTAACTAGTTTGACTTCAACACCTCTCATAATGCCTACCATAGGTATAGGTTTGTTATCCATTGCATAGCACTTCCCCTCACATGTATCAACCCACATACCAAGCTACTTCATAACTCCTACTAGCATGATATTTATAGCAGCACCAGAGTCTATCATGCAATTTCTCAGCAATTTGTTGTTTATAAGCAATGTAGTGAAAAAATGATCCACTTGAGAGGGAGTTGTTAATACATCACTCAAGCAGACTTCTGGGATATTTATTCTCTCTTGCTTAGTGAATGCTTTAACAACTACTCTATTTTTAGAATTCACATGTTTTTCATTTCCATTCATTATCAATTGAACAACACTATCTCTATATTCCTTAATTTTCATCATTTCAAGCAGTGGAACAAACATTTTTACTTGGGATAACGCCTGAGTGAAGTCAAAAGAGGAGCCCTCCACCTTAACAACCTTCTTCAATTATGGAATTTCTCCTTTGTTTTCTTCTTTTTCCTTTTTATTAAGCTAGTCAGGCATTTGTATCTCTTTGTGTAATTCCTTCACTTCCTCTTTAACTTCCTGCTTTTGGACAGGATTCTATTCACCTTTATCATGCTGCTTATTTTTTGATTTCTTCACAGTTCCTTGTGTCATCTTCTAATCTTTTATAAAGATTCCTCTAGGGACACCTTCCTTCTCATTTTTCTGTTCTGTTTCTCAAGCAGTACTTACTCCTTGCTTCCTCAACTGCAGCAACAGTTAGTCTCTCTATCTCCTCTTTGGTGAGTCTCCTCATACTGCATTGAGCAGGCATCTCAACCGAATGTGGCTCTGTATAATCTTCTCCAGAATCAGAAAGAACTTGTTGTTCAGCCATATGGACATTATATTTCTGATTTGAAACATCATACTCATAACCCTCATCCTCTAAAGATGAGTATCATTCCTCAGCATGGTAAAAAGTATTTGAAGTCAAATAAACCTTGTGATCTTCTCCATTATTTTCCATCAACATTCCCTCTTCTTGCATTCTTTGAGCTACAACACAATAGTATGGAGAATGTGGTTTATCACAAGCTTCACAGAAGTAATTATTACTCACCATGTAAGTTCCCTTCTTACTCAATGGATCAAGAGTCTCTTTGTTTCTTGGCCTAATTGTTATAGGTTTTCCATCCTTCCAGTCTGTATTATATGGCATGTCATGCAACCTCGGCCTTTCATTTTTGTATGTGTTCTCCTATTTGTACTAATAATTGTTGCTTTGCTGAGGAGCCCTAGGGTTATCTCTTTTATTAACTATACCTGCAGCCTTTTTGTTGTTTTCAATTGTCAGTGCTATCTTCTGAGCTTCAGCCAGATCTCTTGGAGACCTATTTCTTAGTTCATACCCTATCTTAGGGTCAAGTGCATTTAAATAAACACTCAATGCTACATAATCTAGCAACCTTGATCCAGGAGGTACTTTAGTCTGCAACTTGTTGAATCTTTGGTTGAAATCATAAATTGAATCATTATAATTTTTTTGAATTCGCATCAATTCATGAAGAGCTACATCTGGTGCATTTTGATTCCCATATTGCTCTAGGAATCTGTCTTGGAATACTTGGAGAGAATTAATTGAGAGTGCTGGCAAGCTATTAAACCAATCCCTAGCATCTTCAAGAAGTAACATCATAAATAGCCTCATATGTAAATCTTCATATGGGACACCTGTGTCTTGGATGAACACATTGAAATTCTTTAAATGTTCTTCAGTAGTAATTGCATTACTCCCTATAAACTTAGGTACCAAACCTCTCTAGCTGCCATCCATAGGGTAAGGGTATAGATGAAATCCTGTCAAATCAAATTGTCTGATCATTGCTGCATACTGGTGAGGGGGAGGGATAGGTGGGTACTGATATTGATACATAGGATTGTTATATTGTGCATTATGTTGTGGGACAAAAGGCTGACCATGAGGTGGCTGCATATTTCTATGTTGTGTGGGAACATGAGGTGGATGATTTGGCTAATTAAAGTGATTTCTTGTCTGATGATGAGGAGACACAAGTGGATCAGTAAGCCCTACACTATGATTACCCTGCTGATGAGGTGGTACATACTTTGGGGGGCAATCAGCTATTTGAGAAGTAATTTGGGCCTTCAGCAATGCAGCCCTTAGCTCCTCTATCTCTTTCCTCTGTGATTCAAACTGTGCTTTTACTTCCTTAGGAAGCTCATGATCAATAGAGTCATTTTGGTTACCTTCCATTTTTTGATCATATTCATGCAGAATTCTAATTCATTTAGCCTCCATTTCAGCTCTAAACTTAGCTTGTTTGTGAGGATTGAGAAAAAAGAAAGGATTTCTTTGATCTTCTGGAGTACAAGGCTCTACACTCGAATCATTTTTCCATGTATCATAGCGATCATATGTTTCACAATGTGCTTCTAACGCCTTATCTTTACCTGTTAGGGACATGTCCTCACTTATCCTTTTTCCCTTATCAATATTGTCATTTTTGTGTGTCCACTTACTGCTGCCAGCAAGAGCTCCAGTATGACCTCCCCTGTATTGAGATCTTCTTCCATTCATGTTTGAACAACTGCAAAATTTCTGTCAGAGTCACCACTCACTTTTGTCAAAAATGAGAAAATACTTGATACTTCCTATTCCCAGCGGAGTCTGTATAAAGTTCCTAACTCTATGATTAAGGCTTTGATTCTGAATTTATCCCCAGTAGAGTCGCCAATTTGTTAGCTCTCAAAAATGCAGGTAAAGATACCTCAAGAGGCTGCCAATCTCTTAATACATTTCATGGTAACAGACAAGGTTGAAAGAATTCAACCTTCTACTCTTCAGGTGCTGCTAAACCTAGGTGGGTGTACCTTTCTGAATAAAGCAGACTTGACTTATGATTATCTTTCTTGCAATGATTTGTCCACAATGGAAAATGGAAGTGAACAAATGAAATCAAGCAGAATAGCAATCTTCTAATTTAAATCCTAAAATGCTCAATAAATAGATATAAAGAAACTGAATGAGTTCAAAATGATGAAGTGCAGAGACCAGTGCCTTGTTAGGTATGCAGAGTCAAATGAGATCAAGATGATCAACACTTTTTTGGAGAAACTCAAACTATCTGGCATATATTATGTTTACAACTTCTATAAACATGCAAAGTGTGATTACGAAGCTCTACTTGAACAATCCAAATGATTCTCTCTGATTACTGTGATTAACTAAAAGGATTTAATCTTTGCTTGAAAGAACCAATTAATCAATCACACAGATACAACAAATGTGCACTGATGAATTATATATAAACTTGTTATATCAATTCAAACAACTAGAAAGCCTCAATCTTGGAGACAACTTAGCAATACTTTAATTAAATTCAACAAATAATTGACACCAGAGAAATGCAACAACATCAACTAATTTTCATCAATACCTCCATTCTAAAATCATGCAACAATAGTCTCTGATCTGATAATTTTATTCCACTATAACTACTTGTTGTGTATCAAATATCTAATAACTGGTGATGATTTTACAATTAAAAAATGCCTATTTATACACTAGCATCAAGAAAATAAATCATATTGAAGTTCCATGTCGGCCTTCCATAGAATTTGGGCTCCAATCTAGTCAGCCAACAATGGTTATTTTAGCAATTTACATGTTGGCCATAGTATTTGAATTTCTATTTTTCACTAGTGAAACAGTCAGTGAGACAACCCCATAGTTATGCCAAAGGCAATTCAATCATTAATCGCTCCGTGGTGTTATTCGCCTTTGCCGTGATTTGTCCGAGTCAGGGAGATATCCTGTAGATTACATTAAGTTTCCCCAAGAGCTCTTTTACCTTTCGCGTGTCACTATGACTTAAGATATCGGGGAGACGTCTCACAGAGCATATTGTGTTTCACTGAAAGCCCCCAAGCTCAGCACAGATCACCAAGAAAATACCAAGTCGGGAAGAGGCTTCATAGATAATCCTGTGTCTTATCGAAAGCACCCCGCGATACCTTTATTTCCATGAGACATAAACATTCTCACACTAACAAGTCTTTCATCGTTTTCCATTGGCGAGATCGAAGGTCACTCGCCGAGACCTCTTATGAAAAACCCCATCTCACCGATATCGCATCCCTTTATCCTTAGGGCGCCAAGACAAAGCCAACATCTTGCCGAAAGCCATATTAAAGAAACCCTTATGCTCCGTCGGTGAGACATGTGCACATCGCTATGACCCTTCACCGAAGATCTTATGTTTGGCTGAAGTGAAAACTCATACGAAGTGTCAGCGAGACCGAAGGTCACTCGCTAAGACCTCATGTCGATAGCTCCAACCTATACCAATATAAATCCTTCCACCACCGGTCGGTAAGAAAAAATATATTCACCAAGACACAATGCCGAGACTAGCTTGCTCTCGCCGATAGACCTCCATAAGCACAAGTCAGGGAGACACCTCAAGTTCGATGAGACACTACCTCAACGACAAAACTCCTGCAGATGAGTGCATCCCCAGTCGCCAAAACAACATGAATGTTATGCCGATAGCCACCCACAGGTGAATGCCGATCACTGTAACAATGGACAAGTCATGCCGAAACACTTGCAACAAATGTATGTTAACGCACAAGCAACATGGGTCAGGGAGACCTAGATAAACCTATGCCGATATGGACCACAACATGAAAAATGCATAACTCGATGGATTCAATGGGGCAATATGGCAAAAATGTGTGTAAAGCATCATGAAATGAGGAAAATGTGCCAAAGGTAGACATCACAGGGAGACTCAGGGGGATAAAAGATATGCAAAAATCATCAGAATTTTATAGTTCCAACATAGGGGAGGAGAACTACGTAAGATACTATTGTGTTGCTACCACAAAAAGAGTATGGTTGTACACAATAGTGTACAACCATGAATAATAATGAGCAAGTAAAGATACAAATACCACATAATGAGCAACAATACAATAGAAGGGAGGTGCAATAATCTAATGAGAAGACACTAAGAATGGAAATGATAGAGGTAGATCTCAATATAACTAGTCATTTGAAGAAGAGGTAGGTGCATCAACAAAAATAGATGAGTGATGAAACCGGATTAATAAGTTGTATTTTATCCTTCAAGGCCTTACATTGACTAGTGGAATGGCTAGACACTTGATGGTATACACATAAATAATATTTTATTTCATCATGTTTGTGAGATTTATTGTGTAAGAGGAGGAAGAGTAATCAAGTGGGCTTTGAGAAGCCTCGACAAGATACACTCTTGCTTAGATAAAGGATGAGGAGCAAGAAGCAACCCTTTCTATTGTGAAGATGTAACAACTGCCCCAACAAGGAAGAGAGTTCAACACTATTTTTTTTTCTATCCATTATCATGCAAGAAGGATCACAAAAAGGTTAGAATAATATGAACAACAATGGATATCAACATAAGCATTATATTATCCTATCAGTTACTAGCCCACTAGCACAATTTGTTGTATTAATCAATAAAGAATGCTACTAACTAGTTTGTGCATGCCTTCATGATGGTGAATCATTCTGTCTCCAAGTTCCCACTTGTTCTGGTCATGGTGGGGTGCAAAATGATCCCAACCAAGTGGATTCAAACCCTATCCACCCCTCCAAGTGGATTATATGGCCCAATGGTGAGAGAGAGAGGTCATTCCATCCCTTAAGCTTATGTGAAAAATGTCTTCCTAGTGTCCCTCTTCCCAAGGTACCCCTAGCTAAGGGAAGCTTAATAATTCCATTAACAGCTATAAGGTTTACAAGGAGTTATTTCTACCTACTTGAGCTTGCGAGAGAATTCACCTTCCTGCTGTCCATCAATTGACTAAGCAACCAAAGTAACCATCATTGGTGTGGAATGCTCCTAGACTAATGACCATCTCAAGCATAGTACTGCTTCTAGACTGTTGTCCATCTCAGGCTAGGTGCTGCCCTTAGACTATTTTCAATATCGAGCCTAGCACTGCCCCTAGACTATTGTCCATCTCAAGCCCAGTACTGCCCCTAGTATTTTGTCCATCTAGAAACTAGTACTTCTCCTAGACTACCATCCATCTTGAGAAAGTACTATTATTTAGCTCATGCTTAGCATTGGACTAGAAGTAGGTTCACATCCCAAACTTAGTAGGTTTTTGTCTTAGTTGCAGCCATGTAAGGAATTTCTAGATAATATTGGGATCAATACACTCTTCTACACTCCTTACAGTAAAGGAAAAAATGTCTCTTCATCCCATTTTAGTGAGGGTCCTAACTCATTCTATCCTTTAGGAGTAACATTAAGACATGGAATCATAAGGGCTACACTCCCTAATGCCACTGAAGGAGTTAGTTAAATAAGGAAGATTTCCTTACTAATCAGCTTATCATAATAGCCATAAACACATGGATGGTTGGGTGTCCTATCAAACTTCTAAGCAAATGGTAATAAACAAATTTCCAAAAGCTAGAATCTAGCATATTTTAAATGACTTGCATAGGCTTGACCAACACCTTCGTTGAGAAAATTAGACCCAAAGAGTCTAATGGGAACATTATTCAAGAGTGGGTTATGAAGATAATTATGATTATAAATATATATAATTGTATTTAACCTTGGGGAGTTAATTGCTTATGATGGATCTAATTTCAAGAAAAGTTAGAAATAAATCATGATACTTTACAGTCTTAAAAATATATCTGAGATAACTTCAAGATATTACTTTCCAATCTGTTTGTTACTTGCTAATCCTAGAGTGTGAAGAATAAATTATATTTTCCTATCCAAATTTTCCATCTTTCTTGAATGTTTAACTACACAAATCAGCAACTATAAGTGTTGACCCTAATACATTTTCAGCTAATGCTGATGGTAACAAAATGATCACTTTTCCAACTATGTCACCTCATATATTGTATGCAACAAATTGTATGTATAGCCTAGATGTAGCAACAAAACCAACAATAGGTTATGATAGCCAGTGTATGCAATAGCAAGTTTGTCACAATGATATGTATGTACAATTGTGTGTTTGTGACACCAACATATGCATCAATAGTATGCATGAACAACAGATTTGTCACGACAATATGTAGGTGCAGCCAGGTGTATGTGACAACATAGTTTGTATCAACAATATGAATGTACAACAATATTGTCAAAGCAACATATATATAGTGGGATTATGTTATCCATCTTGTGCTTAATGTCTGGATTTTGTGAAAACACTACGTACTTAGTAGCTAACTCACTACAAAGAACATAATATTTCCATAACATCCTAGTGTAGGAGCTATCATTAGTTAGCTTGTGTGAGAAATAGGTTACCACACTGCTGACTTAATAGTGGAACTAAGAAGAGCTATATTGATGTTAGGGCCTCCCACCCAAAAATTCCAAAAACAAAGCCTTTGATGGGCTTGAAATCATAAACAAAAAATCCTTTACTAGGTTTATGTTCTACATATAGATTAGTTGTAAAAGAAAAAATATATCACTTTTGTACAACCTTTATTTCTATTCTTCACCCACAACAGAGTAGAGACAATGTAAGGAAATATAAATATTACATACTGCCAAGTAATTTTCCTTGAGCTATGGCTAACTGCAAGTTGTTTATTGTATGTAAGTTGGGTAAAGGCCCAACAAAATAAAAACATATGGACACTTCTTATCATAGCCTGCCTTTTATATTCATATCAAGTTCCATAAGTAAGAGAATCATGATTTTTCTATCACTATTTATATTTGAGCATTTACGATAGTAGTTGATTATATTATGGAGTATTGCTTGTTTATTTCTTTATTTCTAATTTACAATAGTTTATTCCCAAAAATAGCTCAAGTTTATAGGGTTTATAATGATCTACATTACTAGCTATAGTCCAATGAGGTCAAGAAATTTGAGGATAACACTGTATCTAGCTTGCATCTTTATATTGCGTGTCCTAAGAATGGAGATCCAGACAATCAAACCTGAAGGTTGTTTACTGAAGAAAGAAAGTGAGAAAAATTTAAAGACCTAACTTCCAAATAAAACATTCTTTTAAGACCATGGGATTTTTCCTTGATTTTTTAACGATTGTAGACTCAAATAGAATTTCTAAAACTAGGGTTCTATAATATAAATTAATAACTGCTTAAAAGGAAAGGAGTTTTAAGTTGAGTTGAGATTGCCTGGTGTAAAAGGTTGAAAAACACTAGAGAATTCCCTAGCCACCTCCAAATGAAAAAATCCTTCCAAATCCCATCCTCCTCTAGATTCAACTCGCTGCCCTTCCTCACCCTCTTTTTTTCCAAGTTTCTCCCCCTTAAAATGAGACATTGCCAACCATTCTTAAGCATGATTGGGAGAGTTTTTCCATGGCGTTCCTTTCAAGCTTCTTCTTGCCATTTTTCCCATTGCACAGGAGGACGCCATGCTTCTTTAAATGCTCTGATGTCCTCTTTGCCTCTGCTTCCTCACCCATGTTATGTTTTTTCCTCTCCTTGGTTGAGATTTCTACCTTTGTAGTCCTCCTTACCTCATCCTTCTCCCGTGAGTGCATTTTATAGGAAAAATTCCTTATTTGGTTCGATGGCAGCTTCAATTCTTCCTATGTTTGGTATGTCTTGTTTTAATCGCTCTTCAATATTATATTTCATGTGTAAGGAAATTATTATGACGTTTTTTCCTTAAATTGTATTTACTTTAATATTTGTAGCTATCAATTTTACAATTTATTATTTACTTATTTAGCTTTATTTTTTCTTTTTACTTTTACGTATTTATTTATTTATTTACTTATTTACTTATTTTATTTATTTCCATTTTCCTTTTCATTCATAGATGTTTAATAATTTACCGCTCTAAGTTTTATCAAATAATAAAAATACTTTAAGTAATATGATGGCTTTACCTAGCCAAGACAAATATACTATGGTGATAATAATATATATCAAGTTCCTAGGTTGGATGAACCTTGGGGAGATGAAAACCACAAGCGAGGTCTAATTCTAGAATGACTTAATGTTCATCTTTCTCTCAACCAATGGAACCACATAATATGCCTAACTTTACACCCCTGGTACTTGCATCCAACGAAAATACTCACACAAGTACAACCAAATCTTTAGTCCACGTTAATCCAAACATTAATATATTAAATTAAAATAGCATATTAAAATTGATAATCACATTTAATAACAGTAACATCAAGGTTCAAAAATAACATACACACACACACACACACTGATACACATATCCGCACATTAGAGTGTGAAATTCCACCCTTAGTCCAAATTACATCCGGGCTAGGGGTCATGCAAAAATAATTATCAAGGTATCGAGGGGTTATGACATACTCCCCCCCTTAGGATTAAGCTGACTCGACTTAATTAAACAAGTATGGATATTCTAGTTTCATTACATTTTCATCTTCCCAAGTAGCTCCTTGTTCCCCATATTGGTCCCATAGGACCTTAACTTGTTGGATAGTTCTATTGTGCAATTGTAGATTGCACCTATGTTTGATTGCGAGTGGTTCGAGGTGGATATCTTTGGTGTCTTCCACCTACAGAGCTTGCCAGTCAATTACATGTGAGAAGTCAACAATATATTTCTTAATCAAGGACACATGGGATACATTGTGAATTTGAGAGAGAGATGGCAAAAGAGCTAGTCGGTAAGCTACACGACTGATCTTCTCAAGTATCTCAAATGGCCCTATGTATTGTGGAGCTAGTTTAGTAGCCTTGACAAACTTTATTGAGCTTTTATGCTATTTGACACGTAGGAATACCTTGTCTCCTACTAAAAATTCCCTTGGTGTCTACTTGGTATCAACATAACTTTTTTGACGATTTGAAGCCTCCTTTAGTCTTTCTCTTATAATTTTCACTTGAGTGTCATATTCTTGAAGAAGTTCTAGCCCAATAGTTACTCAATTTTCTAAACTATCCCAACCTATAGGCATTCTATACTTTCTACCATACAATGCTTCAAATGGTGCGAATTGTATGGAAGAATGGTATGAATCGTTATATGCGAATTCTACTAATGACAAATATTAATGACAAATATTCCTCCAAAATAGTGGGCTGATCCATGGCATACATTCTGAGCATGTCCTCCATAATTGTAAGGAAATTAGATGCAAAAAACAATTCTCCTAACGTCAATACCTTAGGAAAGAATGTAGATGCACTTTAAAATTTACAATTACAGTCCAATTAAGATGCACTATGAAACATACAACAGAAACAGAGTATTTGACAATCACACATGAACACCAGATATATGTGGGAAAACCCTTATGAGAGAAAAACCCACCACACCAAGAGAAATCACTTTGTATTACAGTAATGAAATTACATACAAATTCTAGACTTATCTTTCTGGTGTCATTATACAACAACATTCACCATTAACATTCTTGTACATGAACCTTCACATTACAGTCCACAAAATTCATCCACTGATACAATCACTCAACAACCTGTCGATTCAACCAAAAAAAATTACAAACTGCAATCACATAGTATATCCATGTCAAACTTTGTCTGTAGAACTTCCTCATAGAACTGTCACAACTGACTGTCTTCCAATTGTTCCCATTCGGCTCCTCCTATTCATCCACGAGATGCCACATTAGATAGTCTTACTCGGTCAACATAATTCGCAATGTACTGGCATCTCGGTGAGACACTAATGGTGTCTTGCCAATGCCACATAGACTTCATATCGATGTTGCCAAGAGACTCTGATATTGCTAAGACGTTCTATCGATCCTCATGAGTTACACCGAGAAACCAAACAGTCGCCCATACCTATCACATCCGCCAGGAGATCATAGTGAGTCACCAAAGGTATACAGAAGACACAAGTCATATCGAGCTCCAAAAGATAGTCAGCAAGACATACCGATATCGCCAAGAGGTTTCTCTGAGACATAAAGGTTACCCCAAACTGTTCACCCATCACCAAGACATTTCCCTTCACTGAGAGAACATATCAATCTCCATATGTTACCCCGAAGACTCTAACATAAAACAATGTCAGCAAGACATGTAGCTCTCGCTAAGACTTCTCACCGAGCTCTATGACTTACCCCGAAAGCTTCATCTATCACCAAGAGTTATACCGAAGATCCCACAAGATGTTCCTATCAGTGAGACCTTCAATATTCGCTAAAACGTCTTCCTAGGACCAAGAGTTACCCTGAGAGCCATCGGCTATCGGCAAGACATTCACCATCACTAAGAGGTTTCTCCGATCGCTTTGAGTTACACCGAAGAACATTTGGATGTGTCCCCGTTAGTGTGACTTTCTCCGTTCGTTGGGACTTCTCACTGAGCCATATGTTACAGCGAAGACACCAGCAGTATTCCTGTCGGTGAGACATTAGCTTTCGCTAAGATGCTTCACTGAACCGTCATGTTACACCAAAGATCATGGTCTCCAAGAGTCTCCCCGAAATATGATTGAATGGCTTGTTAGCCAAAGGTCTCCCGAGCGCTATGAGGTCATAACGAATACACTATGTCATAGCGCTAGACTCCACAGTGCAACCTTTTGGCAAGACATTTGCAAGGTCATAGCGACCTCTTCAAAATAGAATGAATCAAGCTGCTAGTCGACCAGACAATGAAGATGTCACACCGACTTAGCTCTAATGGAGGTTTTAGCCTGTATAGTTTGAGGCACATATTTCCAACAATCTCCCACTTGATGAAAATCATACAAGCACCTCCAGAGCACATCATAACTTACTAAAAATCATGGGCACTAAGGCCCATTGAACTGGCACACCACCTGAACTTTTATGTGCTTACTGCCTTTGTCAATGAATCTGCAACATTCTCTAGAGCATCAACCTTTTCCAAACTGACCTTTCCATCCTCAACCATATCTCATACAAAGTGGTACTGTACATCAATATGTTTTGTCTTGGCATGGAAAGTAGGGTTCTTTGCCAGACAAATTGCACTCTGACTATCACATAAAATAGTTATTTCCCCTACATCAAAACCAATGTTAGAACAAAAACATTTCAACCATATAGCTTCTTTACAAGCATGAGTAGCTACCATGTATTTAGCCTCCGTAGTGGGCAAAGCGACTATAGCTTGCCGCTTGCTCATCCAACTCACTGCACCACCATTCAACATGAAAATGTATCCACTGGTGGACCTCCTGCTATCAATGTCCCCTGCCCAATCAGAATCTACATAACCACGAATGCTGAGAGTCCTTTGTGATTGAACCGAATTCCCATGGCAACACAAAGCGAAATCTGAAGTACCCTTCAAATATCTAAACACTCTCTTCATAGCATCCCAATGCATTGTTCTTGGATTAGCCATAAATCAACTAAGTACTCCCACTGTTTGGGAAATGTCTGGCCTTGTACAGACCATTGCATACATAAGACTGCCTACTGCACTAGCATAAGGTACACTGGTCATGTCCTCCATCTCAGTAGGAGATTTTGGACAGTCCTCAACAGATAGCTTCATTCCATGTATGACTGGAACCACTAGCTATTTGCAATCATTCATACAAAATCTCTCAAGAACAGTCCTGACATACTTACTCTGACTGAGCCAAATCTTTCTATTCTTCCTATCCTTGGTTATCTCCATCCCTAGAATATACCTTGTTGCACCAAGATCCTTCATTTCAAACTTAGCAGACAACTGAGACTTAAGATCAGAAATCATTAGCTTGCTATTTCCTATGAACAACATATCATCAACATAGAGAGCAATAACTAATACTTGATCACTTTTAGCTTTATAATATACACAGTAATCAGATTTTGATCTCACAAATCCCAAAGACAATACAAAAGTATCAAATTTCTGGTACCACATTCTAGGTGACTGCTTTAACCCATACAAAGACTTCTTTAATTTGCATACCAGTTTTTCTTTACCTTTCTCAACAAATTTCTCAGGCTGAGACATATAGATTTCTTCTTCAAGATCACTATGAAGAAACGTTGTCTTCACATCCATCTGTTCGACCTCTAAGTCATAAGCTGCTGCAAGTGACAAAAGAAATCTAATGGACGTCAGCTTTGCTACAGGAGAAAATATTTCCCCATAATCGATTCCCTCTACCTGGGAATAACCCTTTGTAACCAGTCTTGCCTTGTACTTTTCTACACTGTCATCTAGACCAATCTTTTTCTTAAATACCCATTTGTAGCCAATAGCCTTTTTGCCTTTAGGCAAGGGCACCAGACTCCAGGTTTCATTCTTATCTAAAGATGCCATCTCTTCTTCCATGGCTTCCAAACAAGAATCTGAATCAAACATTTTAATTGCCTCTTTTACAGTCCTAGGCTCATTAGTACTAGAAATCAAAGCATAGGCACAAGTATAATCAATCAATGAGAACCCATACCTATTTAGTTGTTTTCTTTCTCGGGTTGACCTCCTCACTTACTGAGGTTGAGGTTCTTCTTCTTCAAAACTTTCAGAACTGCTCGAGCTCTCCTTAGTTTCAGGTACATTTTGAATTTCCAATTCCTCTTTCTTTGGTGTAGGAGGAATTAATGCTACATCCTTATTTTTATCTGACTTTGTCTTTGACTACAGATCCAAAGTGGAAGGTTTCAGCTCACAAAAGATTACACTTCTGCTATATACAACCTTCTCTGTATCAGGATTCCAAAGCTTGTATCCTTTTATAACAATGCTATAGCCAATAAAAATACATTTGACAGCCTTGTTCTCCAATTTGGATCTTTTCACATCCAGCACATGAGCATATGCCTCACAACCAAAAACATGAACATGTCTAATAGAGGGATTCTTACCAGACCACGATTCCAAATGTGTTTTCTCAACAAGAGCAAGATTTGGAGAATGATTAATTAAATAACATGCAGTAGATACAACCTCAGCCTAGGGTTTCTCTTCCAAGCCAACACTACTGAGCATACTTCGTGCTCTCTCCATCACTGTCCTATTGAACCTTTTAGCAACTCCATTCTGTTGTGAAGTATAAGGTGTAGTCTTATGTCTTTAATTCCATGGTCTTTGCAATATCTTTCAAATTCATCAAAACAAAATTCACCACCATTATCAGTCCTTAAGCATTTTATTTTTCTACCAGTCTAATTTTCAACAAGGTTCTTAAATTCCTTAAATTGACTGAACACTTCTGATTTACTTTTCAAAAAATAAACGAATGCTCTTCTTGAATAATCATTAATGAACGACACATAGTATCTTGAATTAGACAAAGAAGGAACATCTACTGGACCAAATACATCCAAATGAATATAGTCTAAGAAACCAAAAGATTTATGAGGACTAGAATAAAATGAAACATGGTGCTGCTTTCCATATATACAATGTTCACAGAATTCAAATTCAAGATTACAATCTTCAAGCCCCTCAACCAGGTTTTTATTCTTCAAGGTTTTTAAACCTTTTTCTCCTATGTGGCCTAACCTATGATGCCAAAGCATAGTCCTCTCTATAGGAAGTTTTACTTCCATAGAGTTTACATAATTAGGGATATTTCCCTCTTTACCTCCACGAGCAGCTTTCAGTGACTTTCCAGAGACACTGTTACATTGAACAGCCTGTGCATTCGGCTTGTACAGGGTACCAATTTGAGCACCTCTAGCTAGCACCATTGAACCTCTAGTCATCTTGCAGCCATTTCCAGAGAACATAACTTGTACTCCAATATCGTTCAGTATACTTACAGACAATAGATTTTGAGCCAGACCTAGTATGTGCATAACATTATTGATTCCCTTTACTCTGCCATCAAAGAATTATATCCTGACTCTTCCACGACCAACAATCTACAAAGTTGAATCACTTGCCAAGTACACCTTTCCACCATCGTATTCTTCATACTTTGTGAACCACTCTCTATGAGATGTCATGTGGAAAGATGCACCAAAATCAATCAGCCAGACATCATCTGATGCCTGAGTAGCCAAGGCTGCAATGAAGGCGTCACCATCACTATGAGAAGAACCATTTTTGGAAGAGCCCTTCTTCTTTTTCTCCTCTTTACAATCCTTTCAGACATGACCAGGTTTCCCACAGTTCCAACACTTCACCTTGGACTTCTTGCCAGGAGACTTTGATCTCCCCTCTGATTTCGATTTTGATTTCTTGTCCTTCTTCTTGCCTTCCTCCTTTGACCTTCCTCTGACAGCAAGAGCCTCCTTTGCCATCTTAGAAGACTTCCTTCTCATCTCTTCTAATAGCAAAGATGCAACATATTCCATCTTGAAACTGGATGTTGTACTCCCAATCGCCATCACCAGATTATCCCATGAGTTTGGAAAAGAACACAATAGAAGCATACAATGATCCTCTTCTTTAGTCTTCACACCAACAGATGTCAATTGAGCAAGTAGGATGTTAAATGCATTCAAATGATCAGCTACATACCCTTCTTCCTGCATTCTCAAAGAGTATAGTTTCTTCCTCAGGAATAGTTTATTCACCAAGGACTTCCCCTGATAAATAGACGCCAGTCTCTTCCACAAGGAAGACGCAGTCTTCTCTTCATGCACATTCAGAAGCACTGAGTCTGCCAAACAGAGCCTTATCAGCCCCTTAGACTTCCTATCTGCAAGGTCCCAATCTTCTTGCTTCATGCCTGTAGGTTTCACTCCAGGTACAACAATCCAAAGATCATGGTCAACAAGAAGATCCTCCATCTTGAGTTTCCACAACTCAAAGTTACTGCCATTGAATTTCTCTATTTCAAACTTTCTAGATGTACTAGCCATCTCAACCTGTAATCAGAAATAATAATTTTCTACAAGACTCCCACTGAACAAAACTGACTCAAAAAACCCAACGTACCCACAAGGATAACACAACTGGCCAAGCTTTGATACCACTTGTAAGGAAATTAGATGGGGAAAAAAATTCTCCTAATGTCAATACCTCAGGAAAGAATGTAGATACACTTTAAAATTTACAATTACAGTCCAATTAAGATGCACTATGAAACAAACAATAGAAATAGAGTATTTGACAATCACACATGAACACCAGATATACGTGGGAAAACCCTTATAGGAGAAAAACTCACCACACCAAGAGAAATCACTTTGTATTACACTAATGAAATTACATACAAATTCTAGACTTATCTTTCTGGTGTCATTATACAACAACATTCACCATTACCATTCTTGTATAGGAATCTTCACATTAGAGTCCACAGAATTCAACCACTGATACAATCACTCAACAACCTGTCGATTCAACCAAAAAAAATTACAAACTGCAATCATAGAGTATATCCATGTCGAACTCTGTCTGTAGAACTTACTCATAGAACCATCGCAACTGACTATCTTCCAACTATTCCCATTCAGCTCCTCCTATTCGTCCATGAGATGCCACATTAGATAGTCTTACTCAGTCAACATAATTCGCAATGTACTGGCATCTTGGTGAGACACTAACAGTGTCTCACTGATGCCACATAGACTTCATATCGATGTCGCCAAGAGACTCTGATATCGCTAAGACGTTCTATCTTGCCTCATGAGTTACACCGAGACACCAAGCAGTCACCCAGACCTATCGAATTCGCCAGTAGATCATAGCAAGTCACCAAAGGTATACAAAAGACACAAGTCATATCGAGCTCCAAAAGATAGTCTGCAAGACATACCGATATTGCCAAGAGGTTTCTCCGAGACATAAAGGTTACCCCGAAGTGTTCACCTATCGCCAAGACATTGCCCTTCACTGAGAGAACATACTGATCTCCATATGTTACCTCAAAGACTCCAACATAAAACAATGTCGGTGAGACATGTAGCTCTCGCTAAGACTTCTCACTGAGCTCTATGACTTACCCCGAAAGCTTCATCTGTCACCAAGAGTTATACCAAAGATCCCACAAGATGTTCTTGTCGGTGAGACGTTCAACATTCGCTAAGATGTCTTCTCGAGACCAAGAGTTACCTCGATAGCCATTGGCTATTGGCAAGACATTCACCATTGCTAAGAGGTTTCTCCGATCGCTTTGAGTTACACCGAAGAACATTTGGATGTGTCCCCATCGGCGTGACTTTCTTCGTTCGCTGGGACTTCTCACTGAGCCATATGTTATGGCAAAGACACCAACAGTATTCCTATTGGCAAGACATTAGATTTCACTAAGATGCTTCATCGAACTGATGTGTTACACCGAAGATCATGGTTGCCAAGAGTCTCCCTAAAATATGATTGAATGGCCTATAGGCCAGAGGTCTCCCGAGCGCTATGAGGTCATAACAAATACACTATTTCATAATGCTAGACTCCACAGTGCAACCATTCGGCAAGAAATTTGCAAGGTCACAACGACCTGTTCAAAATAGAATGAATCAAGCTACTAGTTGGCCAGACAATGAAGATGTCACACTGACTTAGCTCTAATGGAGGTTTCAGCCTGTATAGTTTGAGGCACATATTTCCAATAATAACTTGGTTAACTCTTTCAGTTTGGCCGTCTGTTTTAGGGTGGAAAGCAGTACTAAAATTGAGGTTGGTCCCTAATGTGGCCATAAGAGTGTTCTAAAACTTGGAAGTAAACAACTTATCCCTATCTGAAATGATTACCTCAGGCATTCCTTGTAGCCTAATGACTTCCTTTATGAACCTTTTAGCCAATAGTGGGGAATCATCCTTCACATTGCCTGGTATGAAGTGCGCTACCTTGGTTAGTTTATCAACCACCACTAATATACTGTCGTGTTGATGCTGAGTTTTAGGCAATCTCATCACAAAATCCATGGAAATTACCAACCACTTATGTTATGGTATATCATGAGGATATAGTATTCCCATAGGATGACAGTGTTCCACCTTAACTTGTTGACATTCAAGGCATTTGGCGACATAACAAGTTGTTTCCTTTTTTATTCCCGGCCAGAAGTAATGAGTTTTTAGGTTTGCATACATCTTAGTCACCCTTGGATGTGCTTGATAAGGCACATTATGGCCTTCTGAGATAATTTTCAATCTCAAACCACCCTCTTCTCGCATATAAATTGTGAGGCCCACCCCTATGCTACATCTAGTGCTTGGATTATTTTGAGTTTGGTTATTGTCTATGCCTATTGATACCATTGATGATAGTATATTTAAACATTTAAGTCCATATGATGATTTGATTTTAATTATGCTACATGGTTAGTAATCTGACTATGATGATTGATCTAATTTTATGTTGGTTATTGAGTTTGTTTAATTTGAATATGGAAGATTAATGATGAATGAACGAAACAAATGGTGTGAACCAATCATGTTACAATTGGATGAGTATGAAAATGATTGTTAATGAAAATGGGATAGGATAGGTGGTAATGATGTTTCGATTATGTTATTGGATCTTTATGTTATGTGAATTATGAAACTTGTGTGAATGCAATGGTTTGATTTTTATATGAATATGATTTACTTGGATGGATTAACATGTGCATCGAGTGTGCAGGTACACTTTCCATGGCCAATGGAAATTGGAGGTGACCCTTGGGAACCCTGAGTAAATTAACCAGTGAAACCGAGCTAAAGTCCATATGGAGGGACTATAGTTCCATTATGTAATATATTTTATTTGTGATGTTATTTGTGAATGTTTGTAAATTTATTTTATATGCCATGTCAATCCATCTAGGTGGTAAGTTGTCCATCTAAGTGGACAAACTCGGATTTGAACTTTTAGACAATTTTTGGGGTTTGAAAATTGATATTTTTAAAGTGTTTTTATGGGTTTAAGGTCCCTAAGATAGGTACCTATAAGTTAGGTACCTTTTTAGCTCAAAATAATGGGTCAATTCCATGATTGGGCACTCTTGTTGAGGCCTTTAAGAGATTTGACGAAATTAAGGTTTTGGGAAGTGGGATGAGACTAGTCTTTTTCCATTCCCACTTCTCCAAGTTGCCTTGGAAGGATCCGAAAATCTCACACATGTCTGAGAACACATGGGTGAGTGTGCTTGGAAGAGTGAATGAGAGGTTGACAAATTTCAGTTCCCTATTCAAAGGAATTCAAACTCAAGTTCCTATAAAACAAACTCAAAACAAGGGTTATGGGATTTTTTTTTGCATTCTTGAATTTGGTTGAATTTTGGGGGTTGAGGAGTTTGAAGAAATAACTTGGAAGATGAGGATTTGTGTGGATCATCCATCCATCCTTCCCTAAGCTTGGTTTTGAGGTAGATTACCCACTCTTTTTGTTTCTCTATGTTTTTATTTGAAATATTACATATGTATGTAAAAATGTGCTTGGTATTTTATCTCTTGTGTTTGCTTGTATGCTTATTTTCAAAATGCTTTTGGTGCTTGTTTTCTTCTGTTGTTGAATGTTGTTTATGTGATGGGAAAAGGGTTGTAGAGGGATAGGCTCACCCAAAATTTGGGAAGAGAATCCCTCGTTGGGGATGGTATGGAGTAGGAACCTCCATGGGGAAGTTTAATCCCTCCTTAAGAGGAGAGGCTCAAAAAGGGTATGAGTACCCACATGTAATTGTGAAATGGTAGAAATGGTTTTTGGTGGATGAGTTTTGGAGAAAGAGAATATATTAAAGAAGGGTTGCATGTGAAATGATGGGAGTAAGATATTGACTTTTTCTTGTTGCTATTATTATAAGTTCCCATATGGAGTGTGTAGTCCACCCTCCATCCCCCATTTTGGATTTTTGATGGAATCCTAAAGTCACGTGAAAATCCCTTTGGTGGGTGTGAAAATAATCTTGTGTGTGTAAATATTGTTTTGCTTGGTTTTGTTTGTACCTAGTTCCCTCGATTGCCTCCTAGCTCAGGGGTGGTTTGTAATCAAACCTACAGTTGAGAGGTGAGCTAGCTATGGCCATGGAAAAAATTCTAGTATGTGTTGCTTGTGCAGGTTTAGATGGTCTAATGGTGAACAAAGCTTACCTTGAAGATAATCTATCTCCTTACCTTCTATTACTTATGGTTATGAAAGTGTTGTGCATGACCCACCATGTAGGGGTATTGGAAGTTTAATAGTTATGGTGGAAGAAAGGTCCTTGTCTAACTTAAATCTTGTATTGGTTGAAAATTCTTAGGTGTATTTTCCCTTTAATAGGAGGATCAATCCTCTTGTGTGTAAAGAAAAAGAGAATATGTGTTTTAAACTTGAATGTGGACATGCTATTTCAAAAATATAGTTTCTTACATTTTGTCTATTTTCTTGAGAAATACATATCACCTTTGTTTATAATATTTTTGTGAATTAGTAGAGAATACTATGTTTTGGATTTTCCATTATTAATACAATAAAAATAAAAAATAAAAAGTTCTTGCAGCCATGTATACTATTTTCAACTGAAACGAATGAATGAAATTTTGGTTATGATATAGTAAATCTTCTTGTTTCTATCCTGACATTACTTAAGATAGGAGAATACATGTAGCATGCCTAAATTAAGCACTTTCTTATACCAATGAACTTCCATTGAAATATATTGCTTGTCTTAGTTGTAAAAGAATGAGAAAACATTCGATTACTCTTAGTATAAATCCCTTGTAGGCTGTAAATAAATAAAATTAATCCGAAAAGAAAAGAAAATGAGAGACAAACCAAAGAGACAACATTCTTGTTAAATAGAGCTCGGCTATTTTGCTGCTTCTAAAAAATGAAGTTGTTTAGGGAACTAGATAAGGTAAAAAATTATGATTCTCTCTCTCTGATGCTCATAACTTATAGGTATTAAATTAATACCCTTCTCTGAGACTAATCTGCAATATTGTTGTTCATTTCCTTAAATTGTTAAAGAAAGGACTCAAAATAATGATTATTCATAAATGCTTTGTGTGACAGTGTTAAGAAATAAAACCAGATGATAAGAAGGGAATAATATTCTTGTCATATTTTGAACTGTTCATGTGCCAGATGTGGTGGTGTGATGGAACAACTCTAAGATTTTAACTACGAAGTATAATGAGTTCTATTGTAGTTGGAAATAAAATAGTACATGGTAATAATTGGTCTTCATCTTTATCGCCTAGGTAAAACCTAACATGGTAGTTCCATGAGAGCATATTGAATTGCAATAGTAGGGGCGATATTCTATCCCATATAGACCTAATGGAGGAAGATTTTAACCATGGAACCCTATCTTTAGAGGAAATATAAATAGCACACAAGTTGTAGAGGAGTTCTTGCACACCTATGAGGATTGTGTATACAACAGCGTACTCTCATCTTTGGGTCTCTTGTCTTTCCCTTGGTTCTGTTTAGAAGGAAGCATTTTGAACAAAAGAAAATCAATGTGATCACAACTAGTGTTTGAGTGCATCTATAACCCAAAATGGCTGCCCCCCTGCCATTGTTTTAAAAAAAATAAAAAAGAGAAAAAAAAAGAAAAAATAACAATAAAGAAATAAATAGATAATGAGATAGAACAAATATTTGCGTGGTTGTTTGTACAAACTAAATTTCTAGCTGATGTAGTGGACGTAGTTTAGTTTCATATGCTTTCTCCTAGGGCTATACCAGAATTTGCTACATCTCCAAACGAAATTACAAAATCAATGGATTGGCCTGGGCATCCAAATAGATGCTAAGGGTTGAGTAGTGAATAGGGTAGTCAACTAGTGCTTTGAGTGACTTTATATTTGGCATTCGAATAGATTCTGGTTATGTAATTGGACACTCCCTTGAATCCATGCATGGAGTTGTCCCCTCACCACATATGACCTTGGAGCTAAGTACTGTGTAACTTGCACACCGGAAAGAGAGAGGTTGGAGGGTGCAACCACAGGGTACAAACGATGGGTTTGTGGTGCAGAGTTATCATTTTTATTATTTTCCATTGAAATTTTTGTGTCTAAATGAAGCATTGTTGTGTAACGTCATCCTTTCTACGAATCCCTTCCAGGATCTTATGTTTAAATTAACCTTGAGTAATTAGATGGTTATACATTGTGGTCTCACTGTAAACCTTGCATTAGACTGATTGATCAAAGAGTTTGTCTTATAGGATCTGTAGGATTTCATTGACCTATCTCATAAAGCTTGTTGATCTTGATTAGTTGGTGTCATTTTGGATCTATGGACTGAAGCTTGCTCTCTCTTTAATCTATCCTCCAATCATTTTGATCAATCAAACTTTCCTTGAAACCTTGACCGGTTTGTTGCTTGGTTTTCACACCTCTTCTCCCCTTTACTATCAATCTCCTCCTGAAACTGTAACTTCTTCTGGCATACATTGGTCTGCATGGTGTTGAGAGTTTAGGTTTACTTCGTTGGGTCTCATTTTACCATCATTCAATTTTTTGCTAAATAGAAGGTGAGAAAAGGGGCGCAAAGGTAAAATCTCAGTTCCAGCTTGAAGCGTGGATAAAAGAATGTAACAATTTCTCTTCATTGGGATTGGCAGTCTCATGGAAGTCTGATGATTTATGGCATACATTGTCATCCTTAGAAATCTAGATTTAAGGAAATTTTTAGATAAAAAAAAGGTCTCAATAACTCTTCTTGATGTTGAGTAAGTCAAAACTTCGATCTCGCCCATTGTCTATCACTTAGTTGTGTCGCTCGGCTGGCTACTTTAGAAGAAAGCGAATTAAAATGAAGCCTCATAGTTTATGCGTTCTATCTTTCATTTAACCATGATGTCTGTGTGAAGAGGCGCTGTTGGAATGACTACGAATATTAACCTCTACTCTACCTTCTGTAGTTAACATTGCACATCTCATATATCTTGCTACTGCTTATCTACTAAAGGATGTATGAAAGATAAAAAATTTTGGTCGAGTGAGCATTGATGAAAAAGATACTTCACGTTTTAATAATCTTCAAAATTGAATGCAATTTTTTTTTTCTATGGTCAATAATAAGTGAAATAGACGTTAGTGTCTTGCAGATTTAGGAGTATAGCTAAACA
Source organism: Sequoia sempervirens (assembly GCA_007258455.2). Taxonomy (NCBI): domain Eukaryota; kingdom Viridiplantae; phylum Streptophyta; class Pinopsida; order Cupressales; family Cupressaceae; genus Sequoia; species Sequoia sempervirens. The sequence continues at coordinate 816,956,898 of VDFB02281492.1, forward strand.
TATAAGGAAGAAAGAAGATACATGAAACCAGCAATAAAAATAATCATGGTAATATGAGCATTGGAAATATTTCCATCTAAAGCTTCATGTTCTCCACCACGTGAAAAGCCACTATAGTATTTAAAAGCTAACCTAGTAAATTCAGTGAATAAAATACTCCTTAAATAAAAGAGAAGGGAGAATATTCCCACTCTTAGGAAGAAGAGTCAATTAATTTTAAAAGAATATATGTAATGAAAAGGCCCACATAATACTAGGAATTATTTAAAAAGATGGCTTCTCCTTATTTTCTTTCCTTCTTCATTTTCTTAAAAGAAAACTAGTAAAATTATATAAATATAAAGGATGTAATTTATTATGAATTTAAAATAAAAGGAAATATAGGGATGATTAAATAGTTAAATTAGTGATAATTAAATAAATAAATAAGTAAATAAGAAATTTAATAGTAAATTATATTATCAATATCTTTCTCATTCTTATAATCGAGTTTAAAGGAAAAATGTTTAATGTAGATTCTTTCGATATCGTCAAGGTGATTAGAAAGGGTAGGGTTAGCAAATAAAATAATGTTTTGTCAATAAGCCCTTGGGTTTAATAGAAAATCAAATTTGATGATATTTATATGTTTTTCCCTTGTGAGAACCCTTATCAAGGGGGTCAATAAGGACATTAACTTTCATACGAAAGTGAGCATTAACTCTTGATTTGGTAGTTAAGGGTCTAGTAAACGCCATGTTTGGAGTCAACCCAAATTCATTTATGTCCCCTTACCCCGCTCTTGGTCTACATGGTGGTGATGATGTTGCATGAGCTACACCACTTGATGTGCATTGTATGTATCATGTACATGTATGAATGTTAACCATTAATATTTTGTAATATTATTTAAAAAAAAATTGATAGTTGTCATTTTTCCCTTCATGAAATATTTGGGCATTACATAAATTCTATTCAAATAATGGAGAATTCTATCATTCCCCACATGGTACTCAGCTAGAGTTAGATAAATGACAAGTCTCTTAGGCCTTTGAGGGGTAGCAGAGACATGGATTATATTTATAGATTCCTTACAACTCATAGAGGAATCATTCAAAGAAATATGCTCGACATCTATCGTTGAAGGATTCGATGTAAGAGGAGCTTCAATATTCACTAATACAATGTCTCTAGAAGAGAGTGCATTGGGATGAAGATGAGATTCATCATTCATGAATGTAATGTCACTAGAAGAGAGTGAATGAAGGGAAGGTAGAGTAACATTAAGAAATGCATCAATGACTTCATCCTCTTTGTGCCAAAATGTCCTTAGAAGGAATTTTAGGAGAGGAATAACAAAGAGTAATAAGAAAGGAGAGAAGAACTCACTTTCACATGCTTGTAAGAGGACTTATTGAAGCTTCTTAAAAAAAATGGAAAGAGATGGAAGGAATAAAGATAGAAAGTACATTTTGAAATAGAGATATATATAAGTTGGCCCAAGATCGATGCATATTGCTATTGATGACATGGAATGGGGTTCGAGGTAGAGCCCCAAATTTTTTTGCTTGAAGGATAAATCTTTGGTTTGTCCTTTTTTTGGATATAGGAGTGTTCACATCAGGTTCACCAAAATGTAGAGAAGGAAAATTCGCTGATCACAAGTCTCTTTATTCTCAAGAGAGTCCCAAGGAGTGAACTGCCCTAAACTACCTCAAGGAATAATGTTCAAGTGATAGGGTAAAGAGGCAAGAGTTCCAGAATTAGAAAGAGTAGATCACAGAGGTTTTTTGGACAAACTAGAAAGTTTTCAACCAAGGATAACAGTGTGGCATATGAACAGAAGCACGACACGCTGGTGTCTCCTAGGCACATTAGCGTCTCTTATGGGCAAGAAAAACAACCTAAGAAATGAAGCCTCAAGCAAGTAAATATCTTCAAGACCTGCACACATAAGACAATGGGAAAATTTTGGGGCTATTTAGGGGTTTTCCTCAGTCAAACCCCCGTTTTGGTGTTCCTATCTCTACAGACAACTAGATAGATAGAGAGAAATAATAAACATAATGAGTGATAAAAGAAAAGCCCGCTTAAGGAGGAAAACCCATATCACGAGATAGAGATGCAATAGATATGGGATGTGAGAAATCCCAAGATGCTCAAAGATACAAGGCACCAGATAGATATCACTTGCAAGGATTGATGAAGCCAAGGAGAGGGATAAAAAAGGAAGGGTTGTGAGAGCCAAGAAGCTTGCAAATAATGTTGTAAGAATATGAGGGTGCTATTGTAGCAAATTGTAGATAGCTATGCAAGCAAGATAACAAGAGCAAGATAAAAGGATGTCCAAGGGAGAAGCCAAGAAGAATCTAGAGAGAGCAATAGAAGTGAAAGAACAATTTTAAAAGAGGGTATAAGAGGGAAAAGAAGCTTCTCAAACCGTTACGAGGCATCTCAAGCTGTTACCACCAACAAAAGATGTTGACAGGTGGCAAGGCACTGAAAAATGGTCGTTTAAACATCAAAATGTCACTGGACGCTAGTGTGGCACACTAGTGTCCAGAAACATTACGCTACAAACTAACAAAAACAAGAAAAGCACAAGGTTTGACGCAAAGCTAACATGCAAAGGTAGATGCTGAAAAGGGGTCCTAAGCATCCTGAGAGGGAAAAAGGCTGATGTAGGGGCTAAATTGAGCCTACACAAATACTAAGGGAGTGGTCACTAAAGTGGATACAAGAATGCATGTGAAATTGTAAGGTGTGCAATTTTACAATATTATAGGGAATTAACAGGTTGATCTTTTGTTGCAACAAGTGTCTATGCAACAATTTGTATCAGAGCCTGGATCATGGGTTCGAACCCCTTGCTTGCAGTAGAGAGGATTGCTGTGAGTTGTGCACCCTTGTTATCCTTGTGCTGTGTAACATAATGCTTGGGTTTGTGACATGGCTTAACCACCTCCTGTGGATTCATTAACTTTGGTGGTTGCATTAGGAATTAATAGGTTGATTTTTTGGTGCAACAAAAACCATTTGTGTAACAAAAATTATGGAGTAGATCAAGAGTGGAGAATGAGAATACTCCTCCAAGACATCCAAGTAATCATGACTCATATAAGAGCTATCTCCTCATAGGTCTATCATGAACTCACATCCATGTCTAGGTGAAAAGATCCTCAAACTTCTTGTTGAGATCTCATCAAGAGCACCCATCTCAACATATTCTCTCATATCAAGAGAAATGTAGCCTCACCCTCATCTTGATGCATCCATGAGCACTAACAACTGATCAAACCATACTAAGCTCCAAATGTAAACAATTTACTCTCATGAAGCTCTCAAGCACATGACCAATGTACTCAAAACATAGAGAGCTTTCTAGATCATTGTCAAAGTTCTAACTACAACCAAGAACCTATCATGACATCATAATCTAGATAGTATCATGCCAACACTCTAATGTGTTTTAAGAATTCAACACAACACAACACTAAAACCCATCCTCTCAATGGAGGATCACCATCTCCTCCAAGGAGATAACATTTTCCAAGTGAAAAAACCATAATCTGAAGATAAATATAATATGTCAAAACTCTAATGCGTCATCAAGAGTATACCATGACATACCAACAACATACTCTAAACTAGCATCACCTATTAGAGCATTGCCAACACCGCAACCAAAGAATCCAAGAGTCCTCCATGGTTCTAAGGTATCATACATCTTCAATATCATGAAGATGACCATCTCCAAATAGTGTCCATGCAAATGCAACAAAACCATTATGCAACAACAAGATATAAGAGATCCTCCTAGTAACATTTTCAACACTAAAACATATCAACCATCACCAAGTGATGAATCCATAGTCACTGCTAAAGCTCCTATTGAATTTAGTGATACTTAACTTTCCAAGCATCGTGAATGAGCCATCTCCTATTCTGAAGATCCTCCAGGTCTACACATCCACATTTACATCTCACAATAATATCAAGTGGCACCAAGATATCCAAGGAAAGGAAATACACCATCACTATCACAAAAAATCACACAAAACAGTGTATCCAAGCTATCCATGACATCATGATAAAACATGCTACAAGTCCCCACATTTGACTATCTGGGTACTCAACACCATCCTCTCATCCTAATGAAACAGATACCAATATACCAATGACCATAGACAAGGTCAAATAATGAAGTTTGTATCAACTATAAATCAATCTTGTGGATATAGATAGTCCACTTCTGAGGTATCTTACTACAACCAATGGGTAGCTAATCCATAAATTACATAACTAAAAGATCCCAAACATCAAACATGCAAACCCATTGTCATATTAGTAACATGCAAAACTAGGATATCAAAGAAGATATCATGTAGCTTCTCATGACTCAAACACTAGATCACCAATAGATCTGATTTTCCAAACAAAACCATAATATGAGCACCATTCAAGAACCGCCCAAGCATTCATATAAATATACAATTGTTTTCATCCATAAAACTATAAGAGATTGAACACAATCTTTCCATAGATCTAAAATCCACAGCTTTTAGAAAATAGGAAATCTATAAAACCTCTAGAGGAAATAGGTTGTCTAGAAGCTTATAAAAACTTCACAACCACGACCAAATAATAAATATGTGAGCATGATAATAACCTAAGCTAAACAAGATTAAACTATAATAATTTAACTTATATCTAACTAGTTAAGTCAAGATCCCAATGAAATTCTTGAAGACATTAAACTAAGAAGCCATTAAACATGAAATAAATTGAAATACTTAAAAGAAACCTAGTGAAATGCATCAAAACTCATCTCATTAGGGGATTGGTGTTGAATTGATGTAGAATGTTAACCCTTTCCCAATCCCTTGGTTGAAAGAAGCTGGAAGATGCATTCCATTGATAGAAATTGATAAAAATGGATGCAAATCTTAACTAAAATGGATGCTAAATGATGAAATTCTAAAGAAGAATGCTCCAAAATTCATTATAGTGTAGTTGCTCTAAATGAATGTGGATCCTTTTCTCATAGAAATGAGGGCTATTTATAGGAAAAATAGTTGAATCAATGGTCAAGATTTAATTGATCAATCAATGGATAAAAAATCAATAAGAGGAGTTGACATGGATCAAGAATCCAATCCATGGATGAGGTTGCAAGTTGACATAGATTGAGGAATTTAATCAATGTCTCAAATTATTTTAAAGAAGCAAAAATACTAAAATTTAGGAGGTTGTTACAAGATATTTCCATTTAGGAGGGAGTGGAAATGGAGGAATATTCCATGGGAATATTCCTTTGCAAGTGGGAGGATGAAATAAATAAATTAATTAAATAATTAAAACATTATTTAATTGGGCATGATGGATGAATTTGAAGATTTAATTAAATAATTAACTCATTTAGTCAAAAGGGGGAATTAATGACGTTCAACTAAATAATTGAGATTATTCATTCAAATGAGAGAACTTAAGAAATTTAATGAAATAATTTGCATTATCTAATTAAATAGGATGAAAATTAGTATGAAAGGGGATGAATTAATCTAATAAAATTGATTATCCAATTAATAGAAGAAAATGATGAATTTAATTAAATAATTAATATTATTTAATTAAATGGTCGAAAAGAAGTGAATTAGGATGAAAATGGTGTTAGTAATTAAATTAAGATGTGTAATATCGATCCAGATGATTTTAAGTGTCTACAAGTAGACATATAAGTTAAGAGAGGTACAATTGTACAACTATTAGAAAGATGAGATAAAAAATATCAGGGAGGATGATCAAGCCCCCAAGATCAAAGATCCCATGGAAAACAAAAAAAGGAAAAAATAGACATATAAATACAATAGCGACACAAGATACAACATCATATAATGCCAAAATTAATGCAAGAAAAGATGAACTAGAAAGTTGTGTTATGCCAAGTTCATCAAAAATGCTCTCATGGAACCACAAGAAAGCAAGTTTTTTATGCAAGATGACCATGAAAACATGCTCACAAGCACAGTTTGATATATACACTCAGTGAGCCCAAATAAGTGAGAAACACACAAGGTCTAGTGTAGTCCAATATACACTAGGTCTATACCCATAAAACAAGTGGTAATGGGCAAGTCATACCAAGTCTATAGGCTCCCATACATCAACCATACCAAAAGTTATACTCCTTGATAACTTTGATAGGGCACCACATACAATAATCATAAGGCTAGTAAGTTGTGTTATGCTAGACACTCATGAAACAAATGCACCACCAAGCAAGTTGTGTTATGCTTAGTGGCCAAAAGTTTTGGTTTAAGATAGTCAAAGGGGTTTTGCTTAGTTCATGAAAGGTCTCACTTTAGGGAACATCATGCTCAATATCACCATCAAGAGACGAGTAGTCAAGAGATAAAAGATTCACACCTTAGGGAATGTGAGCCATATCATTACCACTAAGAGGAATGCCATATGCCAAGAAAGATCATGCTCTTGAAGGAAATCAATCCCAATGTAACCAACAAGAAGAAACATCATGTGAAATAAGAAGAACACATTTTGAACAAGAAGTCACAACATCAAGTAAGCAAAAAGCAAGAGGTATAATGCCCCCACTTTAAAGGAATTGCTAAACACCATGTTGGAAAGTAGAATATGATAAAAGCTAATAGATGAAAGAAATATGTGAGCTTATTTGGAAATCCCTATGCCAAACATATGTTTCCAAATGAAGCTACATCATGAAAAGGAGGTTTCCCTCCACATGCACTCCTAAGATAACACATAAGGGATCCATGAATTTTGGGTCAACGTATGTCTTTGGTAGAGTGATATAATCAAGCTCAGAATCGTCATCATTCCCCAAATAACTCATGGAATGAGCATAAAGGAAGAATGGCACATAAAGAGTGAAAATAAAAAGGAGAAGCCTTTTGGATCAACATGAAAGATACCTAAATGTCTTGATGCTTTGCATCATCCCAAAAAGGAAACATGAGACAAAAAAAAAGACAATGGTTATGAAATATAGAAGAATGAAGATAAAAATAGAAGAACATCATAATAGATTTGCTTCCTTTGTATCCTTGCACCAACGAAGTTACAAGGGTCATCCAAAGTAGGCTCACAAACATAAAGACATGCCAAGATGCACAGTATAGGGGATCATATTACACACATATAATCACACAAAGAAAAGAAGACATAAAGCTAGTATGACACATGCGAGCCAACCTATAGCAAGTATTCTGCATCCCAATCTTGTTCATCATATGCGTAAGGTGGTAAAATAGCCAAAGGGGAAACAATGATTGCTAAACTAGGACAAGGCTATCTAACCCATTTCCCCCCAAATGTAGGACAAGGATGAGCTGAGATAGGTGATGAGAATGTGCTCCTTGCAATATATAAATGATTTATGTTAAACATAATACATTTAATGGTTAATATACTATGATTCTAAAAATATAGCATTGCAAGAAGCAAAGTGCATGCATACTAAGGAACTATATCAATGATATCAAATTCAACAAGGATCCTCTTCAAAGAATGACAATCATTAATAGCGTGGCCAAAATTTCTATGATATTGATAATAATATATGTTTGTATTTTTTCCTTTATGATCTTCTTTAATAGGTGGTAATGTTATGTGTCCTTGGTTAAGGAGTGTAGACACCTAAAAATGTCTCAATGGATCACATTGGCTAACTAACATCATTTCATCCTCAAACCCATCCTCTTTTTTCTTGTTTAATTAAATAAGCCTAATTATTTAATTAAATACCTTATTTTCACCTATTAATCTAATTGACCTAATTGGGTTAATTCACCCCCTCTCACACTGACATTTCATCTGATTTAATTAAATAATGCAAATAGTTTAATTTTAACCCTAAGTCCTCTTATTTAATTAAATAACCTAAACTATTTAATTAGATATCATATTTGCATCTCCTTTTCATTAAATAAGTTAATAATGTAATGAATATCCTCACATTCCTCATCTTGCACATTCAAATTTAGTTTTAATTAACTAAATTGCTAATTTCCCTCTCATCCACTTGCATAGGGAATATTCCAAAGAAATATTCTCCTATTTTCCTCCAAAAGAAAGGTAATGATTACTTCAAACAAACTTTGATATGAATTTTTAAAGTTGTTGCAAAGTGTGTTTGTTTGCATGATTATGAGCCCTTGATCTTTTCTTGATCCATGTGATCTTTGATTCTCATCCATTGATGAGAATCCTTGATCCATGTTTCATCCTCCTTTGATTTGTGACCATTGATAGATCAAATCAATCTCATCCATTGTTTTTTAATTTGATCTCCATTAAATCAATTATTTAATGAATATCATATAATTCCCATAATTTGCATAATTGAAACTTTTTTTTAATTATCAAATTACTAATTCTTCCACTTGTAAGGGAATATTCCACCTTTACACATTCCTCCAAAAGGGGAATATTCCCATGGAATATTCCTTCCCCTTTTTGCACAATTAAAACTTTGTTTTAAATTGCAAAGTATCCTTTTTTCCTCACCCATGAGAATATTCCAAAGAATACTCTCTCTCCTCCAATCATTTGGAAAATGGATATTCTCACTTGGATTCTTGAGCAAACTAAACTTGTGACTTCTTGAGCAAGTTACATTGTGACCTTTGTGTGCAGGTCAAAAGTGTGTTTGTTTAGAACAAATGAGAACCCTTGATTAAATATTATCTTGCATTCTCACCTATTGATGAGAATCCATGATCTGTGCCTCTTCTTCCTCTCATCCTTGAATGTCGATTGATCTTTTTGATCTCAATCCTTCATTTCTCATTTGCTTTCCTATAAATAGAACACTATTTGGAGACAAATGGATCCATATTTCAATTGCTAACTTATATTGTTGAATTCACTCACATTCACACTCATACTTTACTCACATTTAGCATATTTTAGTTCATTTTTAGTTGCATAGTAGCTTTAATCTTCCATTAATTGCTTCCATGATAACATAGATGCATACATTTAGCTTATCTATTAATTAGGATTTTAATTTTTCAAGCTTGCATACATTTAGAGTAGATTTGCATACACCCATATCAATCATCTTAGCATAAATCATGTTAAAATAGCTTGCATCATATTCATTTAGCTTTAAATAATGTTTTCATACACACTATCAACAATTTCATCAGTTTTCTTCAATAAAACTGGTTGAAACAAGTTCATTATCCAAGGGATTGGGAAAGGGTCACCATTCCACATAAATGCGACACCACTCCCCCAATAGGATAAGTTTCAATGTCTTAGATTAGAGGTTTTTCAAGCTTTCATGATTTAGAATGTTAGTTTTAATGGCTTCTTTTTCTTTGTTTATGATGAATGATCTTTATGGGATTAATTCTTAGTGGGTTAAATAAGCCCTGAATTCATATGGATTGGGTGTAGTTAACCATCACTATGTCATTGGTCACAAGGAGTGTGTGTAAGGCTCTTTCATTTATAGACATTGGATAAGGAGGAAATTTTAGCTTCTTAAGCTTGTAGGGCTTGGGTTTCTTACTTGATTGGGAAACTTGTTGAGGTGGAGGATTTAAGGTTACTTGATCATGCTCATAAGGCCTTAGTTGGTGTTGTGAAATAATATTGTGAAAGAGGATACCTTTCCCATTTGGAGAGGTAGTGAGAGGAGGAGATCCTTGATATCCTAGTCCCTTGGTGTCTTCTGATGTTTGTTGTTCTAACCATTGATGGATTCCATGTTTATTAGTTGTGCCACATCCTTGTTTTCTTAATATTTTGAAGCCTTGACCATAAATCTCTTCTAATTTTATGGGTGTATTAGTATCTCTAAGAGTATAGGATAGAAGAGTATCACTATTGTCCTTGTTAACAAGTTCTTTCATGATTGATGGTGAGGCTTTTTTTGTGTTTCAATTTAAAGATGTAAAAGGTTGAAAATATCAAGTAATGGGATGATAGGAGGTGTTGGTTGTTGCATGGATGGATAAAAGGATACATTGTTCTCAAGATTACATAGGGAGTCTTGTATGAATTGTTGCATGCTATCTTCATCTTGGCCTAAGATGTGCACCTCATGGGGTCCATAGTCATTAGGAGGTGAAGATTCATGAGTGTTACTAATTGCATTAGGATCATCTCCAAATATACAACTTGAAACATCAACCAAGGATCTTAAGGTCATCCATATGTCACCAAAACACATCTCCATAATGAAGTTTAATGTAAAGTTTTAGATCTGAAATAATAATTGAATGATTGTAAAATGCAAGAACCTGAAAATGATGTCTTTTGAATATAAATTTTATGTTTAAAATATGCACTTTTTTTGACCAATTAACTTGAATGAAAATAATTTTAGAAAACTATAACTCCAGAAATCGAAACTAAGATCCAAAAAGAGGAAGATATAAAGCATAAAAAGATAAATTTATGCCCAAAAATTCAAAAATAGACCTATATAAGGACATATTTTCCCTAGGGAAAATGGGTCCTTGCACAGGGGTTGAAAAAAAAATTCTAGGTTTCTGAGTTGGTATTTAAGGTCTTTGATTTAGGTTTTAAACAGACACTTTCAATTACAAATTGCCAAAAATTAATGATGAAATACAAGTGCAATTTGATGACAAACGACAAGAAAAATGACAAAATTCTAGATGCAATTTTGTTTTAATTTTTTGATGCAAAAGATTGAAAAACACTAATATATAGACTATAGTGTGAAATGGATGCAAAATGTATGCAATTTTTTGAATTTTTGAAGTTTTAAACAATGTAACATGCAAATTTTAAAACCCTAAATGAAATGAAAAATAATGCAACTTAAAAAACCCTAGATGAGATGCAATGCAAAATAATGAAAAATCATAGATCTAAGGTTTGAAGGATATCCAAATCAAAAAGCTTATAGTGTAAGAATTTCGGGTTCACCAAAATGAAACAAAGAAAAAATGGGGTAGGCGGGAAAGGTGAATTAAGATGGAAGGATGACCTAACACCCCCACTTTTCTTTTAGTTTCATTAGGAAAAAGGAAATCTCTCCCAAGGGTAGAATTGACTTTCAAGATTGAGGTGAGTCAACTCTATGGAAAGGGGGATCACTAATTTTTCCTTGTGATAGAAAACAATTGATATGCACTTTTGGGAGATGAAAATAAAATACCTAATGAACTTAATTATGTGATGTAAAACTTGAAATGAAAATTTAAAGGATAACACAAATAGAAACTACAAATTTCAAGAAGATCCGAAAAGTAGAAATTGATTTGTACTTATCACCAAAAGTGGTTGTTGAGTGTCCCGCCAAGACAAATTCACCCTAGGGAAAATGAGTCTTTGTACAGGGGTCCAAAATGTAATTTCACAGTCCTTTGATCCCAAACTTGCACTCTTGATTCCTTTGGATTCCACTGTTAGAAATTCAAAAATAAATTTTGAAGGTAAGTTTATGTGGCTTGACAACTTTGACAACTTTGCAATTGCACTTTTGATCCAATTTCATTTCTTCTTCACTTGCAAATATGCACACATAAAGAGGGATTTTTTTTTGTTTTCGGGTAAATAGGGGTTTGCCTTAGTCAAAACCCAATTTGGTAATTAAACCTTGATAATGAAAGATAATGACAAATGACAAGAATTGATGAATGAAAAAATCTATGTCACAACTCACCAAACCCTTAATGGATGCCCTTAGAGGACTAAAGTCTAACACATCTCTCTAAGGAGCTTGATCTTGCTTGAATTTTCTTAAATGATTGCTTGATTTTATGCTTTAATTCTTTCTTGCATGCTTGAAACCTACATCACAATATTAGCTCCAAAACATAATATGAACACACATAAACTTGACATGATGATATGATATTGATTTTCTAATGTAGATGACTGATAAATCTGATCTTCAATGCTCTTGACAATAATATTTTCTCATATGATCTCTTGATTATGCTTGTTCTTGATTCTCTAGGTTTGAATTGATATTAGAACTGTATTTATAGGTGTTTATCTAATTTCCCAAAAAATAGATTCCACAAGCTAACATTTGAAATGTGAATTTAAATTATTAAAATGCTGCCAAAAAAATATTAAAATTTGGGTCTTGGCACTTAAGGAGAACCCATTCGCCCTTGGGAAAATGGGTCTTGGGACCTAAATCCAGGACACATAATTTCCAAGGTCTTTAAAATAATGTTAGCATTTGTTTAATGGCAATTTCCCTTTCAGAAAATGGGAATAATAAGGCTTTGGAATGCATAATTTGGGAAATTATAAGCTTAATTAAGTCCAATTAATTAAGGGGATGGAAAAAAAGTGTGAAAATGTAAATGAGTATATTTTTATACACTACAATAATTTATGTTAGAGATAAATTCATTGATTGGGATAGTATTATCATTGATAAGTTACATGACCAATTGGCTCATTTTGAGTTGAATCAAGAATTTTATGACTTATTTGTTCTATGCCATCACTAGCATGAAATTTTAGACTGGACTTGTCACTAGGAGAACATTTGATAACACAACGTAAATATAGGAGCATTACTCACAACTTTAGCTAGAGCATAGTTAAAAAAAATTAGAAGGGTAAATGATGTGTTCATGATGTTAACTGCTAAGAAACTCCAAGGAGATATTGGAATAAGGTTGTCACCAAAAGGAACCAAATTAGTGTAAGATTGGTGAAATGAGACCTAGGCCAAATTTCCTAACTTAAATCAATCCTTTCACCTTTCAAAAATTAGGGACACACAATCAACCAAGACACTATTTGGCTATTGTCCTCAAAAGAGAGCCAAACATATCTAGTTGGGATCTTGGTCCCTTTTTTATTTATTGTGTAAGGGTAGATGAGAGAATGTAGTGAAATAGGTGAATTAGGAACAAAGTGACAAAATGTTACAAAATTTGGAAAGTATAGAACAAAAATACAAAAAATAAAAGATAGATCTAGAGAGTGCAACTAGAGAAGAACCTTGCATTCAAATCTAGAGATAAAATGGTAGGATAAGGGTGTTGGGCACCCTAGTTTAGAATTGTTAAATTTTACGGTTTAAGGGTTGGTATAGGTGCAACAATATATGTAGTTCTCTGATAGCCAATATCAAGTTTTGAAGTTTGATCATTTTTGAATAATCAACTTGCCCTAATTTTTTGATAAGTAGTGCATAAATGCATGAACTAATGTTTTGAAGCCTTGAGATATCAAATCCACTTCAATCAACTTTAGACTTGTAACCTACAAAATAGATAGAGGGATAAGGGTTGTGCCATATAGGGGCTTTCCTTGGTAAAAACTTGTTTTGGTTTTTCCACCCCCACAATGGATATTATGATAAATGATAAAGAATGTTTGCTCTTGGGGGAGCATATGCAAACCAATAAATATGAATGATAGTGAACATAAATGAAACTTACCACTTAGATTTTAAACCCTTATTGTATTGAATTCACTTTGCTCATCACACACAAGGAGAAGTAGGGGGATGCTTAGAGATCTTGCAATTTTTAGTGCATATAATGATAAAAAACATAAACAAAGAACATCTTACGATGCATGAATATAAATTTTCTAATATGTTGTAGAGTTTGATTGACTTTAATTTCACATTTGATCTTATTCTTATTCTACTTATTGGTTATTTTTTTAAGAACCAAACTTAATCTAACCAGATGCTTATGAATTTTCCATAATTTAATGGTCAACAAAGGTAAGGATTGGCCAATGAATAGGTAGAAGCTTTCTAGGCTTCTACCTCTGCACTTCTAGCTCTGTGAGACCCAAGAGGGTAATCCTGACAATATTTAGATGATACTCTTGTTCCATTTTATCATGAACATTGTGATAAACAGATATATTCCTATAAGCTGCTAATTAGATAAAATCCCTCAAGGATTTGGCTAACCCTTAAGAAAATTATTACCTAAAGCAAGGAATGAGTGGTACTTCATAACACTTTACTACAATTAACGGTGTGTTAATTATTTTCATTAAGATTTGTGTTCTTTGTTAGGTATGGGCCGACTCATTTACATCTAAGATGACCAAACTAATAGAACAGTGTTTTATCCATGGGTAACAAATTCATATTTGTAACAAACTATAATACATTAGCAATTAAACTCAACATTTAAAGGATATTGATATATTGCTTTGCAATACACAACTCATAATATCCAGAAATAAAAACTACTTAGTAATCCTTGAATTCCATCTCACAAACCTATGATTTTATTATTTAGCATTTAATTAGTCCTTTGAAATAAAGTAGAAACAAAACCATACATTCAACTAAAGCTATTGAAGACAAATAAAAGATCCTTGATCATTATATTCATAGTTTGAGAAACAAAATACATAGGAGAGAATTTGTTCTAGAATTTGTAATTCTCATTCATATGTTGTTGCTACTGTAAAACCATTAATCCTATTAAAAACTAGAATACATACCTAAGACTCAATACTATTCTATTCATTTTTTGTTTGACTTACAAAAATGCTATTACATGAGTTTGAACATTCTCCAACCAAAGACCTCTGTAATTGGCCTTGAATTCCCATTTATAGAAACATGGGAGCAACAAGCTTTAGGCCAAATTACAATCTCAATCACATTTTACATTTGACATTCATTTGCATTTCCATTTCAAAACTCCCCAAGTGGTTATATTTGCATCTTTGATGAGGGTGAAAACATATAAGACAAAGATTATTTTCACTCACTAAAGAAGACTTACCCACATTCCAAAAGGCATCTTTCATCATTGTAGTAGCATTAAAACCTCTCATCCACGTCAACCTCTATGACAAAAACTCTAAACTGGCACTCTATTTTTGCAATGGTTCATCATATTTAGAATTAGAGTATGCATGTCTCCATGATTTTGTTGAAACTAGAGAATTTATATCGCCACCATCAAAGTCTGCTAGACTTGCAACTGTAAGAAGATTTTGGGCATATTCTAGATCATCTTGTGCCTCATCACTCATATAATTTGTCTCATGTTTCATGGAACCATTAGGTTCCCTGATATAAGAATCATAAGCCTTGTGGTCGTTATCCTTCTTCTTTTCCTCCTTAGACTTGGTCAATTCCCCTAATTTAGTTCCCTAATTTTTGCACTTTGTTCCTTCATGAACATACTACCATGCTTTCCCTGATCACAATTAACAACTCTACTTCCCAAGTTGTGAGTATTCTTAGCTTCACCCTCCATGAATATGACAAAAGTTATATTCTCTACCTTTGGCTTCACAAATTTCTTAGGTATACTTGGCTTAATTATAGGTGTGTCATCCTAGGGTTTAGGCCTCTTGACCCTCGTCTATTTGGGTTTCCTCACTAGTTGGGGTGGATGATTTTCTAGGTTCACCCATTTTCATGATATGACAAACCTAGGGTTTACAAATTTTCACCTACAAAAGAGTCTTACTAGTTTATGCTCTCATAAAAAAATTTGCAGAACAAAAACTCTTCCTGGACCATACACAATTCCTACCAACCCAAATGGAATTTGTGAATAACCAAACCCTTGCAAACCCTAAGTATCTAAAGCTTACAAAACTTTCAAAAATTCCCCAAACCAACTAATTTATGCACAGTTGGAACATAAAGTTGTGGATGCCTACTTACCTAGGAAAATTTGTCTTCAATGCCTCTACAACTATTTGTCTAAGCTCTTCATGCCTTCTTCTCTGGCTCTAGACCAATTTTTTAGCTCTTGACTATTGCAATTGTGAAAGAAAATGACCAAAAACCCTCTTTATGGTGAATGATTGGAGCATTTTCTCCATTAATTTTCAAAAGAAATCTTGCGTGAGCGAACTAAAAACCAACCACTCAAGTTTGAATCCTAGCCATTAATCCTCTAGATTCAAAATTTCCTCAATGGCTCTCATTCACCCTCGTTATTTTTGGTTTGTCATTTTGTTCTGAAGCCATCACTCATTGTTGTTTTGACCTCAGCTCCCTTGAACAAATCTACAATGCATTAGGACCTAATGATGAGAGGAATATTCCATTAGAAATTTCCCCACTCATCGCTAATATATTCCTTAAAACTTAATTTGAAAACATGATGGCTTTAGAAGTCATGATGGGCACAAGGCACAACAGTTCTATTGCCCATTACTGATTCACTCTGCAATAGTCAAAACATATTGGTAATAGGGAACTCTTAGCAATAGGTCAGGATCATACCACGTGTCCATATGAAAATATCAAGGGTTGAGAAAGAATTTCCCTTAGTAATATTTCATATCTGCGATGTAGCATTGGAACAAAAGTCTTCATCACACATCGCTGATTTAAAACTTGAAACACATGGGTGATCAATGATGAGTGACACAAAGGGAAAGGCTCATCACACATCACGAATTCAAAGCAAGTGGTTAAAAGGAAACCCACATTATACTGCAGCTCAACGATATAAGGGAAACTCAAGGCCATCGCGCATTGTGAATAGGATACAATTGACTAAAAGGTAATGAGTGATGAGCGATAAAAGGTAGTGGGTAAGGACTTAAGTAATTTTATAAAGCTCATGCGTAATAAGTTGTTTTAAGAAGTGGACCAAATAGGACTGTAGCATAAGATAAGGCCTTAAAATACCTAAGAACATTTATGCAAAGGATGTAAAGGCCAAATATATAAGAATTTCAACTTTATGAAAATTAAATTCTTGAACTGAGGTAACATAGGAAAATATTAGGTGACAGCTAAACAAGAAATTATAAGCACAAGGGTCCAGTCAACTAGATGAACTCAAAGCCTTAAGTTGTTTTAAACTTATTGAAAACATACCATAGCAGGTCAACAAAGGATTAGACCAAAAGACCAAAGGTTTAGATAAAGGAGAAAATCTTCTAATTAAAACAAATCCCCACATAAAACCTTAAACCCTAACCTTTGATATACCATGAGGATATCAAAGAAAATTCACTTTTAGACTAGTGGAATATGAAACTTTGAAGGTTCCACTAGTGGCTTTGACTGGGGATGCATGCCTCTCATAGGAATGGTGAAATTTTAGATCTCATGGTTGAAGAAAACCAAGCATAGGGACACCAAAAACCAAGGACCTTCTCAGAAAAGGAAAGAGAACCAAACCCAAGCAAACCAACATATATACAAAATTTATAGGACTGCACAATGTACACAGAAAATAACATATTTCAAGAGAAATATGGCTTCAAGAGCTGTCCATTTACTGGAAGCTCAAGAAGTTCACCTGTTAGGCTCTAAAGAAAGTATGAGTTTTCACCATGTGTGTTGGTATCATATAAGGGACCAAACATAATGATTAAAATTTTCCATGCTTTCCCTTGTCCTTAGATCTTTCATTCCATACCAATACCATACTCCCCACTTCAAATTTCCTCTCAAAAACCTTTTTATCATATAGGATTTTAACTTGCACCTACAATTTCACATTATTTCTCCTTTATGCTATATTGAAACTACTCTTCAAACTTCATTTGGTGGCCCTAGGCCCCCAAAAATGTAGAATTGGTATTTACCTCTATCAAATGCTTTACTTTTTGCTGTCTGTATTAGGCCAAGTCTAAAAAAATTGCCACTAAAAAGCTAAAAACTAACATCACCACTAGCATGTTTGACCATAGCTCTATACTTTCCAAGGCCACCATTAACTCCATCGATTTGATACTAGCAGTCAAGAACTAACTAAAACCCATAGTTAATATGAAATTTTACCTTATCCAACTCATGTTCATGCTCTATTAAATACTCATCCATCTGGATTGAAAATTGAGAAAACTCATAGTCCACTTGACCATTGACATCATGAAATTTGACATAAAAATCTAGTTTGCACGTCAAACTTGAAACTGTCATAAACACTTTGTTGTGCACTATGCAAGAAACCCCTAGATGCATCAAAAAGAGAAAATACATATTCAAGAACTTCTTTGAATTGGATATCATGACATGAGCATAGATCTAGGAATTTTGATTTAGCAACATCAGAACACTCCCTGGTGCTATGGAAATGGATGTCATATGCATCATTAATATTCTAGAACTGGGAAAATGCACTCATCCCAGGTTCATTAACATAGTCTGATCCATTTTTCAAATCATCATTCATCTCAATACAATTTTTTTCAAAGGATGGCTCAAAAAATTTAGAATTAATAGGATTAGTAGCAAAGCACTCATGTGCATTAGAAATTTCATGCGCAACATCAATTGATAGGTGTGCTAACCCAAATGTAGAAGATTCATTGTAATCTAAATGTTGTTCATTGGCAATTGAACAAACCTCTTCATTCTCTTTCACATCAATGCACTCCTTATCAAATGAAAACATATCCACTTCTACAAAGAAGCAAGCATATTCCATGTCACCATTAATTTCATGAGCTTGTGGCTTCACATATAAATCTGAATCAACACATTTCCCAATGTTATGCACATAAACATTCTCTTCATACAACACAAACATTTCCATCTCTACATCACATAAGCAATCATAAGTAGCAGAGACATAATCATGTTCACCAACATCATAGTTAGCATCATCAACATCCATATAATCTCTAACACTGTGCTTAGGATTAGGACATTGAGCACACACATTTTTATCCTCAAAGTCATCATCATTCATAAAATTAGTAATACTCTATTGATGGAAAAGCCGAATTACATTCTAGGTATTCATCAAATGAAACTTCAAAAAAATAATCAGGTTCACCATCATCATTATCCTCATCACAAGAAAATCCATCACTACATAAACTATGCTTAGGAATTTCAGAATGAATGCCTAAAGTTTTATTTTAAAAATCATGACCACTGATTTGAAATGAGATCTCAAAAACACTTGCAAGTGTATCATTATCATCATCACTGATATATGGATCTGCATATATGTTGCTTGTGAGCTGATTACAATCATTACCTTCATCCATACAACTAGATGGATGTTAAGTTTTTGATATACCCTTTTTAGTTATCTGCATTGTGTTATGAATTTTCTCAATAGGACAGTTGTTACTAGCATTTGGAGATATCACATTTTGTGCATAATTACATTGGGATCCCTCAACAATCTTTATCCAATCAAGTACCCAATCAAAACTATAAGGCTTTAGTTTCTTTGTCAAGGTACTCAGCCTTGACTCATAGATTTCACAAAATAAATCAATGCACATTGAATCCTCAGGTCTGAAATTTTTGGTGACCTTCAACAAGGCATCCAAAAACCTTGAGAAATGGTGATTCTCCCTTGTTCCTTTTCATATTAGACAACTCTTGAAAAAAAGTAGGATCAACATTGCTCAAATTTTGTTTATGTTCAACTTGGAGCTCACTATATTTTGTATGTTGTAATAAATGAAAAATTGGAACATCAAAATCACTATCACCTTGACAATCATTTCTACTGTCTGATTCATGAATTCCATTTGCATGAGGTGCACTAGGATATCCAACACTTGTGGCCATATAGTCCTTCATCATTGAATATTTTAAGTTGTTTTCAATACCCATGGAAATTTGATATTCATGATGAAGTGTTGTATCTCTTAAAAAATAGCTCATTTCTTCATCAAATGCACCCAAATATACAACCAAACACTCTGCATCATTTGGTCTTATATTTTTTGGAATATCCCTCATTGCCTTTGAAAATCTAAGATTGAAAACAAGAACCAACTCATCTTCTTCCTTTTGGACATTCATAAGTTTTTGTCTTGCTAAACTTGGATTAATTGTTTCGCCAAACTGTTCTATGAATGCCTCCATAAAATTATTCCATGAAGAGATAAAACATACAAAAAAATATGAAAACCAATCTCTGGCATCTTCCTTCAGAGATTAAACAAAGAACACCATGACAACATCTTCATAACCTATCTCATAATCTCCCATCAAATTAGAAAACTCTTGCAGATGCTGAGATGTTGATTCTAAGCCTTTTCCTTTGAATTTTGGAAAATGTTCCCTGAATTCATTAGGAACAGGGTTTGGGAAACCTTGAATACCATTGAAATTTAATGGCCTACATTTTCCAATAGAGAAATTTCATTGACAGCATGATAGGGGCTGCACATTTTTCAAGTGAATGATTCATTTTATTACAACCCTTTACAAACTTCAAACATCAACTCGATAGTTGATCACAACCCTACTTTCTTTCATCATGATCTTAAAATATTACAATGCATAACTCAAGTACATCTACATCTAAGATCTCTCTAATGGGAAGATTTCAAGAACAAGCATACTTCTTCAAAACAATACAAAGGTTGCAAATTATGACTTAGAAGTATGTAGAATTATTAATATCATTCCCTTTCTTAGTGATTAGTTTCAGTCAATAGGGAACCAATTTTTTTTTTAAAACTATTAAATATGGTTTTCATAACAAGTTTATGTTTCTTGAAAACCAACTGATGAAAAACAATACCTAGATATGTTATAACTGTTGGATGTTGTGGTTTTCATTGATGTCAACACTATTAGCATTAATGCATTAGAAGTTGTATATGTTGAGGATATTGAGAAAATTGTAATGGAATAAGTTGTAGGTCATCAATAATGAAGTAAAGTTCAGTTTGTTGGTGAGTTGAGAACGTTGATGATCAGAGGTTGTGGAGTAAAGGGTTTTTTTTTGAGTATATCTAGTTTATCCAAATTAAGTTTTAGAGATCCACATGAAGATTTGATCGAGTTATGATCAATTGTGTTCTGACAGGTTTTTGGTTGCTTCAATTGGTGTTCCTGAATGAAGATAATGTGATTCCAGTAAGTTCAGTTGTTGTGGATGCTTCTCTAGTGATTCATGATGTTTGTGGATGTTTCTAGATCATGCTCTATTTGTGTTGCACAGCTGCATTGATAGTTGTGCTTGCGATTGGTGATTTTCTTTTGCGTGTTGATGTTTTTCATGTCATGGCCGACAAGGTGGTTGTAGCGTGTTGTGGATCTTCGAGGAATAATTTTTGAAGTTGGTTCATGTTCAAGAATGTTGTTTTGGGTCTTCACTATGTTGTGTCCGAACTTGGTTGATTTGCATTAATAATTGATATTGTTTTGGGCCGACAGTTTGTTATCATTTTATTATTTTGTTGAAGTCGACATGTAGTGATGTAATTTCTTGTTGCAAATATATATAAGAAATTATTTATGCCATTTGAAGGCATGTGAGTGTGTGGTGTGTGCGAATAATTTTCTAAATATTTCAAAGGTAGAGCATAGTGTGAAGAAGAGTGAAGAGGAGTGAAGAGTGAAGAAGTGTTCATGTGCTTAACCGGAATTGTAATAAGGCATTAGCAGATGTTATTTTGTCAATTCAAATAATTGTGGATGTAATCCGAATGTTTCTATAAGACAGTGTGTCTTCCTTTGGGTAGTAATCCTTGTTGTAATTGAGCAGTGAGCTCTAGGTAGTGTGCCTGAATGCATGTGCATTCTCCATTTCATTCTTTATACTTTTAATAGGGTATAATCTTGTGGACTGACCTCCACCATGGTTTTTCCCCTAACAGGGTTTCCACATAAAAAATCTTGGTGTCATGTGTGTTTCTGATGTGTTGATGATTTAAGCTTTCATGGTTATTAATTAGATCTAAGAATAAGGTTAATAAGTTTAGTAAGTTTAAATTTCTGTGACAATTGATTCAGGCCCCCTCTCAATTGTTTTCCCTTTTGTTGCAAATAGTAACTACTATAAATTATCCTTCCTAACTAGAATATTTGTAGGTCTGAAATTGTCTTCACAATTTCACTAGGTTCTTTCCATAGATTCGCCACCTCTCTTCATAGAGGACTAAACTTCAATAATATGAAATTATTTCAAAGAATGATTCATTCTGGGAATTTTTGAATAGTAGAGTCACACATAAATCCCTTTATATATTTTCTACAACACAACCCTTTCTAGGTCTAAAAATTTAATATCTGAACCAGATGTTCAGATTCACCCAATTCTTGACTCTTTCCAAATAGTATTGGAGCCTTTTGAAATTCTCATCCTAGCTTCTCATCAAATTACTTCATTATATGAGATCAGGTCTACTCAATCTCTTCTTAGTAAATTCTTCATTCTTAATTCGGTGTAGAGATCGCAGAGTCACCACCCACATTTAGTGGGAATTTATAAAAATGTTCATGGATTTATGGGTAGATCTTGATAGAATTTGCAAGCTCAAAGGAATTAGGACCGATCCTAGGCAACGCATATGAGAATTGATCTATTGACAACAAAGATAGAATGAAGGATGAACTTATATTTGCAAAATGTTGGACTCTAATACTTCTGATCTAGAACTAAAGACTTTGTATGGATTGTCTCGAGTAGAGTCTCCAATTTGTTGTTATTTTTTTAAGAACCAATCTTAATCTCACTAGATGCCTATGAATTTTCTAGAATTTAATGGACAACAAAGGTAATGATTGGCCAATGAATAGGTAGAGGCTTGCTAGGATTTTATATTTGCACTTTAGGCTCTATGAGACCTAGGAGGGTAATCCAAACAATGTTTAGATGATACTCTTGTGCCATTTTATCATGAACATTGTCACAAATAGATACATTCCTATAAGATGCTAATTAGATAAAATCTTTCAAGGATTTGGTTGATCCTTAAATAAATACCTAAAGCAAGGAATGAGTGGTACTTTATAAAACTTTACTACAATTAATGGTGTTTCAATGATTTTCATTAAGATTTGTGTTCTTTGTCAAGTACGGGCCGACTCATTTACATCTAAGATGACCAAACTAATAGACCAATATTTTATCCATTCGTAACAAATTCATATTTGTAACAAATTGTAATATATTAGCAATTAAACTTAGCATTTATAGGCTATTGATATATTGCTTTACAATACATAACTCATAATATCTAGAAATACAAACTACATAGTAATCCTTGAATTCCATCTCACAAACCTATGATTTCATTAAAGAATTTAATTATTCCTTTGAACTAAAGCAGAAACAAAACCATACATTCATCCAAAGAAATTGAAGACAAATAAAAGATCCTTGATCATTCTATTCATAGTTTAAGAAACAAAATACGTAGGAGAGAATTTGTTCTAGAATTTTCAATTCTCATTCATATTCTTTTGCTACCGTAAAACCATTAAGCCTATTACAAACTAGAATGCATACATAAGACTCAATACTATTCTATTCAACTGTGCTTGACTTAGAAAAATGCTATTACATGAGTTGAAACTTTCTCCAACCAAAGACCTCTATAATTAACCTTGAATTCCCATTTATAGAAACATGGGAGCAATAAGCTTTAGGCCAAACTATAATTTTAGTCACATTTTACATTTTCCATTCATTTGCATTTCAATTTCAAAACTCCCCAAGCAGTTATATTTGCATGTTTGATGAGGGGGAAAAAATATAAGACAAAGACTCTTTTCACTCACTGAAGAAGACTTACCCACCTTCCAAAAGGCATATTTCATTGTTGTACCAGCATCAAAACCTCTCATTCACTTTAGCTTCTAAGAAAAAATCTCCAAACTAGGACTCTATTTCTGCAATGGTTCATCATATTCATAATCAGAGTATGCATGTCTCCTTCATGATTTTGTTGAAACTAGAGAATTTATCTCGCCATCATCAGAGTCTTCTAGACTTGCAACTGTAAGAAGATATTTGGCATATTTGAGATCATCTTGTGCCTCATCACTCATATAATTTGTCTCATTTTTCATGGAAATATTAGGTTCCCCAATAGAAGAATCATAAGCTTTGTTGTCCTTATCCTTCTTCTTTTTCTCCTTAGACTTGGTCAATTCCCCTAATTTAGTTCCCTTCTTTTTTGCACTTTGTTCCTTCATGAACATACTACTAGGCTTTCCCTGATTGCAATTAACAACTCTACTTCTCAAGTTGTGAGTATTCTTGGATTTAGCCTCCATGAATATGGCAAAATTTCTCTTCTCTGCCCTTGGCTTCACAAATTTCTCAAGTATACCTAGCTTAATTATAGGCATGTCATCCTGGGGTTTAGGCCTCTTGACCCTCCTCTATTTGAGTTTCCTCACTGGTTAGGGCGTATGATTCGCTAGGTTCACCCATTTTCATAATATGATAGGCCTAGGGTTTATGAATTGTCACTTACATAAGAGTCATACTGGTTTATGCTATTAGAAACAAATTTGTAGAACAAAAACCCTTTCCAGACCATGCACAATTCCTACCAACCCAAATGGAATTTTCAAATCACTAAACCCTTGTAAACCCTAAGTATATAAAGCTTACAAAACTTTCAACAATTCCCGAAACCAACTAATTTATGCATAGTTGACATAGAAATGTGTGGATACCTACTTACCTAGGAAAATTTGTCTTCAATGCGCCTTTGTAACTATTTCCCCAAGCTCTTCACGCCTTCTTCTCTAGCTCTTGACTATTGAGATTGTGAAAGAAAATGGTCGATAACCCTCTTTATGGTGAATGACTGGAGTGTTTCCTCCATTAATATTCAAAAGAAAGCTCACATGAGCGAACTAACAACCAACCACTAAAGTTTGTATCCTAGTCATTGATCCTCCAGATTAAAAATTTCCTTAATGGATCTCCTCCACCCTCGTGCTTTCTAGTTTGTCATTTTGTTCTGAAGCCATCACTCATCATTGTTTTGATCTAAGCTTCCTTAGATGAATCCTTGATGCATTAGGACCCAATTATGAGAGGAATATTCCATCAAACATTTCCCTGCTCATCACTAATATATTCCTGAAAACTTAATTTTAAAACACGATGGCTTCAAAAGGCGCGATGGATGCAAGATACAATAGTTCTATCACCCATCACTGATTAACTCTATAATAGTAAAAACATATTGGTGATAGGGAACTCTTAGCGATAGGTTAGGATCATACCAAATGTCCATATGACAATATCAAGGGTTGAGAAATCATTTCCCTTATTAATACTTCATATTCATGATGTAGCATTGTAATAAAAGCTTCATCATGCATGATTGATTTAAAACTTGAAGCATATGGGTAATCAATGATGAGCGACACAAAGGGAAAGGCTCATCGCGCATCACGAACTCAAAGAAAGCATTTAAAAGGTAATCTGTGATATACTACATCTTAGTGATATAAGGGAAACTCAAGGCCATCAGGGATCGTGAATATGATATAATTGGCTAAAAGGTAATGTGCGATGAGTGATAAAAGGTAGCAAGTGAGGACTTAAGTGATTTTATAAAGCTCATGCGTAATAAGTTGTTTTAAGAAGGGGAATGACTAGGAAAATGTAAGATAAGTCCTTAAAAGAACTAAGAACATTTATGCAAAGGATGTAAAGGCCAAATATATAATACTTTCAACTTTATGAAAATTAAATAATTGAACCAAGGTAACATAGGAAATATTAGGTGACAGATAAACATGAAATTCTAACCACAAGGGGCTGATCAACCAGATGAACTCAAAGCCTTAAGTTTTTTTAAACCAATTGAAAATAGACCATAGCAGGTCAACAAAGGATTAGGCTAAAATACCAAGGGTTTATATAAAGGAGAAAATATTCTAAGTAAAACAACTTCCTACATTAAACCGTAAATCCTAACCTTTGATAGACCAAGATGATATAAAAGACAATGCACTTTTAGACTAGTGGAATATGAAACTTTGAAGGTACCACCACTACTCTTTATATTTTTTTAATTGCTTTTAGGATACATGAAATATGTTAATTTTATAAATGTTAAAAAGGAGGGAATAACTTATATTTATATTTATTTAAACATATTTTGAATTAACCGTTAAGATAGGACAACAAATGGATTTGAATTCTTAAACATATTAATGCCAAAAACACCATTTGAAATTTAGTGCTTGATTTATTGGGATAGGGGAATTGGGCACCCTAGTCCAAGAATTTTAAGCTATGTCAATATCAAATAAAAAAGGATATAATTTAATTTCTTGAAATTGGAAATTAAATGGGTAAATAAAAAGCATAATTAGGCACATGTATTTAAGAGATTGCCAAACCTAGTGAGAAATTGTCGAGGATGACAATTTACAAATTTCCATTTAGCCCCCACTTTAGTGAGGGTATGAGTCTCATAACCACACTAAAGTATGGAGAATCCAAAGAGTCCTTTCATCAAAACATCAAAGAGGAAAGGTAATTCTAAGCTAAGATATGTGATAGCCCCCAATCAAAATGAAAGGACCACAAACACATATAAGACACAATGAAGAAAAACATATATTAATCTAAATATACATGAAGCATACATGAAAAAAACATGGAACATACACAAAGAAAACACGAAGCATACAAGAAGCAAACATGAAACATACATGAAGCATACAAGGAACACAAAGCACAAAAGGAAAAAATATGAAAGGTATGGATTCATGGACTAGCAAGATCCACATATTCTTGCTAGGATCCATACAAAAGATGTCTTTTATAAGTCACAAGCTAGAAAATTCTGATATTTTCTAGGTGGATCATGAACAAGTGGAAGAATCACATGCTAGTGAAGTTTGATATTCACTAGGTAAGTTGCATGTAAGAAATAAAACAAGCTAGTGAAGTTTTATATTCACTAGGTGATTTTTTTGAATAAGTTAAAGCATCATAGGCTAGTAAATTTTGACATTTACTAAGTGAGCCTCACAAGTAGCAAATGAAAAAAAACAAGCTAGTGAAGTATAATATTCACTAGGTGAGTTTCATGTCAACAATATCAGAAATTATAGGCCAAGAAAACACATTATTTGGTTGGAAACTTTGATAAAGTGCTACAAATTTATTCAAGAAATATTATGATAGCATTACTAGATTTGGGGTGTGTGAAAAAAGGGAAGTGTATAGTGAAATTTATGCCCCCACCTTAAAGTAATTTCTAACAACAACTAGGAGCAATATCCTTTAAGGTAGAAAGAGTGATATATGCAACAAATAGTCAGAAGAGATTTTCAAAAGCCATATGCCAAGTGATATGTTTGTAAAACCTACATCATTACATGGGGTTACCCCTTAGGAAAAACAAGTCACAAAAATGTAATGTGTAACAAGAAATATCATACAATGACACATACGAGATCCAAATATTTCGGGTCAGTATGAATGATAGATAAATAATATGTATCAAAATGATTAATAGAATTAACATCATTCCCCAAATATTGAGGAACTATGAGTATAAGGGAAGAATAACACATGAAGAAAAATTTAAAAATTTGGGTCAACATGGAAGAGACCTAAATGTTCCAATGCTTTGCATCATCCTCAAAAGGCATAAAATATGCATTTACAACAAATGAAAGAATGAAGATACATATAGAGGAATGCTACAATAGATTCACTCTCTTTGTATCCTCATGGAAACAAGAGTATAAATGGTCATCTAAAGAGAACTAACAATAAAAATACATTTCAAGTAGCACATTACAAGGAGTGACAATACATGAAAGCATAACATAAAGATAAATATTACCATAAATGTGAGTCAATCTATAGAATATCATTTGTATCCCAATCTTGTTCATCATATATAGATGATAGACAACACGTTAAACATACTAAAATAAGTAAAATACAAGGAGAGGCACCAAGTTCAACACATGGTGGATCACTCATTATAGAAGAATTGTCACACATTCCCCAATAAGCTAAGGTCATTGATTCCACAAAAATAAGAGATAGCTCTTTATGATTTTCTAATGGTTCATCCATGTTATCATCCAAATCAAAATAGATCACAATGAGTGATATGGTAGTGTTATTGGAATGATTTTGAAAAAATAATTCATTGGAGAAGAAGGATATATTTAGAGGAGAGATAGTAAAGTATCATGGACTCGATGATGGAAAAGGTAGCAATTTTTTTAGTCTTTGGCTTGTTTGAGAAAGATAAGACTCAGATTCACATTTTGGTGACAAAGGTGAAGAGAATAAGGGGATGGTGAAGATAGATGAGGGAGAGGAACCTCATTAACATCTAGTTTCATGGAGAAGGATCATTAGATGAAGATTCAATACCTTCAAAACACTGATGAGCCATAGCATGATGCCATCTCCTATGTTCTTTTGCATTTTCATTTCACTGCCTTTGAGTTTGAGCTTGTGTAGGGGTAATTTGGGTGTTTCCCAACATTGATTCCTTTTCTTCCTTTGTAGGAGGAACTAGTGGAATTATTTACTCTAGAATCCAAAGAGACACGAGGAATAAAAGTAATCCCTAAAGTGTGAGAAAGTTTAAGTTGTGTTAAGAATTTTCCTCATAGTTTTGGATAGGATGGTAGAGGTGAAACCTCAACATATATACCAAATGCTTGGGGTCATGGAAGGATACATGGTCTCGGTCATGATTCATTCATTACCCATAGAATAGGAGGAACAACCATTGTAGCCAAAAGAGACCAAGGAACCTCAAGGAGAACAATCAAAATGGTAGATGAGGTTTTGTTAATAAATAGTTGAGGAATGCAACTAGCTCTAAATTTTTGATAGGATAGAAAGAGAAATTGTTGGGAAAATGTGTCTCAATCTTGCAATTATATAAAGGTTATTATTGATAGGATATATATATGAATATATATATATTTCCTTGTTACACCAATAGGTGTAATACACAATGGCATCAAGGGGGAGGAGTGGGATGCACATAAATAAATTTTTGTTAACTTTTTTACGAAACTTCTAAAATGGATGACATTCATTAAATAAATGATACATTGTAAATCTAGATCGTTAATTATTATGTTTTAGATCTAGTGGTGGATATTTTATTGGCTTGTCTTGCCCTAGAATGTAATGCTATTTTATGAGGGCATTGTATTATGACTATGAGAGAGACGGTGATGTATTCTGATAGTATCAAAGTAGTCATGTTGTCTCTTGATCTCTAAGTGGTGATAATCCTATATGAAGCTTGTTATGCAAGTATATTGTAATCTTTGTGATTTATTGAATAATATATTGGGTGGATTTTGGAGTGTGGGGTTTTTATCTTGAAAAGGTTTTCCCCACATAAATCATTGTGTCATGGTATGCATGATATTTATGTTTATTTATGTTTAAGTTTATATAATTATTAAAGATATGTAATTTTTTTTGCATTATTCTTCTCTCAAGATTAGTTTAGGAAGTTGTTCCACTACCTTATCTTCCTTACATGTGGTATCAAAGCTTGATCACCTTTGGTTTCAGATGCGGGTTGTTGGATTTTTTGAACTAATCTAGGTTTGAGTGGGAGCTTGTGTAGAAGATACTTTGTGATCTTGTTGTAGGAATTTTCAGATGACAAGTTCATCAGGGAGAATAGAGGCGGATAAATTTTCTAGAAATAATTTTGAAATGTGGAAGCTAAAGATGGAGGATCTATTGATAAATCAAGATCTATGGGATGCTATTGATGAGAATGTTTCAATACCTACAGATCCTAATCAAGCTACTCAATATGATGCTATGGACCATAAATCCAAGGGTCTAATTAGATTGTACTTGAAAGACTCTGTTTTAATTAATGTCCATGAGGAGACCTCTACATAGAAACTATGGAAGAAGCTTGGTGAGATGTATTAGGAAAAATCCTTAGTGAACATGATTTTTTTAATGAAGTAGTTGTATTCCCTAAGAATGGAAGAGGGTGGATGAATCACAGACCACTTGGAAGCATTCAATATGCTGGTGGCTCAGTTGGCATCAATTAGTGTCAAAATGGATGAGGAGGAGAAATTTCAGATCTTGCTTTGTTCTTTTCTTGATTCATGGGATTCTCTTGTTATGGCTATTGGGAGTACTTCTGTTATTTTCAAGATTGAAGATGTGGTGGGTTCTTTGCTTTCTGAAGAGATGAGGAGGAAGGTATCTATCATTGCCAAGGAGGCCCTAAATTTTTGTGTAAGACCTAAGGAAAAAGACAAGAAGAATGAGAAGTGTGACAAATACAAATCTATGGGGAGATCTAAATCTCCTGGAAAGTCCAAAGTTATTTGCTAGAACTACGGTAATCCTGGACATGATCATAAGGAATGAAAAGAAGAAAAAAAGAAGAAAAAAAAAGAAATTTTATTTTGATTTTGAGTTCGAGTATGAAGATGGTGACATATTGATTGTAGCTTTGGAAACTCATGCAGGTAATGATACATGGTTAATTGACTCAAGTTCATCTTTCCATATGACCTTTAAGAGAGATTGGTTTTCTAAATATGAAGAATTTGATGGAGGTAAGGTGTACTTGGGTGTTGATTCTCATTTAGACATTGTTGGATGTGGTAAAGTTAAAATCAAATTTCCTGATGTTAGAATAAAAAGGATTAATTTTGTTGAATAAGACAATTGAGAGGGGGGAGTGAATCAGTTGTCATATATTTTAACCTTTAATTCAATCACCGAAACTAATACATAAAACTACTTAAATGATTAATCATCAAATATCAATGCAAAAACTCAAATCCAACACATAAACATAGTAACACTAGATTTATGTGGAAAACCAAATAAGGGAAACACCACGGTGAGGATTAACTGACACTATAGAGAATATAAAAATTGATTACAAAAAGGCTCACTACTTGTAACAAGGCTCACTGCCTGAAATAAGGACTCACTATTCGAACTCACTGTCCATAGGGCTACAACCCAGAGGGCTCACTACCACAAAGATACACAGAATAAAAAGAAGACTTTCTATAGAGAGACTATAATCTGAACACAACAAATAATTCCACCACAATTACTTGATCAACTTGCATGAATGATAGAGTTCGCCTTATGCTCACTACATCCAAAAACTCAGCATTAAGCTTTGCACTGATCTCCCACACACAAATCACATACACTTTATGAATAGCATCAAAGTCATGTCCGCTCTTTCACTTATTTTCCTTCTTTTCTTATGTATGATTTTCATTACTAGCTCATCATGTATATATACTATCTCCAACCTTGAAAAAGATACAAAGTCGGCCATCAAACTTCAAATTCAGATTAGGTCAGCGCCAAACATCCTAGGGTGGAATTATAATGAGGGTGACCCAAACACATGCTTCACCAGGACCCAAAAATAGATCCAAAATGTTTCATTAGCTTCAAAGATAGTGCTTAACACACAGTCGACCAAACTAGTGTAAAACACATAAAACAATTAAGATCAAAACTTCCAAAGACCAAAAATATATTCAATGCAATCAAAACATCTTATCTCTTGAGCCGCAAGTCAAAAGACTTCAACAAAGAGAAATACAGACCAACAACCTTCTCTTGGAATTCAACCAGAACATAGAGAACCATAGTTCACAATTGGTGAACACAACTCGAACTTCACAATGAACCATCAACCAAACATTTGGATATAACAACCTTCAACAAACATGACCAACATATCTAAACCACATGAACACAAGGGAAAATACCAGAGCAACATCTTAATACCTATATTATTTAATACAATTTTCTCATTGTCCTCAACATATGTAGCTAACAACAACTAGTAGATAACTAGTTGACCAGTTGGAATCAATGACAACATCTTCATTCTTTTCTCTATTCTTGCAACAATCTCCCCCTTTGTCATTGATGACAACACATGATGTGAAAAACCATCAAAGACACCATACTAGATCTAAATATACTTCTCAATAGTTTTCTTTTTGTTTCTCCCCCTTAGAAGATCATCTTCTTCATTACTTGCTTTCTGTCATTATATTTTTCTCCTTTTCACATGATTTATCCCCCCCTTTGACATCAATGGAAAAGGAAAAAGATATGTTCATTGAATCTTCCTTTGACATGAAAATAAAATACTCACAATGACAATACTTGAAAACTACCTGCTCTCCTTGAGGGGTAACCACCAAAACATCAGTCCAAAAAGATAGAACCATGAATCCACTAGACTGATGCACCTCCAAATACATCTTAGTTTATAAAATGAGGGGAAATAACCCCTAACTTCTCCCGGAGATACCCAAAAGTATCTTTAGGAAGAGCCTTTGTAAATATATCTACAATTTAATCCTTTGTTGGAATATACTCAAGCTTGAATTCATTCTCCATGACCTTCTCTCTTAAGAAATGATATCTAATAGATATATGCTTCATCCTCAAGTTCATTACAAGATTCTTCAAAATGTTAGTTTCACTTATATTATCATAAAAGATAGAAATCGGATCATCATATAGCACTGTGATGTCTTTCAATTTCTGTTTCATCCATAAAACTTGTGTACAACAAGATTCAACAATAATATATTCAACTTCAACAGTAGAAAAAGAGACTGAATCTTGCTTCTTACTCAACCATGCCACCAATCTGCATCCAAGAAAGAATGCACTGCCACTTGGACTCTTTCTATTATCTACACATCCAACCCAATCTGCATCTGTATATGCATTAAGTGTAAAGTCAATATCTTTAGGATACCACAATCCATAATCGAGAGTGCCATTCAAATATTTGAATATTCTTTTAACAACAACATGTGTTTCCTTTAGATCTTCTTGAAATCTAGCCACAAGATAGACCGCATGCATAATATCCGGTCTAGTAGTAGTCAAATACAATAATCCACCAATCATATATCTATACTTGCTCTGATCAACCTTAGGTGAATCAACATCTTTACTCAATTTTCTACCAGTCAACATAAGAGTACTTAGCAGTTTGGAATCATCCATCCCAAATTTCTTCAACATCTCTTTTACATACTTAGAATGTGAAATGAAAATTCATTTCTCTATTTGATTAATTTTCAACCCAAGAAAGAAATTCATCTCCCCAAACATAGACATTTCAAATTCTTTTTGTATCTCTTTCATAAACATCTTGCACATCTTTTCATTTCCTCCAAAGATAATGTCATCACCATATACAAATACAATCAAGACTATAATTTTTAATCTTAAAGTACAAATTAATATCTACCACACCTTTGTTAAATCCTTGCTAAATAAAATACTTGTCTAACCTTCCATACCAAGCTCTAGGAGCTTGCTTTAGTCCATATAAAGCTTTCTTCAACCTGCACACCATATCTAGTTGATCTATTAACTGGAATCCTTTAGGTTGTTCCATGTAATCTTCTTCTTCCATCTCACCATTAAAAAATGCTGACTTAACATCCATCTGATAGACTTTGAAATCTTTATAAGCAACCAATGCCAACAACATCCTTATAGCTTCCATTCTTGCTACCAGGGAAAAAGTCTCCTGAAATTAGATGCCTTCCACTTGTGAATAGTATTTACACACAAGCCTCAATTTTGTTGGGACTTTCAAATTTTGCAAATTTGAAGTGCCCATATTGAAAATTTTGCCTTTGCATACTCAAAAGTGCACCTGAAAAATATGCTCAAGTGACCTACTTTGGAGGGTCATAACTTGGAGCCAATTTCTTTTCATGCCAAACCCCTTGGTGGACATATTTACATGACATATGTAAACATGTATGTTAATTTTTATCTTCGGATGATGAGTTTTGATAGGGTTTTGAAATGCAAAGCTAGAGGGCTCTAGGACTGTTTTGTTATTTGTAAACTTTCCGTCCTATGAAGTGGCCTCCTGTTTTAGCAGATATTTCATAGCTGGATGATTGTCACGAAAAAAACATTGTTGCTCTCCATTCCCCCTAAATTCATATGCTCCTTGGTCCAGTTTTAGAGCCCTAGGACATGATTTGATATTTTTTCGAGATAAAAAAAAAATGTAGTTTGTTTTGATTTTACATCTGCATTTCTGACATGTTTCAAGGTGGTCAACTTTGACCCCTAATATCTCGTGAAGAATGATGGTTGAATAAAATCCCTCTTGCACACATGCTTAATGGACCTAAATGAGCTTGTGTTTACATTGGTAGCTTCCTAGAAGGTGATTTGGTATTTTTTTGAAGTTGTGACTAGGTGAGTTTTAATTAGTTTTGAACAGGTGCAATTGCTAAAAAGTTTGACTAAGCAACTTTGACAGTGAATATCTTGCACCTTGGGATCTATTTTACTGAGTTGTTTGTTGCACTACATTTTTAGGTCAAATTTCTACATGGATATGCATTTTCATAGCTCCAGGAGGTTGTTTGACTAGTTTCCCAGAGTGATTCCAAAGGCCACTTGACCTATTTGGCTCATAGTTCAAATATGCCAGAAAGCATGTTTTAATGGCAACCCAGTTCATTTTTTCATGCCAGGAGCATTCAAAAGTCGTGTCAAGTCAATTGAGGATGAAACCTGTTTGAAAGCATTTTTATTTTAGCCTGGCCCACATGGGGACCTAACATGCTTTACACAATTATAAGGGTATAAGTGTTTCATTTCAATCTATCAAAGGAAATTTTGATTTACGAAAGGCATGAATTTCAGAGCACTGTTCCATTAGTGGGTTTTCATTTTTTCATCACCACTAGTTTCTTTCATCTATCTTGAACGGGGTGGTGTTGCATTTGAGTCATTGTGGGATGGAGTCACAACACTTTGTAATATTGCTTGATTGTTTGGACAACTACATAATACTAAAAATGACACAAGCTCATATTGGTCAAGGTTTATTGTTAATGAAGATGTGAACTTACAAGAAGCAACCTTGGTATTTCTAGAAGCATGGAAGGAGGTAGGTTTTCCAAATTTCTAGGTTGTAGCAGTGGGCTCTGGCACTGCAATTGTCTTTGAAAATATGGAAAATTCAAAAAAACTAATTATTGGTTTTAAGCCATCAAAAGCAACTAAAAGTGGTTCTTGGAAGTAGCATTTTTCCAACACTAGCATAGGCTATAATTTTGAACTCCTTGGATATCTACTCATTGGAAGGGATCTTAGAGGGATTGAGAGCACAACTTCAACAAGAATTTTTATTAGTGATGGAGAGATATAATATTCTTCTAAATTTGAATACGTTGACTCCAACCATGATAAGTAAACGAATAAATTTTTGTTAGCAACTCCATCCATATCATTGGGTTCCTGTTAAGCCAATGCTAGCATAAATACTAAAAGGGAAATTTTTTATTGGATTACTACTGCTCATGTTTCCTCATTTTGCATCCATAGGAGTTTGGAATGAGATCTAGTTAGGCTTGTAATTTTTGTGGATGCATTTACAATTGAAGAAAGGACAAGGACAAAATATGAACATCCCACATGGACAAGGACAAAATATGAACATCACACATGGACAAGGACAAAATATGAACATCACACATGGACAAGGACAAAATATCAATGCACCACATGGACACTCCCAAGGAATGAACACCAACATGCTACATATTGGAGAATTCTTTCAACAAGGACAAGGAACTCAAATGACACAACAAATGTATAACTTTGGCAATCAAATGAGCCAGGGATTTCAGATACCTCAAATACAAACACACATGGTTGGGTCACATATTCCCACATACTCATCCCAAATTCATACTCAACAACAAATTCTCACTCACATCTGGCAATATCAACAAACACCTAATCAGAACATAGTGTACTTTTAGGCAACCAATGATCCCACTGTACACGCCTTGCTAGCAAGAGTGGATGACCTTCAAAAATAGATGGAAAATATGAAAACCTCTGACAAGAAGATGTAAATTCCATATGACTTATGTCCATATCATTTTAGCACAACTGTGTACATGCCACCATTTCCACATGGTTATGTGGCTCCAAACTTCAATAGTTATAAGGGTAAAACAAATCCACTTGACCACATTAGAGAGTTCGTAACAAGTTGTGTGGATATTGCTCATGAGCACACATATCTAATGTGACTGTTTCCTAAAAGTCTTGCAGGACCAGCCCTAGAATGGTTTTGCACATTGCAACCTGAAATTCAATCATGGAAGGAACTTGCTAAAAAATTTGTGCGAAATTATACATACAACATTGACACAGACACCTCCATTACCAACTTATGCCAACTCACACAAGAAGATTCAGGTGAAACCTTTTTACCATTCTTTCAAAAATGGAGGGGCCTAGTGAGTCACTGTCATATAGACATACCTAAAAAGGAAAAAGTTGACATGTTCCTACAAACGTTATTAGGCCCACTGAAAAAATGGCTTGTGTGTTCATTGTTGCACAACTTTTGTGGACCTAGTTGAATGGGGTGTCCAAGTTGAGCAAGCCCTCATTGTTGAAGGAAGACTGAAATACGGTCCCAAAAAAACAAATGCAAACCCTCCTCTTGCTGACAGAAACAAATATTGGGTCAAGAACAAACATGTCACCAACGATGGGGTAGTCAATGCTAAGGATGTCAACACTATGGGTCCTATGATTACTCTAAAAGGGACACAACCACAAAACACATAGATGATGACACAAACCTATGTTGCTAATGCTATCCAGACAAATCAGAATAAACAAGGCAATCAAAACAATCAAATTGAAAGACATCCTAGACAACCCAAACAATTCCCTAGAGGATGTACATACACTCCCTTGGGTGAGCCTATTGAAGAAGTTCTCAAGAAATTCCTTTAGATTGGCGTCATCACACTTGAGGACCCCAAACCATATGACCCAGGGCAGTTTAAACCATCTTGGAGGGATGATAATGCATTTTGTGACTCTCACCGAATAAAAGGACACAAAACCTCTTGTTGTAAACAATTGAAAATTTTGGTACAAGACCTTATTGAAAAGCGTATGATTGAAGTTGGTGGATCACAGTTTGCTTCTAAGGTAGATCATACAATACACAAAAACCCACTACAGGATCATGGTTCTGGAAACCCTTCTACGTCAAATATGAATAACAATAGTCGAGCCAACTATGCCTGTATTGGATATGACTATTCTGGATGACCTATCGTACATCACATTAGAATGACTGATGAACATGTATACATAGTCATCGTTAGAAAGGCCCCTGAATGCAATATCACCACCCACGCCAGAAAGGTCACGATAGCTGACCCTCCTCCCCCTAGAAAACCAAAGGTAACAATAGCTAGCCCTTCTACTTCACAGCCACAATCACATCCACAGAACAAGCAGTCCCAACCAAAAGGAAGCTTCAATCTTATTGACCAGCTTGGAAAAACACCCGCACAAATCTCTATCCTTGATTTGTTATGCATCTTGCCTACCCATAAAGCCATCCTAGATAAAACATTGCAAGAATCCTTCGTTCCCCAAGATATTGATGTCAGCTAATTCGAAGCCATGGTAGGATATCTCATGACTGCCCACCATATCACCTTTTCTGACCAAGACTATTCGTCATCCAAATCCAACCATAATGATGCCCTTCATATCAAAGTTTTTGTTCATAAACATAAGGTTAGACGAGTCTTAGTAGATGGTGGAGCAGGACTGAATATATGTTCCTTAAAATTGGTCAAGGCACTAGGATTTTCTGATG
The DNA here is from genome assembly GCA_007258455.2 of Sequoia sempervirens. Lineage (NCBI taxonomy): Eukaryota > Viridiplantae > Streptophyta > Pinopsida > Cupressales > Cupressaceae > Sequoia > Sequoia sempervirens. The sequence goes on from VDFB02281492.1 coordinate 816,994,224, forward strand.
CTTGCGTAGATGCCACAAAAAGCATTGTTATCAAGGCATATGATGATGAAGAATGTTCCTCTCAGGGTGTAATTACACTCCCAATTCGGATTGGGCCAGTCATTGTCGACACCACTTGTCAAGTTCTAGATTTGGACCTTCCATACAACATTTTACTCTATCGACCTTGGATCCATGTGCTAAAGGCCGTCCCTTCCACATACCACCAATGTTTGAAGTTTCCATTTGAAGGCACTGAGATTACTATATATGGAGATCCTGATCCATTCCAATATTGTACCAACTTACGCAGTGTACCAGAGAGTCAAGTGTCTATCAATAGGGAAGCTTCGACATTTTTGTCTTCCAAATTCATTGACCCATCAACACTCGTGAATCCTTTTGCTTCTTCATCCACCACATCCACTTCTGCTTCTTCAACCACCATGACCACTTCCATAACACCTACCACTTCATTTATCACCCCAATCGTCGACCTAAGCATCCAAATTCAAGACCAAGGATGTGGAGAGTACAAGCTGAATATGGCCTATTGCATAACAAAGATGCCTAAGTCTCCCCAGGTCTATGGCAAACCCTACTTTAGAATACAAGCAAAAGAAATTTTTAGGGTTCCTCCAAATATAGTTTTCATTAAGTGGGGCGAAATGAGTCAAGAGGACATGGATGATATACTATCCTGGATTTATAAAGAACCACAAGACTTGACTCCCTTGCTAGTAGCCATATATGGAAAAGGATACAACATGATAAAAGCAAAAGGCTATGATGGAAAAAGTGGTCTTGGCAAGGATAAGAATGGAAGGCGTGAGCCATTATCAATTTTAGAAAGACCAAAACATCTTGGGTTAGGGTTAGGTCCAAAAGAATTTGGTGATCCAAGTACTAGTGTGCTTCCATGTGAGTTAGTGTATGCTTCAGACTGTGTTGAGACAACTGAGGACACCTCCTATGAAACTGACTCTCACGAATAGGAATTTTCCTCTCAACAATCCTTAAGTGACTGTTGACTTGACGAATTATTCCTTGAACCTGGCGAGCCTACATTTGAAGAACAATTTTGGAAAATGTTCAAGATCAATACAACACCAAATGATGCCAAGTCCAGATCATATTCTATTCCCATTCATCCTAGCCCTGACGTACCTATCCAGTCACCCCAAATTGATAGCCATCATGCAGAATCACTTGAACCATCACTTGCCATTACTAACCCTGCCCTTGGTGCTACTCCCTTTGTCCCTTACTTCGCTGGTGAGTATGAAACAAGTGAAGGAGAATACTAGATAGAATCTGACATAAAGCTAGATGATGACAACTTCATTTTCAATGTCTCGGTGTCCATTTACATGCTCTCCAAATCATCTCCTCAATTTGCAAATGTTGATGCTAGAATATCCTTAGTTTACCCTGACCTAATTGATTGGAACCAGTAAGGCTCACCAGTAATCGACACTTTTCAAAATGATGAGGCTCTAGCAGAATTTCTAGCGCTACGTGAAGGCATTCTAAATGGGCATCACAAAGTTGGTTTTACCATTGACTTGGATTGTGTTGCTTATTTTGGGGAGACTACACCATCCTCTAGTTGCAAAATTAAAAAGAAAAATAAAACAAAAAATGACACGTCTCTAGGTGAAAACTGAAAGGCACCTTCTGACGAAAAAATAATAGAAATAAAGGACGTATCCATGGGTGAAAACATCCTTGAGGTGCCCAAGGGTGGAGGATTGGACTTTCTCCCCGTAGATAGAGAAAAATAAACAATGCTTGTTGAGAACACCATAGTTGTTAATATAGCTATTGTGGAGGACCCCAAAATGGTTCTCTTTGCGACATCATTGACAGAAGTTGAAGATCCAAAATCACAAAAGTTCTTCTCAGAACATAAGATAAACTTCGCATGGTCTTATGCTGATATGTCAATGTTAGATCTTGAGTTAGTCTTACATCACTTGCCATTACTGCCATATTCCAAGCTAGTAAAACAAAAGTTGAGAAAAATGCACTCTCAAGTTGCATTGTTGGTTAAAGTTGAACTCAAAAAATTGTTGGATGTAGGTTTTATCAGGTCAATTTACTATACATAATGGATATCCAACATCGTCCCTGTCACCAAGTATAGTGGACAGATTTTCATATGCACAGACTTTTGAGATTTCAATAAAGGATGCCCTAAAGATGATTTCCCTTTGCCAAACATTGACATCATTGTGGACCTTATAGCTGGATATGAGATGTATCATATGGATGGTTTCTTTGGTTATAATCAGATCCATATTGCCCCTGAAGAAAAACACAAAATTGCTTTCACATGCCCTTGGGGTACATACTATTGGACTGTAATGTCGTTTGGTATTAAAAATGCAAGTGCTACATATCAAAGGGGAATGCCAACAATATTCCATGACATGATACACACATTAATGGAGGACTATGTGGATGACCTTTTGGAAAAGTCATTGAAAAGAAAAGACCATCTTTCAGTATTAGACAAAGTTTCCAGGAGGCTGGAAGAATATAAGGTCCGGTTGAACCCAAAAAAGTGTGTTTTTGGTGTAACATCAGGCAAGATATTGGGATACATAGTCTCTCATAGAGGCATTGAAGTTGATCCCACTAAAGTCAGAGCTATATTGGATATGCCTCCTCCTAAGGGAATCAGTGACCTAAGAATGCTATAAGGCAAGCTTCAATCTATCAGACGGTTCATTGCTCAACTCACAGATAGGTGCCAACCATTCCAGTATCTCCTACGCAAAGGGATCCCTTTTGTGTGGACAAGTAAATGCCAGGAGGCATTTAACCAGATCAAATAGTACCTATTGTCACCTCCAATTATCATGCCTCCTATCCAAGGAAAACCATTAATTATGTACATTTCTACAACTACTTCCGCACTAGGGGCATTACTAGCACATAATGACTATGAAGAAAAAGAAAGAGCCATATATTATATCAGTAGAACACTGGTGGGGTATTAGCTAAATTACACACCCATTGAACATGCTTGTTTGGAAGTTGTATTCAAAACCCAAAAATTAAGGTATTACATGTTAAACCATAAGACATACTTGGTAGCCAAGATCGATCCCTTGAAGTACCTCTTGAGTCGAGCAACATTGATAGGAATTTTAACAAAATGGGTCACGATCCTTAGTGAATATGATATTCAATATATCGAGCAGAAAGCCATCAAAAGGAAAAGTAATAGCAGACCAGCTCACAGATGTACCAATACCAGATAATCATCCTCTTACAACAGATTTTCCAGATGAGTCTGTATTTCACACAGAATCCCAACAACCTTGACAATTATACTTTGATGGATCTCATACTAATCATGGATTAGGAGCTGGAATATTATTCATTACTCCACAAGGAGATTCCATCCCAAGATCATTTCGCATTGCATTTCTATGCACTAATAACATGGCAGAGTATGAAGCACTAATTACAAGACTCTGAATGGCTATCAAGTGGAAAATTAGGAATCTGCTGGTCCTCGGTGATTCTTGGTTAGTTATAAACCAAGTAAATGATGAGTATGAAACAAAAGATGAGAAGCTAATGCCTTATAAGGAGATGGTTGATAGTTTTCTGACATATTTTTACAAGCTATCCTTTGAATTAATTCCAAGAACATAGAACAAGGTTGCTGACGCTATGGCAACAATTGGATCTTTGCTTGATATTCCCAACAATGTCCCATAATTTGAGTTTTTGGTTCAATAGTTATTGGTTCCGGCTTACGATGTCCCCGAATCAAAAATGGTCTGTGAGCTTTTTGGTTCTAGTTCCCCCTAGTATAAGGACATTTTTGACTACCTTCATTTGCAAATCCTTCCTCAAAACCTTTTTGATAACCAAAGAAAGTTATTTATTTGTAAAGTTGCATGTTATACCATCATCAACGACACCCTTTACTATCACAGCTTCAACAATACCCTTCTCCATTGTCTCGACACTAATGAAGCAAAAATGTCTTTACAGGAAGTACATGAGGGTATATGTGGGTCCCATTCAAGTGGCTTGACCTTAGCTAAAAAAATTACGAGACTTGGGTACTATTGGCTGACACTAGAAAAGGATGCACTGGAATTTGTAAGAACATGTCGCCAATGTTAGATTCACGGTGATTTGATTCACGCTCCAACACAAGAGTTGAGTCCAATCACTTCTCCTTGGCCTTTTGCACAATGGGGACTTGATCTCGTGGGAAAGATTCACCCTACATCCTCCAATGGACACAAATTCATTATCACCACCACTGAGTATTTTACTAAGTGGATCGAGGCCATTCCACTCACTTACATTACCAGCAAACAAATCTCCAAATTCATTCTCAATTGTATCATTTGTTGGTACGACATTCCATAATCCATCATCACGGATAATGGTCGTCCCTTCAAAAATCATGAGGTCCATGAAATATGTCAACGTTTCCATATTAGCCACCACTTTTCCACGCCGGATTACCCACAGGGAAATGGTCAAGTTGAGGCATCTAATAAAACCATTATCAAACTTCTTTAAAAAACTGTCAATGACGTTGGCCATGACAGGAACATCCAACTCAACCCTACTTTGTGGGTATACCACACAAGCATTTGTAGCGCCACTGGTGCAACTCCTTTCGCCCTTGTCTTCATAGCCAAAGCCATCTTGCCCATAGAGGTCGAAATTCCATCTTTGCGAGTCTCCATGAAAGGCCTCATCACTGATGAAGAATATAGATAGTCACAACTGCATGAGTTAGAAATGATAGATGAATGCAAACACAATGCATTGAATCATTTACAAGCATACCAAAATCATCTTTGCAGAAGTTATAACAAAAGGGATACTTGGAAATTTGACATTAGTGACCTAGTTCTCATGCAGAATCCCAAGAATTAGTCAGATAGGGAGAGACCATGGAAATTTGAGCCCAATTGGTTGGGCACTTACATCATCATAGCATCATTTGGTTCTGGAGCATATCAGTTAGCTACTCCTGAAGGTTAACATTTTACATTTGCACAAATTCTATGCATAGCATCAGAAAGCTTGCCTAAAAACTAGATAAAAATACAAATAAATTGGAAAACACAAAAAAAATCACCACCTTGATGAAAACCTGGCAAACAGGTGTCCTAGTGACATCAAAAAAATAAAGAGAATAAAATGACAAAAATAAAGAGAAATAATTTGTCCAATAGTGAAAACTTGGTAAACAGGCCCTTTGGATAAGTACCATGGTGAGAACCTAGCAAACATGCACCATGTGTATTTAGTCATTGTTGTGCCATCTACTGTCACTCTATCTACCTTTGTTCCTAATGAACATACTTTTTCCAACATTCATCATAGCACTTCACCCTGACATCATGACATTTCCGTCCATGGATGACAATGGTTGAAATCAAGTCTTGCATACTGTCCACTATCCATGCTAGCCATACTTTTTCTTTCCATTTAATTTTCCCTGGCTCATTCTCAACTTGACTAGGGGAAATTTTTTATTATGAGATTGTAGTGGGTACTGCACATGATCCCAAAAATTAAAAAATGTCCTAAAAAAAGACCTAAAAATTGAAAAATGTCTTGAGAAAAGACCTAAAAATGAAAAAATGTCTTGAAAAAAGACCTAAAAATAAAAAAATGTCCTTAAAAATGTCATGAAAAGACCACAAAATTAAAAAATGTCTTGAAAAAAGACCTAAAAATTGAAAAATATCCTAAAAAAAGAACTAAAAATAAAAAAATGTCCTGAAAAAGGACCTAAAAATTGAAAAACGTCCTAAAGAAAACACAAAAAATTCCAAAAAATAGAGTCATGTTAGTCAAGACAGTCATGTCAATTCAAGTCTTGATTAGTCTTTGTCATTGTCAAACTACGTTGTCTTTGCGCATTTGCTATGTAGGCAAGGCTCATCTTTGAGCCCCTGAGACATTAGGTTAGTCCTATTAGGTTTGTCAAAATAAATCATAACTCAATCTTGGTCAACAAGACAAATTCATTGGTCATGTCGAACTATGTGGTCTCTTAGTGTATGACATAGGCAAGGCCATCTATTGATGAGCCCCCGAGGCCACACTAGGTCAGGCCATTAGGGTTCATTGCACAATTTTCTCACACACATGAAATAGTCTTTAAATTTATCATGGTCTTTGTCAAAATTCGAACGAATGGTTTACCCACGCGAACTTCTACAATGTATCAATCAAGCATGACAATCATCTTGGCATATCAAAATTGGTCAAACTTAGTCAAACTTAGTCAAACTAGTCAAGTCTTGCTTACTCTTCAGATGTGTCCTTCTGAAGGGTAGCCCTGTCACTTATTCATTTCCTAGGATGTGTTTTTCTTAAGCCTCGTCACAATCATCTGGCATTTTGAGAATTTTCTCACAACATTAGAGATATGTTCCTCTTGACATCCACATTATTCAGGATGTGTCCTTGCTGAATCCAACATCTTGGCATCAACATCATTTGGGATGTGTCCTTTCCGAATCTTGACATCAACTTGGCATTTTTGCATCTATGTTATTCAAGATGCGTCCTTCCTGAATTCAAGATCATGACATCAATGTCATTTGGGACGTGTCCTTTCCAAACTTGACACCAATCTGGCATCTCAACATCGACATTGTTCAGGATGTGTCCTTCCTGAACTTGATATCATTTCAACATCTTGACATCGACCTTGCTCGAGATGTGTCCTTCCCGAATTTGGCATCACTCTGGCATCGACATAATTCAAAATATGTCCTTTCTGAATTTGACATCTTGGCATCATTTAGGATGTGTCCTTCCTAAACCTGACACCAATCTGGCATCTTCATATCACCAACTCAGACACTTTGACACCAGGACATTCAACATTTTCAAAAAACTTGACATCTTGACATCCAAACACTTGGCAAGCACTGGGCATTTAATTTTATGATGTTTTTGTTAATTTCTCATAGTCATGTTGCTTGTTCCTCGAAGATGTCCTAACAATAGGATTTAGAGGAGCAATGAAGTTTCATGAGTTGTCTTGATTGTCTTCACTGTTTGTGGTTGATCATGATCATCCTTGTCTATAACTGTTTATGTCAAGTGATGGTATGACCTTGCACACCTTGATTTACGTCATATCATGGTGTTTGTTGTCCATCATGATAATCTTCCCAATGATGATTAAGAGAAACAATCTATAGTCCTTTGGAAATATGTTGAAGGATTTTCCTTCTTACTAACATCCATCTCCTTCTCTCTGGTCGCCTTGTCATTCTTCTGTCTCTTGATAATATCCTATGACATACAAAAATACATTCACATACATAATCATGTAGACATTTCATTACATTAGACATTCACATTAGATTAAATCAAAATCATAAAACAACCCAATTGCATACAAAAATTCTCATAGCATAACATGACATATCATCACGCAAATCACATGTCAGATAATCCATTTACAATATTGTCATCCATCAGTGCATCCATAATCATGGGCAGGAAATGAAAACAAATAAAAACTTAAATATTATCATCTATATCATCCATGGCATCATAGCATATAATCATAACTAGAACATAGCATTTTCATCATAAATGCATCCATGGAATAGACATACATATAACATCATCATAGGAATCAGGAAATGCATCAAGAAAATATCACATAGGTAGTATAGTTTCATAATCACAACATGTCATCTAAATTATCATCATTATCACATAGCACATTGTCGCATAACATAAAATAGATAGGCCACGACAAAACTGCATCACATATATATATAATCTAAAAAATATCAGTGTCATAGGATAGAGTCAAAGAGATATCCCAAAAATAGAGCTCGCGGGCTCAATAGTCAATAATGTCATAATATAGGAAACACCAATATCTCATGAGGTACTCTCCTCGTCTCCTCGAGGAGAAGATCTAGGGGATCGGTGCTCTATCGGGGGAACCGAGGCCATCATGGTCACTGTCACCTATCCCTATGTGGCGGAGGCATCTGTCATTGTACCCTCTGTCTGGGCTATCTGAGTCGTGTCTGTAACTTGAGCAAATGAGGTGTCTGTCACTGTTGGCTGCCTTTGTACTAACCTCTACCTTGATCTGGTGGACCCATGACTGTGGCTCAAATGATGACTCGAGGCATGCCTGCATGAGTGGTGAGACCTGTGACCTGAGGTGTGCCTTGAGGAGGTAGACCCTCCCGCACCAGTGTGGCCCTTGCTATTGCTCCCACTCCCTAACCTATGGCCACTTCCTATCCTCATCTGTGAGTGCGATAGTATAGGATCTGGTTGCTCGGGAGGCACTGCCTGCTCATACAGGGTCCTGTACTGGCCATACTGAGTGCTCACCCTGGAAAAATCAAGAGCCATATCCCCTGAAGGCCCTGTGCATATCACTGCAAACTCTACACACCACTGTGCTACCTCCTACCTTCGGATCTTAGCCTAATCCTGCTCGACCCTTGCTAGCTCAAGCTCAAGTTTTAAAGCCCTGACCTATGTAGTGCTCTCGTCAAGTCTCCTCTGAAGGTCAGCAACCTGCTGATCTATAGTGGCATCTGCTGGTAGTACTAGCCCTGTCGGCATCCCATCATCTCCCTCCACCATACTCCATCATAGTAGGCACTCTTCCTCATCATCATCATCATCCCCTATGTCCTCCTCTCCCCCAATCTCCATCTCTGCATGCTTCGCCTCCCTCTCATCTATCACCCTCTCCTCTCCTCCAATCTACACCTCTACATGCTTCACCTCCCTCTCCTCCATTACCCTCTCCTCTCCTCCAATCTCCACCTCTGCATGCTCCACTCCCCTCTCTCCCTCTTCCTCAGCTGCCTCTGGAATAGGGTCCAATGGTGCTCTGGCCACTTGCTGCCTCACCCGCCTCTCGTGTCTCCCTCTGTCTCCCACCGGTTCCCCCGTCATCACCATCATCCCCATCTCTCCCTCGACCTCTACCTCTCCCTCTATCACCAACTTGGCCCCCTCATCTAGCTCATGGCACATGTGGAATAATAGATCTCTAATCCACTGGTGTGGGTCCATCTGGATCTGTGAGGGGAATAGGCCTATGTTTCTACCACCATAAGTCAAAATATATAGTGGTTCCTAGATCTGCAATGCCTCCTCTCCATCCCCACTATTCTACCACTAGTCCATCTATCTATTGAGTAGCAAAGGCCATAGTTATGGGCGGTCCCCATGCTATCTCCCAAGACGATCTCACATACTCAGCTGCTCACCAAACTGTCTGAGAACCCGTTGTGGGAAGTACATCTCCACAATCAACTATGTCTACACTGTCTGGCCAATCATATATCGATACTGTTGGCAAAAACTATGATCCGCCTCACCCTCCCACTACCCACAATCCTTGTATGGTTTCTAGATAAATATAGTCATGGTGTCGATCCTATGTCTCCACCAACCTATCTCACCATAATGGCTCTACCATAGCGCACCGACATAGTAATATAAATATGGAATACCATCTGCCAACTGTGGCCTCTCAATCAGTAGGCAAAAAATGGCAATGTGCTCCCATGCCCAGATCATAAGAAGGGTCGTCCTGCAAGAAATACTCTTTGCCCTCCCATATGCAACCTCATGCAACTGATGATATAACATCCCTAATAAACAAGGTCCCCAAGCATAAACCGTCATGTCTCGCCTCATGCCAACAAGTACATCCCCCTAGCCAATGGGAAACTTGTGTCCATGGCGATCTGGAATAACCACACTAGCAATCAATGTCGCTAATAGAGCATCAAATTTCCTGTAGTGCTTTGCCATGAACTCTCACCAGATCTCATACCCCTCAATACCCAATCTAGCACCTTGATCATGATAGTAGCTAATGAATGTCTAATGTCCATGTTGTGGGTTGTAAACAATCCTCTCTCCCCAGATCAATAGGTGTAGAATTCAGTAAACATCCTCGAGGGTAACTGTAGCCTCCCCGGTCGGTAGGTGGAAAGAGCAGGTCTTTGAGTGTCACCTCTCACATAATGACGTCAGGAGTCCCCTATTTTCCTGTACAAAGGGAATATAGGTGACATAATAGAGACCTAGTCGCATCAATCATCATCGCTCTCTATCCGTCAAGCTGTCTCTGAATGCATAAGTCGATGGTCTACTCTCTCGTGTGTAAATAGGCGCTAACTATCTCTGCACATATCAAACATGCATCAACATCTTTTTGAAGCTTGTCATTATCACCTAGTCTAAGCCAATGAAATTTAAAGTTGAAGCAACACTAAGCTACCATTAGTCAAAGTCAAAAACAAATGCATCACGATGTCTTCAATTGTGTCACAATCAGGCGATTGCATCATTTTGTTCTACATTTGCGTCGCTATACAATGATTGTGTCATTATGCTCCATGATTGTGTCTAAAAATTCTACTTACGTCGTGATTTTGTACACATGCATCATCTAATTCAAATGTGTCATTCCTTCCCTCAAATGTGTCTCGATATTTCAAATGCGTTTTTACAACCGTCAAATGCATCTTAAATTGGTAATTGCGTCACAACTACACGCAAATGCGTTGCAACTTTCGACCATGACTTGATAGCCTTTTGCGTTTGCATCGTGATGCATTGAATGCGTCAAACATGAAATTGATTATGGCTTACGTGATTGCAAATGCGTCGCAACACATGTGTTCCTAGTCCTAGAAACCTTATGAAAGCTTGAAAAATGATAAATTGACAAAGTGGGCTAAGGGTACATACTACCAGCTCCGCACCCTCTAGTCATTTGTAGGTCCTGACAATATACCCACTGTGCTCTATGATCGGGATCACCATCTTCTCTATTGCTATCCTCGCTCTGAGCTCTCTAAAATTACTATAGCAAATTTGAAAATGAAATGAGTTTTACCTCCAATTTCAACTATTTATAGGGTAAAAATGGGGTTTTTCACAATTGTTATTACTAGAGACTCCTTTCGCCACCTTTGATTGCTCTTTTGGGTACCTTAAACACATCCAAACTTGAAACCGTCTCGCTGTTACTTTTTTGGTCTTTAAATTAACTTGTTAGGACACTTTCCAAATTTTTCTGTCGCCGGGCCAAAATTTGAAAAATTTCCTAAGGGGGCATCAATATTCCGTACCTTTGTTGGGGCATGACTTTGACTTATTTTCTTTGTCATAATGCGATACGCTGCATTATGACAAAGAGGGGCAAAGTGTAGACACTAAAAATTGATCTAGACCTGCGAGCTCTGTTTTTCACCACATTCATCCTAGCATAATTAAAATATTTAATTATGTCCATTTTCATCTATTAATTAAATAATTATTTAATTATTTAATTAATTCATGTCTCTTTATTCTTCCTGATTAGTTAAATAAATAAATTTTATTTATTTACTTAAATGCATCGCTAATTATCTAATGCCTCCTTATAATTAAATAAATTCCCTAATTTATTTAATTATTCATGTCCACTAATTCATCTAGATTATTTAAATAAATAAATCTTGCTTATTTATTTAAATATGTCAATAACTTACATATTCTTCTTCTAATTAAATAAATTCTTTAATTTGTTTAATTATGGCCACATGTCACTTTCTCCATTTTAAATAAATAAAATAATAATAATAATAATAAAATGATTACTTATTTAAAATGGTCAAAATTCCTTATTTTGGTAGAAGATGGGCATTTATTGCCTACTGTCATTTGATTCTCCATTTTTGAATTAAAATGATTTTTAATTCAAAAAGATTCCTTTTTCCATGCAAAAGTCAAATGACTGTTATTAATTTGATTCCCCAGCCCCTTTTTAGTCATTTTATCCTTATCTCAACTTTCAATTTGTTCTGTCCATTCGAAATTGCCTTTTCTTATAAAATGGTAATTTCAAATTCATTTTCTCTCTCTCAAGCTTTCACGTGAACTTCTGGCTTTCTTGTTTTCATCCATTTTCCTACACACTTAGAGCTTCTCTTAGGCACTTAGAGGACTCATTTTGCATAGGAAAATCCTTCAACACTTGCATAGGACTTGACATTTTCATAGGTTGCTCGAAGAATCTGAGGGCAAACTTCAACTTGCAGCAAGCTAGGAGGTATAATGGAGGTGAATCATGGAGGTTGAAGACGTTCGGTAACATATTTTCCTTTGTTTTCATGTTTTCTCCTTTGTTCTTCATTATCTCTTTGGATTGTTTTGGATTTAATGTTGATAATCTATTAACCCATAAAATTTCCAGAGATATAGTTAGCTTACCAACCAATGTATCTTTGGTTATGTTTGTTACAGTCTAGAGCTCTTCAATAGTACTAGCTTTGACTTTGTAAGAATCAGGCAGGGATCTAAGCACTTTAGTACCAATCTCAAATTCATCTATCTTTTCACCAACACATCTAATACCACACACAAGTTCATTCACTCTTTGCATGAAAGTATTAATGTTCTCATTGTCACCCATTCTCAACCTTTTGTATTTCCCTTTCAAACTCTACAACTTAGCAATCTTCACATTAGCATCACCTTCATACAAGGTTTCCAACTTTTTCTAGATCTCATAAGCAGTCTTCAGATCTATAACATTTTTCATCTCAGAATTAGTCAAAGCACTCAACAAAGATTCCTTAGCCTAGATATTATACTCAACATCTATGATCTCAACAGAAGTAGTAGGACCATTATGTGGAATAATATACATATTACTTGTAATGCTCTAGTAGGGTTCACTAATACATCTTAGATGGCATTCCATTCGAGTCTTCCACAAAGAATAATTTGTTCCATTGGATCTTGGACTATCCTTCTTGTAACTTTCCATCCCATATCACCTTAAGTTGTTAAACTTATTCCAAGGAACCTGCTCTGATACCAACTATTGGCAATACAAGGGAAAACAACTAGGAGGGGGGTGAATTAGTTGTCACAAAAATTCAAAACTTATTCAAATTATTAACCTTATTCTTAGTTTTGATAATTAACCATGAAAGCATGAATCAACAACATGTCAGAAACACACATAACACCAAGATTTTTACATGGAAACCCTGTTAGGGGAAAAACCACAGTGGAGGTCAGTCCACAATATTATACCTTGTTAAAAGTATAATGAAAATAAAATATGGGGAATGCAAATGCATTCAAGAACACTTCCTAGAGCTCACTGCTCAATTACAAGGGAAGACACACTGTCTTACAAAGGGATTTAGATTAAAGCCATCTAGATTTTGAATTGAGAAAATAGCATCTAATAATGCCTTATTACAGTTCCAATTAAGCACAAGAACACTTCTTCACTCTTCTTCACTCTTCTTCACTCTTCTTCACACTTCACAATTCTTCACACTCTGCTCTACCTTCAAATGATATTTGCACATACACACACACTTGACATCCACTAACATACATTTTCACACTTCAATTCGAATAAAAAATCGCTCTTATATATCCGCAACATGAGATTTCATTGCTACAAGTCAGCCACAAAGAAATAATAAAATGACTATAAACTGTCGACCCAAATCATTAAAGATTATCAATGCGAATCAACCAAAGTTGGCCACAACTTAGTGAGGACCCAAAAAAATATCTCCAACATGAAAACACTTCAATTAATTACTCCTCGAAGATCCACAACACTCTTCAACACCATGTTGGCCAAGGATAAGAAAAACATGAACACGCAAGAGAAAATCGCCAACTACGATTACAAGGATCAATGCAGACATACAAAAAAGATAGAGAATGATATAGAAACATCCACAAGCAACATGAATCACCAGATAAGCATCCACAACAACTGAACTAACTAAAATAGTATCATCCTCAATTAGGAACGTTGACTGAAGAAACAAAAAAGTTGTCTGAATGGAAATCTTCATAACTCGATCAAATATTCATGTGGATCTCTGAAACTCGACCTGGATAAACTAGATACACTCAACAACAAACCCTTTAGTCCACAACCTCTTATCATCAATGCATAGAACACACTGATGGACTGAACTTCACTTTACCACTGACAACCTGCAACTTATTTCTTTACAATTTTCTCAATATCCTTGACATATACAGCTTCAAATGCATTTATGCTAATAGTGTTGACATTAATGACAACCACATATCATCAAAAAAACCACAAAATCCAACAACTATCAAGTCTCTCTGTCTCTCTATCTCCCTCTCTCTCACACTCAAATCCACCCATGCACATAAACTCATTAAATATTATATAATATATAGTATATACTATATACTATATACAATATATAGTATATACTATATAATATATACAATATATAGTATATATTATGTAATATATATAATACATAATATATACTATATAATATATTGTATATATTATATATTTAAGTGCTATTATTTCTAGATTGAAATTGTGTAAATATAATATATACTAGATATTTGATATATTATATATATTTTATAGTATATAAATTATATTATATATTAATATGTATGCATAGGGGAAGCTTCAAATGTTATACAATAAATAATGGATATTCATTTGCTTAAAGTTTTTAATAAACCAAATAATACATAAAACCAATATTATATATTATTAATATATAATAAATGTATATAATATGTAATATGTAATATACATTATATATAGTATATTAATATATATACTACATATTATATATTATATATAGTATACTCTCTCTCAAGTATATGTCCCTCTTAGTTATCTCTCTCTCTCTCTTAGGTCTCTCCCTCCAACCCTACATACACAACTCTCTCTCCCCCCTCTATCCTGAAAACCACCTCTCTCTCTCTTAGGTCTTTCCCTTGGGCACCCTACCTAGATAACTCTCTCTCTCTCTCTCTCTCTCTCTCTCTCTCTCTCTCTCCCCCCTCAGGTCTCTCTCTGTTAGTTGACTCCATCCTTGCTCACAAAATCATTAAATATTATATAATATATATTATATTTAATATATAGTATATATTATATCATATATACTAGATATTGTATATATAATATATATTATATAGTATATAAATTATATTATATATTATTAATATATTAATATACCATAATATATTATATATTATACATTATGATATATATTATACATTATGATATATATTATATAATATATAATATATATTATATATAGTATATTAATATATATGCTATATATTATATATGATATATTATTTAACATATATTATATATAGTACATATCAATATATATATTATATATGATATATTATATGACATATTTAATACATGATATGTATTATATAAATAATATATTATATATTATAGTTAGTATACTCTCTCTCTCCCTCTTAGGTCTCTCTCTTTGGTCTCTCTCTCTCCCTCTCTCTCTCTCTATTTCTCTAGTCTCTCCCTCCCACCCTAACTAAATAACTCTCTCTCTCTTACTAGCTCTACATCTCCCTCTCAAGTCTATCTCTCCCTCTATCTCTCCCTCTGATGTCTCTCTCTCTAGTCTCTCCCTCGCTCTATCCCTCCCATCCTACGTACACAACTCTCTCTCCCTTCCTTTATGCCTCCCACTGCCTCTATCTCTCTTAGGTCTCTCGCTTCAACACCCTACTTAGATAAATCTCTATCTCTATCTACCTCTTAGGTCTCTCTTTGTCACTTGACTCCACCTGTGCAAACAAACTCATTAAATATTATATAATATATATTATGTATAATATATAGTATATATTATATAATACATACAATATATTATATATATATTATATAATATATATTATATAATATATACTAGATATTGTATATATTATATAAATTATATTATATGTTAATATGTATGCATATTGTAAGCTTCAAATCTTATACAATTAATAACGAATATTCATTTGGTTAATTTTTTTATAAACCAAATAAATCATTAAATAAATATTTTTTTAACTCTCTCTCTCTCACGTCTCTCTCTCCATCTCCCTCTTAGGTCTCTCTCTCTCGCTCGCTCTCTCTCTCTCTCTCTATCTCCCTCTCAAGTCTTTGTAGTGCCCTCTGTGTTTCCCTTTGGTTGTTCATTGTGATTTGGTTCATCTCTTTTGTTGCGGTATTGTCCTATGTTTCATTGTGTGATTTGGTATTGCTTAGTAGGTTGTGTATTTGATTTAATTTGGGTTAATTAGTACTTGATTAATTATTACATTTAAATAAAGGTTATCAAAATTAAAAGACCTTGGGATAATTAAAATAAAAAAAATTGTGTAATTGAGGTATTGATTAAATAAAATATTATCAATGTCTTTAGTTGGTTTAAATAAATTAAGATTGCGTTCTTGTATAGAAGTATTAAAATAAATAGATTTGTGTAAAAAAATAAAAACAAAAGAGTAAATCTATAAATAAAATTGTAAATAACTATAATTTATGATGCAATATTAAAATAAAATGAAATAAATAAATAGTAATAAATAAATACAAGGTTGTAATCTAGGATTATAAAATACAAATAATTGGGGGTTAAAAGATTTACCCATTTGTGTGAAATGGGGTGCTTATTATATTACCCCTAAATATATTTCATAGTTTTTGAAGTTTAAAGGAAATACTATTAATGGATTATTGAGTTAATAAACTAAATTAAAATTAAATAAAATGGGTTGAGAGAGTAGAGTCTATCTAGGACTAGCGGTCTTGGATTTTGGGAGTTTTTCTTGTTTTATTTCGCCTGTCCTTATCCTTAAATCGGTTTAGAAAATTCGTGAGTGGGGGGCAGCCAATAATTCCTTTAAACTATCTTGAGAAAAAACTAAAAGAAGAAGATTGAAAAAATAAACGGTTAGAGTGGTTTGGCCAAAAATTTGCTCATCTCTTATCAACCCATTTTGGCCATTTTTTTCAAAATCGGGGGTAGTAGGATGTGGTTTTTTTTGCTAGTTGATTGGTCTGAAAGCCTCAACTAGCTAAAGCTTAGCTACGGCCATGACCAACAATATTCTCCTCACCTTCCTCACCCAATTCCAAATCTCCAACTCTCAGTGTTGCAAGAGGTGAAATGAGTGGAGCTTGATTCCAAACCAATGGAAGTGCAAAGGACTCCAATTATTCTCTGAAAGAGAGTTGATTTAGATTATTTCAAGTTTGTTGGATGCATATCAATATGATATTCTACTTAGTTAGATCATTAAATGTTGTTGAGTGTAGTTTATATCGTTTGAATTTAACTTGATCCACTTGGTAGGCACTTTCTTATGGGTTAGCATGAAATTTCTAATTCCAAATTGAATGATTTGTTTCTACTCTCCATACTAATGGATATCTATTTCTAAATGAGATTTACTTTGTTTTTTTATTTCCTTTTGTATCCAAAATTATTAGTCACAGGGACCATTTGTAGTGCTAGTGTACTTCATATGTTTTTTATCACAATTGGAGTTGCCCAGAAGTTCTACAAAATTTGTTTTCCATCTGCTTGTGCTCTGTTGTGGGTGTCACAGAGGTATGAATGATGTTTAGGCCTAGGGAATGAAATCTTCCAAGCTTTTATTTATTTGTTTTCCAATGGGAGAGAATTAACTCATAGATTTCACAACACCAACCTAGCTTTATCCGTTGATTGCATTGTTTTGCTGGGAAGTTCCTGACTTTACTAATCTAGAACATTTTTACCTCTTGAATCCTCTTCATGCAGTTTAGTTCATGGTTGATGTCTCATTAAGATTCTCCAAAAGCTATTACCATGTCTTGCCAATGTTACCACATCTAGATTGATAATCTACAATTATGGCATCCACACGATCTACTAAACATTTACATTCTATTAGATATTTTTACTATAAATGGTTTATACCATATCCCTTATTAGTTTTGGTAAAAAAAAATCATCTTTGCAAATAATTCCTCTTCAAAGAGGGCAGGAAAGACTAGCTCTTAAGACATGAACTATTCCTAGATCAAATGTTATTATAGATTGAGAACTTCATGGAATAATGCAATTATGTCTCCTAAACTTACGTCCTATGGGGAAATTTTATTGGAAAATGACCCTAAAGTATCCCTTGTTAGCTTTGGTCAAAGTTTTCAGTTTTTTTAGTCTTTCCTCTTCAAAGATAGTGGGAAAAGGTTGGCCCTCAAGGCATAGCTATGACTGGCTCAAACGTCATTAAAGGTTGAGCACTTTACTATATAATTTTTTTTTATGTCCACAACTCCTATGCGCAAGTATCCTCAATCATAACACTTCTAAAAATAGGGATAGTGTTTTTAATATTTGTGATCATACTATCTCCCTTGAAAAAGATATGGTGTATTTTCATCCTTGATCATACCATCCTCCTTGAAATGGATAAGCCTCATTTTCATCCTCAATCATACCATATTCCCTAAAAATGGATAAGCCTTCTTTTCACCCACACGATCATTTTCCTTGAGATTCTTTTTGGAAATGGTTCACATCTCTCAAAATAATTTCTCTTGCAACAATATTGGAGATGAATTTATTTGCAACGTAGCAATTAGAACATACTCAAAGGTTCTTAACATCTCTTACCTAATTCACAACCCATATTACTTAACAATAAGGATTGAGAATTCAAAGGGAATTTCTCTAAAGGTATGTGCTTTAAATTCGATTTTTTTCACAGGTAACCAAATCGAAACAAAATGTTGAAATTTGTAAGTGGGGACAAACTGGCACTAGTAGAAAAAGTCACGTGGTTACATTTTCAAATGAAAATAAGTAAATTCGAATCATTTATCAATAAGAAATTGATTACTACAAAATTTGGAGTTCAATAGTACAGATTAAATACCAAGATTTTCAAAGAAGGCCTATAAGACTCACTGAGTGTCGTCTAATCCTATAAATATGGCAATCACTTAGCATTATTCAAAATATGATTTAATTAAGCCCTTTTCATCTTCATCAATAATTTATTGATTAAGCATGATGTTGGGAATCCCTTGAAAGCATTTGTGTTGATAATCGATAGTTAGGATTTATATTTGATATTTGACTCTTGTATGGGGATTCTATACTTTAATCTACAATTTCTCTTCAATGAGAATGCTATATGTCTTTCTTCGATAAATATACTCATATAAATCATCAAGCGCTTCCATTAAAGCATGCTTATTCTCAAGTCTTGCTTTCAGTTCACTCCAATCTCAATACATGTATGTCCTTTCCTTATATTTCACGAGTGTAAAACTACCTCTATTCTGTCCACTATCACTAGGAATGAAGAGGGATTAGTGCACTCAGCCTTCTGAGCACCCCTCTTTATATATTTATATGTAAAATATAAATTATCACCTTTCATCCTAATCGAGTCAACATTGAGTAACAAGAATAGTTATATGTTTTATTTAGTATAATTTTAATTATATTGATTAGAAACATAAATTATTTCCATATTAAATAGAGAATTATAAGGATTAACTTAGTCTCATATGGTTTTAGTGGTATGGATATATGAAGGGGTTTGGAAGTTATTTATAATATCCTTAAAATTATTCCTATCTAGTCATTTATGTCAATACGATATGTGAAGACTTTTCAACAGTTAATAGTTAATCTTGTAACTTGCATTATTATCGCAGTTATTATTAAGCTTGAATTTATTGTATTTATTAATCCTCCTCAAGGGTAGAGAATGTATAGGAAGTAGAACTCATGACTTTTTGAATCGAGTGATGGTAATTTCATCACTTCATTGAAAGGAATATACTTAGAGTGATTTTATGATTAAGATGTCTAATGGACCTTTGGTTTGTTAGCAGAAATTGGTGTTGGTTGAGAACCTATCTTCTAAATAAATAAATTATGTAAAAATCATTATTGATGACTATAGGGACTATGTTTGACATGTTGGTGATATGCATTCACTAAATTTTCATGAAATGATGTATTAGTCTCTTTGGATACACTAACTCATTTAATTGCAAAATCCGATGAAACTATTCGACAAAATATGTAAAATTCGATGTTCATCAGGTGCTTGTAAAATTTGATGTGTAATTTTCAATTTTTTGAAAGTTTATCCCTGACGTTCATCGAAATTTTGACGAACTTGGTGTTCATCGAAATGTTGGCTTTGATTTTTGTCAAATTTTTGACAAACATGAAAAATAGAAAAAAAATCAAATTGTAGTCGACATGAAGAAAAGGGAGTTCGTGCCTTGATTTATTGTGACAGTGTTTTGCTCTACTTGAGACAGTTTGTGGAGAACTAAGGACGATTTTCTTGGGAAAAATCAGAAAAAATTCAAGAAGATATCTCCAAGTTGAGGGTAGTCATTGTATTTTTGCATAATTTAGTTTTAAAGTCAGATTTGTAGTTCCAGGTTTGAAAATCATATTTTAAAGTAACATCTCATCAGATTTCATTTTTAGAAGTTAAGGGTTTTGAGAATTTCATGTGCAGATTTTGTTGTGTGGAATCACCATAAGATCACAACCAAGGAACATATTCTTGTGACTATAATTATGTGATCCATAACTCTATTGTTCATGTGGCATAGTTGTGCTATAACAAATACAAGATGCATTCATGTGTGACCCAAGTTTAATGTGGCTATGTTGTGATAGAAATGGAGGCACTCATATAATGTAGTTAATTCATGTTGTATAATGTAGGTGTCAATCATCATTAGGTGCATTCAGATTGTCTCAAGTTTAACAGGTTAGGATGTAATTATAGCATGATCGAAGAGTGATTACCTCTTGCTGCAATAAAGAGCCTATAACTCTGGTTGATATGCAAAGTGGTTGTGTTATATCAATTATGTAGTGCATTCAAGCACAACCCATGTTTAATGGGCTATTTTAGAGAGTGATCAAGATTTTCTAACCTTATGAATGTTACTTGACATATATTTGCATAATCTCAAATTCCTTTAGAGGCTTTTGAAGTATCAATGCATCCTATATAGAGTTTAGATTGATTTCTTCTAATTAAAAAAATAAATAAATGATGCATTTCCCTATAATTAGATAATGTGGAGATCTCTTAAATCTGTCCCAGCACACTATCCTCTTTGGCACTATATTCATTACTCCAGCTACTAGGGTTTTGCATGTGACATATTTAATATCTTCATGACTGTGGCTTTCAAAATAGATCTCAATCTTTGCTTTAATCCTTTTCATGGTAACCCCTGAGCTCCATAATCCACCTTCAATCTCTTTTAAGAATGTTTTCTTAAGCTAGACTGCATAGTATGCATATAAAGAAAGTCCTTCAAACCTGCCATTGTTCCAAACCACCACTCACTACCTTGCTTAAAATGTTGCCTCCATAAGCACAATAACATGTTTTAAAATCATGCTTGCTAGTGATTGACCATTATGGTCATCAATTTCATCATGAAGATACAATGAGATTTTTGTCTTCAAAATCAAGGCATTATGGAAGATAACAATGCAAATTGTTTTTTGTGTACGATTCAATTTTCTTGTACATTTACTACTTTGCTAACTTCCTTTAAGACTGGGTATTGCACCCTCAACTACAATCTCAAACATCTCACTCACTATCACTTGAAGATTCCTTTCATGAGCATCCTTCTATAAAATCAAACTATGCCCTATAGACTGCCTACTTACTATAGGGGACTCATTGTTTCATGGTATTGTAGTTCTTAAGATCCTTCAACCTTATTGACACTACTTCACAGTCCACAAGGTATTATTCACTATTCTCCCATCTTTGATGAGTCTCAAAACACTGCTCAAACATGCAATCCACTACCTCCATTATACATTAATGGCTAAGAAGAAACATTGAACCTATGGTTACCACTGTTACTTGATTTGGACAATCATTCCTTGATTGCATCTGCCTTGTATAACACTACCAAAAGAATTTGAAAAACCCTTAAGGTCAGCAAGGGGGTAAGAAAACTCATTGTTAAAATCTCCACTTTACTATGCAAGGTTTGAGCTTTATTATCTTGTCACTGCTCAGCCTCTTTTTGACTATCACATCTCAAGTGACTATCATTCTTCTTACCATAGATTGCATTTACAAATGTCACTAAGCTATATAGTGTGCTTGTTATTGGCTACAATCTTTAGATTGCAATATTTTGTTATTACCCACAATGTCTCAATCTTTCTGGTATTGCAACCTCACTAATCCACTATAGTTATTGTTTATGTTTCTATAGAGGCCTAGGGTTTGTACCCTAATCATGCTCTTGCCAATGCTTATGTTATTTTTTATTAGGGCTATCTCAATGTTGAGGGCCCTAGGGATAAGCTCGTCATAAGAAGTGACACATTGCATCTTTAACTAAAAGGATAAATTCGTATTGACATTAGCAATGATGATTCCAACTTGTTGCTCCTTAGGAATGGGTCACTTGCTCTTACTAGCTCGCTACCTCCATTGTTGTAGGAAGTTTGTGATCAAGTTCAATATTTTGATTTTAGGAGTCTTAACGGTTGGAAATCATAGTAAAATCAGAATTTAATAAGTTTTGGAATTAGCATTTTAAAGTGTTTTTGGGGTCATTAACTTTAGACTATCTTCTCTTTTGCAGGGGTGGTTGCATGCCAAATTTTTTTGGTGTAAAATATCGAAATTATTAGATTATGTTACCTGTCTATGAATAAAAATTATTGGAGTGTGAGTTTGATATTTTTTGAAGATCTAAATAGTCAAGCTTGGTAAAGAAAATCATGTCAGATAATATTAGTCCATAACAAAATGAAGAGACACTTGATAGATTGTGGGCTAGATTGAAAAGAAAGGGTGATGGGAAATGTTATTGTCCTTGCAATAATTGCAAGGGCTCAAAGACGAGATGACTTTTAATCACAACAGCTGAGAAACATTGTAGACAACACAATTACGTTGAAGGGAGGCATGATTATCGTCCATTGGTAAGTTGTTCATTATATGTGTTTATATTGATTGAATTTGTAAATATTTATATTGTTTTAAAATTATATATATATATATATATATATATATATATAATCTCTTGATCATGATCATGGTTTATTTGTGTCAATCATTATTATAAAGGTGGGGTCCCGTAGGGTAGATGATATGGATTATCATGGCTCAAGGAATGTGGTTTTGCAAGCGGACGAACATGGAGCTGTGAATATTGAAGATGAAGTTAATGATCCTATGGAAGAAGATGATCATGCGCTAGAAAACATAATTGAAGATGATGGTAGAAATACATTGATCCATGACACATTTAGTGGCAGAGCTGATCATGATGATCAAGATGACTTTGATGATGTTCATGATTTACCTGTAGTTGAGAAGGCATATGAGCCTCTTTATGAAGGCTTCGAAATAACTCTTCTCTCTATTGTATTATTGTTGTTGAACTTGAAGGTTATGAATGGTTTATCAAACATAGCTATCTCACAGATTTTAGGGTATGTCATATATACCATCTTATTTCATCTATTTTAATTGTTGTTAGTTCATCACTAGTAAATAAAGGATGAAAAATGTACCATTAATATTCTTTATATGAACAATTTTTTTTTGTTGTAGATTGATTGGTGAATTTTTGTTACCTATTTTACCTTGCTCATACCGAGATTTATATGCCATTATGAAAAATATCAAAATAGAGTATCAAGCAATAGATGCATGTCCCAATGATCATATTATATATAATACACAATAGGATTTTGCAGCAAAATGCCTAGAATGTCATATCAGTAGATATCAAATAGATCAACTAACAAAAAAGGTGCCTCACAAGGTTCTTTGTTATATTCCCATTATTCCATGTATGCAACAATTATTTAGGTGCGAAAGCTTAGTGCAATTTATGGATTACCATGCATGAAATAGAAGTGGAGATGACATTCTTCGAATGCCTGCGGATGGTTTTGACTTTCATTGGGAGCAGACAGTGTCAATCCATTTAGAGAGTTGAAATCTATTTACTCAGTGTGGCCTATTTTTGTTATCAACAATAGCATTCCTCCATGGATGTCAATAAAGAGGGAGCACATAATGTTGTCAATGATTGTTCCAGGTATTTATTTACATCAATTTTCTTTAACGTAGTAGCATATTTGTCTTATTTGTTGCATAATGACTTATATTTTTTTCATTCAATAGTCATGTACATTAATTTATATATATTGTAGTAAAATGGTTATAATAATTATGTAATGTTTATGTTCATTCAACCAGGTAAGTACCTAGTTAAAGATATGAATGTATATATCGAGCCTCTTATCGACAAGTTACTAAAGTTATGGAATGGTGTCACTATGTATGACGTCTCCAGACCAATAGGACAACGACAATTTCAATTCCATGCAATGCTTGTATGGACAATTCATGATGCCCCAGGGCTAACACATTTTTGTGGTATGTTATAATGTTCGACTGCACGTTAACAATATTTACTTTGATGAAGTAGATATCATGCATGTTTTTAAAATAATCTATTCATTATATATAATTAAAAAAATTGACATACTTAATCCAATTATATATCATCTTGCATGTCTTCAAACAAAGGGAAAATTTTCATGTCCAATTTGTGGTCCAAAAATGAAATCTCGTCATTCAACAAGTTTAGGAAAGTAGGTGTTTGATGAGTATAGGCACTTCCTCCATAGAAATCATAAGTATCGAACTATTGAAAAACATCTTTTCAATGGGAAAGAGGAGACTACATCAAAACCACAAAGAATGTCACTTCACCTATGGAAGTTGGAATTTAATAGAATTAATTGTCAAGGTTATACATCTAATCAAATTGTTTATCTATCATATATGATATGTTTTGAATTTATATTTTTATATTGTGTTGTGTTTATGCATGTTGTAATTGACAATGATTATCGTTGTTAATTTGTTTAACTTATATACTTCATGAAGGTCATCAAGGCATTAATGGTCAGCTTCCACAGGGACTGAAAAGTTATTCCAGAAAATTTAGTAGGTTGTCCTACAATGAGTAGCTACAAATTGTGCATTTTTTGATACAATGCATATTAGAAAAAATATAACAGAAATGCTATAGAAAATATTGGATGGAAGGCATGACAAAGAAAAAATTGTCAAAATTTGTATCGAGATTTAGGAAGCCAATCATGCAATGAAAAATGTCACTCAATTAAATAGCGATGGAGACCAAATTAATATAAGTTCCCTTCCTTGGTTATTAACAGAGCAGCAAAGCAATGCTATAAAAGAAGTCATAGAAAAAAATTTGATTTCTCACAGGATTTGTTGCGAACATAAACAATATAATAACAAAGAAAGGTGAATTTTTGTTAAGGATGAAAACACATGATTGGAATACCTTCATTAAGGTAATTATTCTTGTATATTATATACACTTGTATAATGCATGTACTTTTCAATGTATTGTGTTTACTAATTTTGAAAAAATAATGAAAAGATCATTTTATAATTGTTGCAGTATGTTCTACCTCTATCTCTCCTAGACAACTTTGACAACAATTTCAAGCTTGAGTTATATATGATCTTGGAAAATGCATGAGGTTATCGAGATTTTTTCAATTCACTGTATACATCTTATAATTGCCATTTATTTTACTTTTTATGTAATATACTGTATATTTTTGTTAAATCTCGTTAATATATTTGTGCCTTGAATCACTTGTAGATGGATATCATCTAAAGAAATCCATAAAGAAGATATAAATTATTGGAAGAGAAAATTTTTTTGTCTAATGTGTGAAATGCAAAGGTGTCTACCTTCAACATTTTTCAATGCACAAGAACACTACCTCATACACCAAGTTGAGGATATTGAATTGTGTGAACCTGTACACACAAGGTTAATGTGGATGGTTGAGAGGAACTTGAAATTTTTGAAGGATTTGGTTAGACAAAGAGCACATCCTGAGGGTTCTATGGTGGAGGGATATATAGTATACCAGACCATGGTGTACATTAGTGAATATCTTTCTAAGTTTGCAACAAAGATCCATGTAGATCACATTTGGGATCCCAACTCCATTAACAAATTCGAAGGGGAGTACCTGTTGGGGAAAGGTAGGTTGAAGAAAGTGAGGTAATTATAAGATGGTCATGGAGATTAATTGGAATACATTTTACATATGGTTTTTATGTATATTGTACTTATTTAATTTTTAATCTTCAATATACATCAATTATAATTTAAGGTTGTATACTGTGGTATTTAACTAATTATACGTCGTTTGTGAGTTTCAATTTTTTTTGGTACAGTTGGTCGAGAGTGGGATGCACTACATTTTTATGTTGCCAACAATCTTGATTGGATGACGGTATGGGTTGAACGATGTCAATAATCTGGTTGCGCATTAACATGGGAAGGTGTGGCTTCATTAGTTAAAGAAGCTCATCGTAATGGAGATTCCAATGTTACACAAAGGGAAATTGATTTAGTATATGGTTTAAGAAATAAACAGGTATGTATAAATATATTAATCACCCATATTATTTAATTATTTTCAAGTATATTGATGTATATATATGTTGAGATTGCTTTCTTTGCATATATTTTTCCAAGAATAAATATGTTTATCAACTAACGATATTGCAATAATTTTTACATGTTTGACATATTGTAGGTGAAACACCACAAGGCTATGTGGTGTAATGGTCATAAATTTCAAATCAAAATGTTGGATGACATGAAGAAAACTTGTGATTCTGGTATAACTACAGTCTTTTAGGTGACTAATGTGTCATCTAGAAGAGACATACATCCAGAAGTCTCAAAAAATTGATACTATGGGATTTTGGATGATATACTTGAGTGTGACTTTAAGTCCTTTAGATTAATTTTGTTCGCCATCCTATGGTACATGCTACGATTGAATGAAAATGATCCTGAGAGAACTATTATTGAACATGATAATGGATTTACCATGGTTAATACAAGGTTGATTGAGTGAGTTGGAAATGAGCCCTATGTTCTTCCAAGCCAATGTCAGCAGGTATTTTACTTAGAGGTTCTAGGTAAACCGGGTTGGTCATTTTTTGTTAGACACGACTCAAAAGGAATGCCAGTAAAGTATAATGTGGTGGAAGAAGAAGATACCGAAGAACTAGAAGATGATGTAGATGATGTAGATGATGATATCCCTGACGAAGATATCGAAGAGGAGGAACTAGATCATGATAATGTAGGAGTTAATGTTCATGAAGATGATATTCGTGTGGATGATGACATTATCGAAACTGATATCGATGACAATGATGATGATATGACTAATCCTAATAATGTCAAATTTGGATCAGATGATATAGACAAAAAGTTGGATGAAGAAAAAGATCAATGACATTGAAATGTATAAGTTATGTGATTATATTATCTACTTGATAGAATTATATTTGACTTATGTGGTTACATAATTAATTCATGATATTTTTAATTTTTATGCCATTACATAATTAATTTAATGATGTACTTTTTAATGTTTGAAAGGTCAAAAAATTAAAACATTTCAATAGTGATGTTCACAACCTTGAAATTAGTGTGTTTTATGTTTCATGTGATCATAAAAGATTAAAAAGTCAGTTGTAGAGGTGGTTGTTCAGTGGTTGATGTGTATGTTGGTTCTTTTTATAATGTAACCAAGTTTTTCTTCTAATCTACCTATGGAATTTCCAATTCCAATCGAAGGCAGCTCGAAGGACCTGGACCAACTGACGAGGACTTTAAAAGCCTCCTATGCTTCAGGCTCTGTAAGACCCGGAAGGTGATCCCTTAACGTGTTTACAACCTCTGCACCATTATTATAAACAACATTAACAATAGCAGATGATCTCACTTAATAGCTCAACATGATAAGATAATATCAACTAGAATTGGTTGTTCATAAACAATATCAACTATCTGGAGCATGAGATAACTAAACACAATCTATTGTATAAGATAGTCAATGATTTGCAATTTGTAGCAATCTCTAGGAAAAGACAAACAAATACTGAACTACACTAATAATTACAACTTAGATCAGTGCCGTATATCCATTGCAAGAGTCAAATTCATAAGCACCTAGAGGTTTATAATAGATTTAATACATCACATATAAGATCCTTGACAATATTGCATTACAATTTCATTAGTATGCATTCTAACCTAGGACTACTTATCAAATCCTTATACAACACATATCCGCCTATAATACCATTCAAGCATTT
Organism: Sequoia sempervirens; assembly: GCA_007258455.2. Classification (NCBI taxonomy): domain Eukaryota; kingdom Viridiplantae; phylum Streptophyta; class Pinopsida; order Cupressales; family Cupressaceae; genus Sequoia; species Sequoia sempervirens. The sequence continues at coordinate 817,022,325 of VDFB02281492.1, forward strand.
TGATTAATTCCTTGAATTAAAGCTAAAATAGAATCATACACACCACAACAGTGAGATGGATAAAACAACCCTTAGTTATTTCATTCAAAGTTGGATATGCATGTACAATGGAGAGACATGAGCTTGAATTTTCATTTCAACTCAAATGCTAGTACTGTTATACAACATTAAATCTCTATGAACTCAAAACCTATTACATAATGACTCAAAACCTAAATTGAATTTCTCTAAAACCATCAGACTTTACAATTTTCTCTGCAACTTCACCTAGTCTCGAAAAAAATTATCTAACTTGCTAACCAGTACTTCTGGCCTTGAAATCCTTCTTATAGAAAATGAAGGAGAAAACAAACACCAGGCCAGAAAGTACACCTGCCACCATTCAATTGGAGCACCTGGTGATATTCCAAAATTTGTTACAATAGCCACCACCTTGAAAAATATTCTTGTTCATCATATCAATTGAGGAATGTTGATGCAAAAAACCACAAGAAAACCGCATCGAGAAAGTTGTCAACACAAAACTGAAACTGTTGTAACTACAACATCTGATCTTCCACATGTTAGTAGTTCACTCCTTCTACTCCTCCTCATTCAAATATTTAGTTAGCCAATTATGGTACTCATCATCAGTCGGCCAGTCAAAATTAATTACCTCATCCATCTTGGTATTATAAGGTGTGTATTTTAACGCTACATGATTCACATCCCTTTTAGAAGATTCCAAAAATGAGCTAGTACTAATGATTTTATCCATACAGCTCACCAAAAAATCACAGCCTGACTCATCACAAATTGAATTGATTTGATCATTGATGGCCTCACTTGCTTGAGCCTGCCATTGTTGAAATGACCTTATTTTCCCTTGCTCATCAATTATATCAGGTAACAATGTGTTATCCCAATCATTGAAATTCTTCACCAGCTTCCTAGTCTTCCTACTCAAGTCATCTGGTAAGGTTTGAAAACTTTGCAATGATTTTACTAACACATGAGTAGGCTTTAATGATTGGGGCCTATTATTTATATCAAACCTTGAGGCCTTATACATGATATCTAGATCACTGGCCCTAGGGATCCAATTTTCAATTATTGGTATCGCTACTTTTTGATCCCTATCAATATTCTTTAGTACTGCTAATAGCAAAGAATATAAAGAATGTATAGATAGCAATTTGCTATCAACCTTTTCATTTAAATGCCTCAAAACAGTAGTAACAATTTCCTTTTTCTCTAAGAGAGATCCCTCCTCACTTTTGTTTAATGATGCCTACAATTCCTCAATTTTTTGCAAGTGCTGCTTCTTTGTAGGATCGATAGAGCACTCTGTTTCTTCTTCAACTTCCTCTAAAGAAAGGGTGAGGACAGGATTCTGACTAGGAGATCCTAGTGTGGAAACAATTGGAGAAGTAGGAGGCACTAACCCTATTGTGGAAGGTACTGTACTAGTTCGTGGAGCACTTGATGTCTCCCCAATCTGCTTATACCTAAACCTCTCCACTTCAGTTTGCAACTCAACATTTTTCTGTTGCATCTTGTTGTACTCCTCAATGAAAAGGCTATATTTTTTGATTAAGCTCTTCCTTTCAGCTTCCTCCCTTTTAGCAGTATTTTGGGCCAATTTGGCCACATTCATAGTCAAATTAGTGGCCTTAGTGGTTGAGGTCTCTAAATCTCTCTTTATTATCAATCCTCCCTTGAAATTTGGATTAATATCAGAAACATCTGGTTTTCTCCCTCGTGGGGCCAATGCCCAAATTGCCAGAGTTTCATATTCCTCACTGAAAGCAGAGTTTTGCAATGTTGCCTTGACCTCTTCTTCAGAGTCTTGAAAGGGATTCTTAGACTTCATAATAGCATTAAAGGCTACTGCATCGACAATGTCCCATTTAGGCAGAATTAATACACCAGTCTAACTCACCAGTTTTCTTCCTTCTTTAGGAGTGATGTTCTTGAATTCTTCCATTAATTCAACTTTTACCTCCTTGTCATTCTCCTGGTCTGACCTATCAAGCCTTAGTTCTCTTCTTGCCTACATTTATCTTGATACTCTTAAAACTTCATCCTCCATACCAATTGCAAGAATACAAGATTTTTTACAAATATATTGTCATCTAGAAACTCCTTGCATGCCTCCATTCTTGCATCTTGTACACTTTTACCTTTCATATCTAAATCAGATAAAACTAATTAGCTGGCCTAGGAGGGGAAGGCATACAAACTTCCATGTCTTGATCAGTAACAATAGTCTCATCCATCAGATCCTCCTGTGGTTGATCAATTCTTTGCCTCTTAGAGCCTGGCTCAGATGGTGGTGATGAGGGATTGTCTTCCGGTGATGATTCTATTAAATCAATAATTTTAATTGCCCAAGTCACTTTGAATTTTGGACTTGGTTGTGGAGGCACTTTCATAATCTATTTTCCTTTTTTGTCCACTTCTTCTTCATCACTGATACTATCCTTTTTCCACCTATAAATGGGCCACCTTTTCGTAGGCTGGTATGTTGTCCTTGTTTCAATTGGTCTACCACTTTGCTCTTGTACACCCAGACTCAATTCTAAATTTACCTTTTTTGTTCTCAATGTGTCCATAATTTCCTTGAAGTTTCCCATCAGAAAATTAATTTTCTTACGGTGGGGACTGAACTCCAACAGTGGATCATATTTTGGATCCATTTTGTGCACAACATCTAGTAGCTTACCATAAGCTATCCATTTCTCCTTGTTCAACTCCTGTCTAGTCAAATCAAATTCATTTCTAATGAAGTCTTCAAGGAAATTAAACTCATGCACAAATTTTTTAGCTTTTATTCTTTTTCTGAAAAGAGCAAAGAAACCGTCAGGATCATGTTGCCGCTTTGGTCCACACCTCAAATGGTAATCATTAAAGAAATTATCAAAATGCATCCAGCCTCCCTTTGAAAATACAAAATTAGACACCACTATATAACCTGGGAAAAATGTTCCCTTACCCCTTCTAGTGAGGTTGTCCTCATGAATACAACTTATCTGCCACATAACTTCTGCAAATCCCACTCTTGGTTGCACATTGTATGGCAATATATGAGGGGCTCCCTAAAAACCATATACTCTCAAGGCAGTGCTGACTGGGTATGGGATATTGTCACCCCAATTATGGTAAACCTTCAATTCTGGCTTCCTCTTCTTTGGCCTGAGGAAATCATGTAATTCCTTAGGGATCCTAGGTATATTCACCATTGATCTAGCCCTTAATATGGAAGCAAAACAATTATCAAATTGCACATAACTAGTGCTTTCCTTATTACAAGATAAATCTGTAGCCCATATCTGTATTGGGAATCTTTCTCCATCAATTGATTTCCTTAATTTCATCCTCTTAGAGAAAAATTCAGCATTCTTAAACAAAAAAATATGCATTAGCATAGAATACCAAAAGAATTGAGTGTCAATATCATTTTTTTACAGCTTTGATGGCCCTTCATGCATCCTCTTAGCCAAGAAATAAGTGAAGTCATAGGTCACAGAGAAGTTAGGGTGTTGTATTTGAACCCCCATGAATATATAAGTAATGGGCATTACCGTACTAGGACTGAAACCCAAAATTTGACATAAAGAATAGAAAGTGGCCAGGAAATGGTTTGCAAAAAAAATTAATTTGAAAGGTTCCTGGTCACTGGGGTTGATATGAAATTTTGAACCTCCCGCCTTAGCCAAATGAGGTGGAAGCAACCTTTCTCTAAAAAAATATTTCAGCTTTGCATACTCCTGCTTCATTTCCTCAAGGTTGATAGGAACCAAGTCTTTGCTCGGTTCACTCAAGTTAAAAATATGTTGGATGTCTTCTCTGTTAATGCTCAATAGAACCTTTCCATCATTGTCCTTGATTATCCATGTAACAAGGTCATATCTTGCAGCCACTATCCTAAGCAGCTCTACATTAGGGAATACATTTGGTACCACTAGCTTCCCCATATCATACATCCATCCATTTGAAAAAGGGTGAGGCAAATTCCTCTGTTTGTACCACAATTTGAACAATTCCAATCCAGTGAGGGGAGCCCTAGCATCGACAATGTTGGAGCAATTATACACTAACCCTTCCCCCTGGATTTTCCCTCACATTAGGACCAATCCCTTCCTCATATCATTTGTTGATGAGGGGAATTGATCTAGGAAATCATCATATAAGTTTCGTTTCAAATATTCAGTCTGGCCAGAATGTTGCTTGGGCGGTGCCATCTCAAACAAACTAGGGCTTCTTTACAACATTATAATTCAGATAGCTAGGACTAACCAGAGATAAAAAATTACAAGATAAAACACTACAATTTCTCACAACTATAATTAAACTATAGCCCTCACACATTCATCAACAAGCTCATAGCACATCCAGCTAATCCTTTCCCAAGTTCAAATGCAAAATGACCGGGAGGCACAAAAAATAAACTCACGACTTTGTTCACAAAACTCCCAAATTTTAGCTACAGAAAATCGCAATTCTACCTTCGGCTCTGAAACTGCTCCGTGAAATAGTTGAATGCTTTGTGATACAGACCAATTAGGAAAATTGATTTTATTGTTGATCAAATTACGCCAGCAAGTGTCTCATTCGCCATTAAAGCTCAATTTCACACTGCATGAACGACTCCAACCATATTTGATGCAGATTTAAATTTGAGCCATTGATTCTTTAGCTTGATCAAATCATCGATGATCACCTTCAAAACAAGCTGACACAATTTCCAACATGACGATAAGGGGCCCACCTTACCATACACTATGAAGGAAGTCCACGTGGCGGTTGCCCGCTATATCGCAATCCTAAAACTTCTGATCGTGCGATGGCGGGCAACCATTGATCCTGAGCATCAATGATCTTGTTCCTTTAACACAGTCACCAGCCATGTCGTTAACCTTTGAGCAGCTTTTCCAGTGAGATTATAACATATCCGTCAATTTAGAACATCTGTGTCTTGAGAACACTTTAGTAATCTACCCCTTAATACATTTAAAGCAGGCTAGTGTTTCCTTTACTCTTTAAGCTTCATCGGATGAGACATGTCGTGCCTGCCCGTGATTTCATAATCAACCCAAGCACCATCGTGGGATGGTAGGGAATGACTCAGATCAAATGGCAATTGGTCAGCGATAGCACAAATTTGATCCCCTGGATAGGACACATGGCACCTGCCCGTGATTTCACGATCCTTCAATTCTCGATCACGGGATGGTAGGCACCATTGATATTTGTAGGAAATAGATCAACGGCAGCACTAAATCAACCCTTGCAAAATGAAAAATTCATTAAAAGGAGAAGTGGGCATTACTAGGTGGATGACAAACAACAACATAAGTTTTTTTTTAAAAGATGAAACACGGGGCCAACTGAGATTTAGGAAATAAAACCCCGCGGAGGAAATAAAGTATTAAAATAAAAGTTGGGTTTTAATTTTAATCCGGTGACATAAGCCTAAGCCATTAACGCCATTGGTCATGTTGCTGACAGCTTAGCCAAAGCCTTTCATTAAATACTAACCGTGCAATGTGTAGGTTTTCCAGATTCGAAGATATGGGAGAAGATCTTGATTGTACCCCGCCAACTCGCAGACCTAAGGTGTTGCCTTGTTATTTGGCAGGAGGTTAGCAAAAGGAAGATGTGTGTCCTGTATGGAATGTGGGGCCCAATCTCCACTATTGAGCTCATAACCCGTGGTTTTAGATCGACAACCAAGATCAAAATCTAATGTAAATCTCTATTGTTCCTTGCTAGCTTGTAGGAGGAAGATGATGGTTGGTTAAAAGTTGTGAGGTCAACGAGATTGCGATGCATAGCTCCAACCATTCAATTTGCAAAGTGCATAGGACCTACTAACATGGTAGTTGGTTTCCGAGATGGATTAATGTTACTTTTCATGAAGAAGGTGAATGATGCTTCGTTGGATGTCAAACCGAGTTAGTCCAAGATAAACCATTTGATTTGCCAACTCTTCAAGAGATCAACGGGTAGTATTCAAAGTTGGAAAATAGCACATGGTGGTCATTTTATCGTACAACTGGTGAAGCATTAATGAATTATTCCTTGCTTGTGTAGTCACATTGATCTCAATCTGTGTGAGGATGTTGTTGGCAATCATGAAGGGTGATCTTTGGATTCTCAAGTAGCTCTAGTTAAATGGTGACAGTACATACACTGCCAAATTGCCATGTTTGCACATGCATTTTTACTAAGCATTGATGAAGGTTGCCATTACCTCGCACAATAAATACAAGAGGAATTAACTGCTAATAGTGTCATTCTTGTAGTAGTTAGAGGAATTTGTGGGCTGAGTCTAATCAAGTTTGAGTGCTTGTCTGAGAAGAGAAAATGAGTAAGTCAGTAAGGAGGTCTATTCGTTTGAGCTCACAAAAGCTCGGTCCTACTATTGAGGAAGGTGCTTTGGTTGAAAAGCCTAGGCTTGTGCCCACTAGATGTAGTAGAAGGTTGTAATTCTAGGACGTTGCTGCTCAACTGGTAGATGATAAAGGCAAGCAGTCAGTGGTGTGCTCTATTACTAGTGTCGATAGGAAAATAAGGTATGGGCATGGCTCCTTATATGGATGGCAACACTTGCCCATTGACCTTACGAGCAACACTTTTGATGATGTAATCAAGACCAACTCTGACTACTGTCAGTATTTAGCTCGCTTCAAACATGGTATTCCCTCTGATGAGGAAGTGATATCTATGGTGCCATTGGCTATTAAAACCCCAAGTGGACAGACTAGAACCATATTGGGAAAGGACAAGAAAGAAGAGGAGGTTGAGGGTCTAACGTATTGGGAAACAACTAGAAATGGGCGTGTATACTGGGGTCTGAGTGTTGGTAAGGGTAGGGTGGTAGGTAAATAAGAAGTTGTTGTGGTGCCTTCATGGAAATTTGGTTGCCTGGTTTTTTTGCATGGATAGCGATAAGGGGATTTTGATGACAATTTTTGTTCCCTTTTCTTTTATCTTTCCCTAGTTCGTGCCCCACTATGTTTTGTAGATTCAATGTGTGGGAAGTTTTGAAATGGAAGTCAAATGCAATGGAGATTTTGTTCAAATCAAAATTTGTGGTGAAATTACATTTGAGCCCGAAGCTTGTTGCTCCCTTGTCATATAAAAGGGAATTCAAGGCTCATTTGTAGGGAGAGAACTGATGAAAGCTCTAGCTAGGTTTTGAGTTGAATATATGGGTAGAAAGATATTTTTCCTTTGATGAGGAAGTGATATCTATGGTGTCATTGGTTGTTAAAACCCCAAGCGGACAGAATAGAATAGATAGCCTATTTTGAGTTTTGGATGAATATATGAAAATTATCTTAAATTGTATGTAGATATGACTTATAAGCATGAATAAACATATAATTCTAATATATTTTCTCTCCTTATGTGGATTTGAGTGAATTTTGAATCAAATGTTAATGATGTTGTCATTCTTCTTTCAATAATTTGTTCAATTATGTGTCTATGTTTTTGCTTTGATTCAAGAAAATCAATTAAGTTCTTAAATGGAGTCATAAGTTTACAATTATTTACAAAGGATTTGATAAGTAGTAATATATCAAAGAATTGAGCTCCATAATGTAGGGTATTATATGAGTAGTCCATTCTATTAAATTCTTGGGTCATTTCTGCTAATGGTAATTGGGTAACTAAATATTTAAATGACGAAGAATAAAAGAATAATATGTAAATGGGTCACTCACTCACTCCCTCTATCTCTCTCCCCTTAACCCTACACCCTTAACCCTTAAACTCTAAACCCTTAATATTAGGTGTCTATTAAAACATTATAAAAGTATAAATTTTTGGAGTTCTATTAGGAATTGAATGATAAATGACAATGAATGGGAAAATCTAAGGAACTTTAATATTTTCAACTAAAAAGTTAGAGTTCAATTAGGATTAGTGTTCACTTAGGGTTAGGTTTAGGGTTCAATTAATGTTCAATTTGGGTTAGGATTGAGGATGAGGTTGGGGTTTAATTAAGGTTATGAATTCAATAAGAGTTCAAATAGGGTCAAGGTTAAGGTTAGGGTTGGGGTTAAGGTTCAATTAGGATAAGAATTAGTGTTAGGGTTAGGATTAGAGTTCAACTGTAGTTCAAAGTTAGGGTTATGGTACAATTAGGACTACTATTCAATAAATGTTCAATTAGGGTTAATACTTAATTAAGGTTAGTTTTAAAGTTCAATTAGGGTTTGGGTTAGGGTTGGGATTATGAATCAATTAAGGTTTGGGTTAGGGTTTGATTAGAGTTAGGTTTAGGGTTTAGTTAGAGTTAGGGTTAGGGTTAGGGGTAGAATTCAATTATGCTTAGTGGTCAATTACAATTAGATTTAGTGTTCAATTAGGGTAAGGGTTAGAGTCCAAATAGGGTTAAATAGGGTTAGGATTAGAATAGAATAAAGTTGTGTTTAATTATGATATCTAGAATTTAGTATAATTTTAGAAAATGAAATGATTTGGACACAAAGAAAAAAAATAGAAAATTGATTTTATATAGATCTTATTTCTTAATTTATTCTAAAATTCTAATTAATAATTGTTTAATTAATATAAAATGAATATTTAATTTAATTGTATTAGATAATTAGTAAAACTAAATAGATAATAAATATTTTATGGATTTTAAAAATTAGAATTTAGTTTAATTTTATTTGTAATGTCAAATATTAAAATTTTAGATTGAAATACTTAATTGATTTTAAAATATTTATAATTAATAGATAGAGGTAGAGATGAATATAGAATGAGAGAGGAAAAGGCATAAAAATAGATAGATATATAGAGAGAGATAGAGGGAGAAATAAATATATAGAGAGATAGGGAGATAGAGGGGGGAATATATATATATATATATATATATATATATATATATATATATATAGAGAGAGAGAGAGAGAGAGAGAGAGAGAGAGAGAGAGAGAGAGAGAGAGAGAGGAGACATAGAGAGAGATAAGTAGAGAAAGAAAAATAGAGATGGAGAGGGACTAATAGAAATAGGGGAGATAGAGAGAGAGAAAGAGAGAGGGAGAGATAGATAAAGGGGAAGAGAAAGACATAGATATAGAGATATATGGGAAGATAAAGGGACAAATAGGTTGAGATATGAAGATAGATAGGGGTATAGGGAGGGAGCAAGAGATTAGGGAGAGATGGGGAGAGATAGAGAGAGGGAGGGAGAAAGGGAGAGAGATATGTAGAGGGAGAGATAGAAGATGGGGAAGAGGGAGATATATGTAGAGAGGGGGAGAGAGGGAGAGCGAGAGGGGGAGGCTAATTTTTTAGTTTAAATTCTATAAAATATTCAATAAATAATAATATAAATATTATAAGAATCATATAATTTGTATTTTAAATTACACACTATATTTTATTTTTTGAAAAATATGTAATTTTTTAACCATTTTCCTATATATTTAGTATTAAGATTTTTACATCTTTTAACAATTCAATATATAATACAAATAAAATATAGTTAATAATGTAATTAACTAGCATGTACCTATATTAATTAATAATATATGTAAAACACGCCGAGAGTTATCTTTATCAACATGCCTATTGACTTGAAAAAATGCTTACATTTTCATGAATATGAATTTGGAAAGCAATCAATTTGATTTCATTATTGTTTGTGCCATTGTTTATCTCAATTCCCATATATAAGGGTACACATTGAAATTTGAAATCATACCAACTTGTCTATAACAACAATCAACCAAGAACAATAAATTTAAAAGCAGAAATGTTCATCAATCATTAGATTTAGTATTGACAGCATCAAAGAAGTATATCATGACAAAATGGCATTAACTAACTTAGATATATCCACTATTTTTTTTTCAAATGTTTGAATAGATTGTTAACATTATACACATTCAAGCATTTTAATGTTATGAAACCTATAGCTTTGCAATTGAGTCTAATAAAGCTTTGCTCTCATATGAATAATCAAACTTTGTTGTTTTATGACTGTACATTTAATCCTTTGTTCATCATTATAAGTCTTTTTTTTCACTTGAAGTTTAAATATGTATATGTTGAAAAGGACCTTTTGTATAATGTGTGAAAACTTAACATCATTTTTTTCTTCATGCTTCAAAATGTTCAATTCTTTTGTTGTTACACCCATAATTTCTTCTGCCACTTCTTGAAAAGTTGTAATCCAAGTGAATGAAGTATGGTCTTACACTTTACATTGAAGAATATATTTATAATCACATTCAGGGAAATTTTTATCACATCTTCCACAATACCACTGACCATTTTTATTAGTGTTTACCTTCTTTTTGCAGTGCCTATCTCCAATTTTCAAGGGGCATGTTGTCTAACAAAATTTTGCTACCTTAATGAAAGATAAGGTAGCTTTTATCACTATCCAATAAGGTTTACCAAAGTTGGCAAGGTCTCGATCCTGTATTTGTGAGATACTAGGGTTAGGAACAAATAGGGTTTAGGTTAGGGTTGGGGTTCAATTAGGGCTAGAGTTTAATTAGGGTTAGATTTCAAAAAGGGCTAGAGTTTAATTAGGGTTAGGGTTAAGGTTAGGGTTTGGGCTAAATCAGGGTTAAGATTCAATTAGGATAAGTGTTCACTTAGCGTTATTGTTAGGCTTAAGATTGGGGTTAATAGTAGGGTTGGGATACCAAAAAATTGTTAAAAAGATAAGATAAGATAAAATTATAAATGAAATTAATCATATTAATTTCATAGTTTAAAAGATAATTCTATGGATCTTTAAATATGCATATATAATAATCTTTAAATCTTTATTTAAAAAAATATATATTATATTTTATAAACTTATACATTAATTTTTTTAATATTTAAGTTATACTAAAATCTAAGATGTTCATTGATTATTATTTCTAAATTCATAATATTGATTAAAAGACATATAATTATATTTACAAGATTAAATTCAACAATGAACTTAGAAAATATTAAATCAATCAAAATTGTTTCTATTATCAAAAATACTATATAAGTAAATTATAAACTATTATAATATAATATTTAAATTTTCTATTTCAAATGTTAAATAATTCTAATGTTAAATTTTTATAATTAAAAACTTACCTTTTAATGATGTTCATAATTTTTTTAATTAAAATTAGTTTTTCAAGCATATTAACATACCTAGATATATTCACCAAAATCTATTACCTATTATTGATTATGTAATTTTGTATGTATAATATATTTAAAAATAAATAAAAAATATATTTTTGAAAAGAAAATATATATTTAAAAAATTAAACAATATATTTTTTAAATTAGAAATATATTAGAAATATTTTGAATGTATTCAACGATCAAAATATGATTTTTTTTCTAATATACCATTAAAATCACTAATAAAAAATATTAAAAAGTTTATATATATATTTTTAATATATTAAAAAAATATTTTATATTATAAATGTTTTATAAATAATTTATAAAATATTTTTAAAATATAATAAACAAAACATATATAAAAGTTTAACCGTTGTATGTGGGCTCGAAAATAAAAAATGTGAGGATTACGAATTAGGTTATTTTCTACACGGAAGATAGGCTGCTGGCAGGCCATGGATGGACATACCATTTTGTATGCTGAGTAGCCTACTCCTGACTTGATTAGTTGCCCTAATTTCTCCACTTTTGCTCATTTTTAATGAATTTCCCCATTTTTGCTCTTTTTTAATGAATTTCCCCATTTTTGCTCATTTTTAATGAATTTCTCCCCGGCCTTGTCAAATATTTCATTTTAAATGATTTTCTTTGGAAGCAATGAAACATTTAAAATATATCACACAAAATTTTCCTCGGGCCCCACCTTGTACAATCCATGTGGCACCCGCTTGTGATTTCGCAATCAACCAAAGCACCATTGTGGGATGGCAGGGAATGACTCAAATCAAAGGATAGTTGATGAACAGTTGCGCAAATGTGATCCCCCAGATGGGACACGTGTCGCCTGCCCGCAATATCGCCATCCTACAATTTTTGATCACGGGCTGGCGGGCAACCGTTGATCTTGAAGGAATTTTGATCGATGGTCAAATATTTCATTTTAAATGTTTTGCTTTGGAAGCAATGAAACATTTAAAATATATCGCACAAAAATTTCCTTAGACCCCACCTTATACAGTCCACGTGGCACCCGCCAGTGATTTTGCAATCAACCAAAGCACCATCGCGGGATGGCGGGGAATGACTCAGATCAAAGGACAGTTGATGAACAATTGCACAAATTTGATCCCCCAGATGGGACACGTGTCGGTCGCTGCAATATCTCCATCCTACAATTCCCAATCATGGGATGGCGGGCAACCGTTGATTTTGAAGGCATTATGATCGACTGCAGCTCGAATTTCATCTTTCTGAAAAGTAAAACATTCATTAAAGGGAAAGGGGACATTACTAGGCAGATGGAAAACAATGACATAAGTTTTTTTAAAACCGTTCAGCACAGGGCCAACCAAGACTTAAGAAAATAAAACCCGCAGAGGAAATAAAATATTAAGACCAAAGGGACTAGGTCTAGATGGAACGATGGGGCATAAGATGTTTTTAAAACCCTTCAAAAAAGGTAACGGAGAAATAGATCCTGACCAAGGAATTAGGTAAACACAAGGGTTTAAGATGAAGACAAAGCTAAAACCCTAGCCCTAAGAAATTTTCCAACACCATGAAAGACCAATGACATAAGGCAGGGCATGAGTGAAACATTAGGAACAAAATTTGAAGTTCCATCAGTACAAGCATTGGATAATTTTATATTAATAGTTTG
>VDFB02281492.1:817043532-817080970 GCA_007258455.2 Sequoia sempervirens
GGTTCAAGCCTAGGTTTCAACAAAACATGTATGGGAGATCTGATTTTATGAATTTTTATCCATGTGCAGACCTAATGGGTTGTTTCTGAACATTGAATATAAATGATATACATACACACACACACACATATATATGTATGTATATGCATTTTTAAATGTAAATGTAAATGCAATTACTGAATGCTCTCCTAGAACAATAAATGTAACATATCATTAAAGAAATTTATATCTATGTATATAAATGTGTATTTCTAAATGCAAGTGTAAATGCAAAGAACATATGGTTTTGTAGTGTTATAGATACAATATATCCATAAATTAATGTAATTTAAATTCTAATGTCTTCAACACATATAATATGAAATCAATCAAACTATTAAACTACATGAGAAATAAATGAAAATAGTAAATGCATATGTATGTGTATTTGTAAATGTAGGTGTAAAATAAATAAGAATAATGAAAATTATAAAAGAATACAAGGAAAGGTCTCCTCCCTTCTTGGTAGTGATAACCTCCTCCACACATAACCCTTAAAAGTTATGAATAGAGGAATATAATCTTTGAAGAACTCAAAGTTGATTCTCTCCTACCTGATGCAATTAGTCATTTTATCCTTACAAACATTTATAGTGATTACTAGAGGAACATTGACCAATTCTTCATAATAGAAGAATTTGATCATACTTTTCCAATGATGGAATTATGAGAAAACCTTAGGTAAAATGAATAATTCCTAGCTAAGTTCTTTAAATCATGTTCAACCGTATAAGAGAAGACCGCTGCTATGTGTACCTAGATACCATGGAGAAAGGCTAGTCTTTGGGCTCTTTCATCAATCATCCTACCTTAAAACATACCAAAAATCTCTGAGCAATTAGACATAGGAAGATTTAATATGACTTAAAAAAAATTTATTGCCAAAGCATAAACTTTTGATGACTTAACCAGGACTAGTACACACTCCCTCCCCGTTAACCACTTAGATATATAGAAATTAAATGTAAATTTGCTGCTATTTTTAGTCATGTAGGTATCCAATAAACCACTTGGTGGTGTTTCCCTTCAAGTTTATTTACTTTAATGAAGAGAAAAAGTCCTTTGATTACAATTAGAGAATACATTTGAGGCCCTAGTTGTGTAACTGGTGGACCATAGTCACATTTAACACTTGTTACAAAGTTTGGGAGTTAAAGCGTTAAGTAGATCTGATTTGTGATGGACACTTTTGGACGGTAGTAACAATATTTTGCAATCTATCAAGACTTGATTATCTTATAACCTGTGAAATTCTAGCAATGAAATGATAGATTTATCATAATGTCACCTTGGGATCACATCACCATGAAAGAACTTCATCCAACATCCTTATGAGTGTAGGTACCACCAAATAGGTATTTTTCAGATATGTCTTCCTCGAGCAAGGGAAATTCAAGAAGAGAAGAGGAAAGCAAGACATGTAGTATGTCTAAAAGAGGGAGATCAACTAGAGGTCAAAAGATTAGAAGAAAATTCTATAAACACATGTAATTTTTTCTTGCTAAAGGGGGGTCATGTTCTTATGATGATGAGAGCATAGGCAACGTCGACATGCCCTTGACATACAAACATCTACGAAAACAATGGGTACCCAAGGAACTTCCTCCAATAAACACCAATTTTTGTGTCAATGAGAGGATATATCACATAGCATAGCACCATCATCATTACATGGTTTGGGCCTATTTTGCATGGACAGCATAAAGGTTTGTTATGAAAAAGTTACTGAATTGATGGAGTATGTTGGACCCTGTTACAGTTACAAAGATTGACGTAACCTGTTTGATATACAATTGCTATCTGTAGGTATGCACTACACAAAGCTAAAATTATATACAACTCAATGATAAGGATCAAAATAAAGGAGTGGCTATGTACATTGACGGAAGGCCAAAAGCATCGGGGAATATTGCAGGGTTTATAAACAGTACACGACCTGGGTCAACAAATAAGCAACCCAATTGCATATTGGAGGCGCGCGAGGGAAACCGTGTATTCATATGTGCGATAAAATCAATAACTGCAGGAGAAGAGTTGCTAATTGATTACAATTTGAATCGCTTAGTTACAAACATAAGTTAATATGGGGTGGTAACGCATCATGTACCATTTACCCAACCTCCACCAATGACTCCACATACCATTTTATTTTATGTTTTTATAAGTCTATTGGTTTCATTTCGGTAATGTTTTTTTATATTTAATTTTTGTCAAAGTGGGACATTGATCGCATAGAGAAGGCTCTGGCCTAGAGCATAGATCACGATGTATCTTCAGGCGCTTATACTTGACAAGTTTACCTCATTGTAATTGTACAAATTAGATATGAGCAAAAAATTTTATTATTATATTTTTTTCTTTCATAAATTTTTGGGTTAATTTCAATAATGTTTTTATTATTCTTGTTGCAAATAACTCTGATTGGGGAAAAGGCACTAGCAAGAGAGGGAAAGAGCATATCCATTGTGAGTGCAAATAATATTTTGTGATGATGACATTGCTTATTCAACAAACCCTCTCGATATGATAAGCAAAGAAGCTCCAAAAAAATGCAATGAAGAAATGACTAAGTTGATGTTCATAGTGCCTCAAACAGATGAGATAAGAGAGAGGGTTTCAAAGTAATGATCGAGATTACAAACTTTGAAGTAAGCTATCAAGTGGAGGTCTTTAATTATAAACATGTTTATTCATGGTTTTATATTTTGTACTCTTTTATGTCAGCGAACTTAAAACATGTGCATTGTTTTAATAGGTTATTTGCCTCCTCATGATGCTCCCGCCATGATTAGGCAATCGTGAAGTGCTTCCTGAGGAGTAAGGGTTGGTACAAGAGTCCATCCCGATCTTCCTACGCATACATTACACTATTTGACCCCATCATCCGTGCCTATATTTTCATCTAAAATTTTGGCAACACATACCATGCAGACATCCATTAACGCACCATCTGGTAGTGAACACATACCAGAACATGCATTAGGACATGTACCGACGCGAGGCCACTAGTAATCGGTGGATGTTTTATAGCATTTTCCTCGATCTTCCCAGATAATAGTACTGAACATTTCCACACTTGTGGTGATCGAGGATTTTGTTCCCATAAAGATAGAGAAGGTCCCAGGTACTTTAAAATGTTTTAATTATTATTCTATATAATCCAATTGAAATTTACTTATTGATCACTCTTTTTAGACTATTGATCCCATGATCATTTTATAGGAAATGATATTTTTTATAAACATCTAAGTGATATTACATTGGAGCTCTTTAGGCCCACCATACGTACACGGTGGAATGCCTAAAATCAAGATTTAAATGATGAGCTCATTAATCGTTTAGTTGTGTTGTTCGGTGATAAAACATTCAATTGAACCAAGGTCCTTAAAAAAATTGGTACCTATCTAAAGTATGTGAGGGACCGATATAGGTCACATTTAGAGAAGAACAAAAAGTATGAGTGTCCCCCCATGATTCCAGAGAGTGAGTGAAAGGACTTGGTGTCCGATGGAAAGGAGAAGGCTGAAAAGAAAAAAGGAAAGACACCATAGGGCCAAGGAAGGTATGTGATATAGAAGCATAAATCTGTAAAAAAATCTTGATTAATCGCGATTTTTAAAAAATTTGTAGGCTGGATGATTTTTTCCCCAATTTTTTGAAAAAATCATTAACTTTTTGGTCAATGATTTTTTTCCGTTTCAAACTACAAAATCGCCAAAAAAATGTGAATAAAATTGAGCTGATTTTCGACCAAAAAAAACCATGAGACCATGGCTTGTTACTTACTATTATGCTTTGATAGATTTTTTCCAAGCATCCATAGCTTGTTTGAAAGCACCGCTTTAGGCTTTTAACCATAAAGCAAAGAAGGCAATGAACTGCTTGATAAAATGCTTTGCAGACATGTATTAGGTAAATGCAGTAGCATAGACAAGGTAATCGAATCGCTTTGAAAAATGTCTCAAAGAAATGTAGTCTCATGGTGATGGAATGCCATGACAAGAAAATTGCTATGGGATTGTCATGGCATTCCATCACCACATGAGACTACATTTTCTTGTGCATTTTTTCACAATTCACCAATCTATGCTATTGCTACTATTATGCTTTGCAGATTTTTCCAAGCATCCATAACTTTAATAAAGCACCTATTTGAGGTTTTTACTTTTTATCCATAGCATGAAGGCGTTGAACTGTTTGATAAAATGCTTTGGTAGACATGTATGAAAAATGTGGTAGAATAGAAAAGGTAGGGAACTATTTGAAAATAAATAAGCTTCAGTGGCCGTGGTCTCATGGTGATTGAATGCCATAACTTAATGCCATGACAAGCAAATTGCTATGGATTGTCATGGCATTCCATCACCATGAGACTATTTTTGAGGCATTTTTGAAACAAGCTCACTACCTTGTCTATGCTATTGTTTACTATTATGCTTTGATAGATTTTCCCGCTAATTCATAACTTGTTCAAAAGCACCTATTTTAGGCTTTGTATCATAGAAGCAAAGTTGAGTTGTTTGATAAAATGCTTTGCTAGACATGTATGAAAAATGTAGTGGTAGCATAGACAACTCCGGTCACCATCCGATATTTATGCAAATAGTGATACCAGCAATGTAATCGGGCCGATATGAATATAACCAACAAAAATCTATTTTCTATAATTCATGGATTGAACCTTACATTTTATTTGGTTCTCAATGTTTGTATGCTATGGAAATGCCATTTTTTTTTAAAGTAGTTTCTGACTGTTTTTCTTTAAATTTTTGTTTTCTTTTGTAAATATGATTTTTTCCCGATCTTTTCCCAATTTTTTCAAAAAATCCTAAACTTTTGGTTTTTCGATTTTTTCCCCAAATGATTAAGGCTGCTATGTGTGATACTATCAACAATGTAATTATATATTGATTACTCTTTCTTTTTACATAATCTAACATATTTCAAACTTTTCATAGGTTGCCCAACACATCGAAGGAAATAAAGGCAAGACTAGAAAAGCACGGGCAATACAAACTTGGCTCTGGTGGTTATATGAAATTAGCCACACAAATTGTAAGTATCAATAAATGAAATATTGCATCCAAATTATAATAAATTGAAAACAATTTTGGTTTTATCACACCATAGAAGCAAAATTCATGATCTTATGCAAAAATGTAGGGCTCTGAATTCAACAGAGTTCCCACAGAAGAGGACCTAAAGATTGCCTTCTAGCAAGGCTATGGAGTCGTGGCTGAATGCCTAAGAGTCTTGACTAGGAAAACACAATCTTCCATTGCATTTGACACATAGGTAAATAAACTCAATAAAGTTTATTTAAAATTGAATACTTGTGCAATCTATTCAATATTAATTTACACCATAAAGTAATTACATGCCTATTTGTTTTAAACATTCAAGAAATGATTATATTGCACATGACATTGGAAGGCAACCTGGTGAGGGTGGAGCACAACGTGCAAATGAAGGTCATGGTGTGCATCTCGGTACTTTAGAGCATGTAGAGGGTGATCAACATGTTGAGCACGATCAGGCTAGAGAAGATCAGCAATATGATGTGGCCCCATCAGGTAAAGAGGACCACTCTAAAGTTCTTTTAAACATATTTAATTGCAATCATTGTATTAATTAATGTAACCTTTTGTATTTCAACTTTAGAGCATGTAGAGTGTGATCAATGTGTTGAGCATGATTAGGCTAGAGAAGATCAGGAACATGATGTGGCCCCATCAGGTAAAGAGGACCACCCTCATGTTCTCTTAAGCTTATTTAATTTCAATTAGTGTATTAATTAATGTAACCTTTCGTGTTTCAACTGCAGATCAGGATTTAGAGGGTGTTCAACATGTTGAGCATGAGTCTATAAAAAGTTCAGGAACATGATGTGGACCCATCAGGTAAAGATAACCACTCTAATGTTCTTTTAATTAATGAAATACGTGTAACAATAATAATAAAACATATCGGTTTAACATTTCTTTCTTATTGCAGTAGACCCCCCTTGCAGTAGGTGTCCACGTCATGAGCAGATGACTAGGCATACATTAAGATCATGAGCAGAGGGAAGAACAACTAAAGGGGGGACATATATTGATTTATAAAATGATACTCCACTTTAGCTTTATGTAGCTTTAAAAAGAAACAAAAAAAAGTGATTGTAATCATATCATGACAACCATATTTTTGATAATATTTAAAAATTGAAAGAATGAATATACTATGTTAATGAATGAATGTGAATATGTTAATTAATGAATGTTATATGTTAATGAATGAATGTTATATGTTATTAATGGATGAATGAATGTTATATTTTATTAATGGATGAATGAATGATTAATGTTATATGATTGGGTATGGGGAATTAAGAGTGATGTGAGGGGCGGGGGGAGGGGCCAAATGAGCTTCCACCATCATGTGGTTGGCCCTGTTAAGTAGAGAATATTAAACTATTCTCCAAACAAAGAGAAGCTCAATAAGGTAATGCACTTTTAAATATAAGAAATGCATCGTTTGAAGCATCAAACCAATGTACAGTCTGTATGTATGATCAGTCATTAGTCTTCATGATGGTACATTTCCACAAATATTTTTTAAAAAAAAAAATTGCATTACTTCATCGCAATTTTGATGAAACCCATCGATGAATTGCCAAAAAGGTTTGACGAAGTTACTATAGCTGCGACGAAGGTTTCGCCATAACTCCTTACCCATTTCGTTGCACTTTTGACGCTACTACTTGCCCATTTCGTCGCACTTTCGATGAACGTTTGGTGTTGTTTTGATGCTATTACTTTCCCATTTCATTGCACTTTTGATGAACTTTTGGTGTTGTTTCCACGGTACTACTTGCCCATTTCATTGCACTTTCGATGAACGTTTGGTGTTATTTCGATGCTACTCCTTTCCCATTTCGTCGAAATGGCGACAAACGTATGATGTTGTTTCGATGCTACTCCTTGCCCATTTCATCGAAATGGTGATGAACTTCTGGTGTAATTCATCGGTAGATACACAATGTTTTCATCAATATTCCAACAAAATCCTAAGTCATTTTATGATGCTGACGACCAACAAATCTGTGCCATTATTTTGATGTTTAATTCATCATCGGCCTTTCGACAAAAAAAAGAGACAAATTTTTTTTTTTCCTTTTGCCACTTGTCAAAAAAAGATTTGTCGAACGACTGACGAACATCCATCAAAAAATGGTGTCAAATTCAGTAGTGATACCTTGAGACTTATTTGCATTCACGATAGGATTAAACTTAACTAGTGTAACGAAGATTGAGTAGTTTTTGATATCCCATAAATTATCTAATAGTATTCTAGAAGCAGGTACATGCTAACTATCTTTTAGAGACTTGAATATATACGTAGTAAACGGTCATGGTTGGTGGGATTCAAGAATGAGCTTTTAGAAATTCTTAAACTCAGAGATTTTCTCATATCTATTATATATATTATTTTTCAGTTAATAGTGAGGAGTGATTTCCCTTATATGAAGAAATAAGAAATGTAGTAGAATAAAATATTACTCTAATTGGATAAGTATTATTAAATGCGTATTTAATTGTGTGTGTAGTCAAAGTAAATTGTTTTAAATAGATAGGTTACTTAACTTAAATAATTCTAATTTAATGCTAGATGACTTAATCTTATTTAGATTGAAGTATGTTTTAGGAATTTAAATAATATAATTTTACCTTATGAATGATTGAATTTATGTGGAAAAATGAAGGATTTATCTTAATGTATGAATTAGTTGACCAAGTTAAATGCTAATTTGCTTCATAATCATTTAATGGGTGTTTGGTTAATACATGTTGATTCCATGATCGTAATGTTTAATTAATGATTGTATTGAATATGTGTCTGATTAGTAAAATTAAGGTGACCTTGGATCATTGTTTAAAATGGGGATTATTTGTGCAAATGGTTATTTAGACTTCCAAAGGCTAGGGGGATTTTTTCTGCATGATGGATTCTATGATTAATTCTTTTGAGATGGTTGTTTATGTTTGAATGAGTCTACAAGGGTCATTAGCCTTGCGTGATTTATTCACCTCTTTTATTTGGATTTGTATACAGGAAGGATTATACCTCATGTTGTTATTTATGTAGTGATATTTTGTGATTGTGCAAGTTGGCTTTCTCTTTTGATTTCATTGGGTCTCCTAGTTGCTAGTAGGGGCATGGCTCTCAATGGGGGTTGGTGCACAAAGTGGTGCCTGGGTAACCCATGTGGGAGTTTCGTAATTAAGTGATAACCTAAAATGAATTAGGGGGTTGGGTAGTATTTACTCTAATCAAGATAAGTGAAAGCCTCACTCATGGCTCAAGTGACTTTTTAGGCTTGAGATGAGTTATGAAGGCATAGAATGGTAAAATCAATTGCCTCTTCCTCATGATAGGTATGTTGATTCCACATAAGTTTGTATGGAGGCCAGAGATTGGTACAGGCTACCGAGGTAACCTAGGATGGGGGCTGGGTCCTAGGAAGATTTGTGTGGGTAACCCATAGGAAACTATGTGATGACACTCCTACGAAAACCTAGTATTTATTTGTCTCTTATCTCCCTTTGATGTTTTTGTGCCTCTAGAAGTGGAGTTACTGATGTGTGATGTTATACTGTACTTGTACATTGGAGTTGTGATAGCCTTCGTGTCATTTTTTATCTCTTGACTATTTTGTGGAGAGACCTTATTGTTATCTCCTAGCACGGGGGTGGACCTTAGGGTTCCACATGGTTGGGTGGAATGTGCCTTGTACTCCATTGGGTTCCCTTACTTTGTTCATGTTTGTGGTGACTATTCCTAGTTATGAAGACCCCTACACTTGTTTCAATTCATGTGGACTCCTATACTTGACCCAATTCATGTGTATTATCCTTCATGTACTTGTAATGTGCTATAATTGAATTGTATTATGTAATATAATTCTGATGTACTCTTTTTATATATATTCAAGGAAACATGGTTGTACTATTTCTAATGTTGTAATTAATTATTGAAATTTCTCTCTCATAATGAATAATGTAAATGTTTATCTTATATATGTTAGTGAATTATAATGATCATGAATGTTGCGATATTGTTAATATGATTTGGATGATTCTTATTGATAGATCATTTAAATGTGATGGATTAATGCACTTTATATTGCTAGATAAAATTTAGTTTAATGAGATGATTCTTAATTCTTGTTAGTTTGGGTAATGGGATTCTAGTAGCATAGTCATGGAACCTTAGAGGACATATAAGTGTTTGCATGGTTGGGAATCATTTTAAAAGTGCACTTATTCTGTTGGGCATTGTCATGAGCCAAGAGGTACTTCATATTTGATGTCTTGAGGATTGACTTCTTAGGTCTAGGTATCTTGAGAAGTCACTTCTACGATATCATATCTTGAGGAGCTTCTTAGTATGGCAAGGAGACTTGAGTACGGATCGAGAAGGCAGATCACAATATTTTTGAAGTTATTGTATCATTTGCAATCTTTAGTATGTTGCACTTAAAAAAAAAATGTTTTATTTTTATGTGTTTTGTTTGTTGTCCTCTAGAGTTCTATGGTGGGGCACTACACATGGTATCAGAGCCTATGTTCATACATTGGGAACTCTGGATGCATATGAGCCCATTATGTTATCTTTGTTGCATGTACTCTTGTGATTACATTTTTTCCCCTCTATCATTCTCATTTGGAAACACAAGATTTGGCCTTGGTTACTGTTGGTCCAATAGTGCAGTAAACTAGTGGAAAGAATATGACCCTTGGTGTAGTGCACAATGCACCAATATTCTTTTTACTGGGGATGCACTATGGATCCTTATGTAGACTTGTGAAGTGACTTTCGGTGATGTGAATTTGTGTGTGTATATAGAGAATGTGTTTGTAATATAAAATTTTGTGCTTATGAAGTGATAAATTATGTTTACATGCCTTTGAAAGGTGTAAAATCATGGTCTTTTGCTAAATTTATTATAAAATTTAGTGTGTGTACAAATATGTGGTGTTTTGTGGAAGTGTGGAATTTTGATGTAGCAAATCAACTTATTGTACTACATGACATTAGATGCATTGTTACAATTAGCATGTAATTATTGTATCATGTAGCAAATGGTTTTCAAGTTGATTTGACTATTGAGTGTTGTTTTTAGATGTTTTTTGGTGAAAGGGACAGTGTCGCATTACTCATTCGTGAGTACCCTACTATGTTGTGATTTCCTTTCATGGTGTGCATGATTGTATGATTATATATATGTTCAACTATTTTGTTTGTTGCAGGATGTAGGTACTAGGCATTGAATCCACTTGAATTAGCAGGTTCGAGTGTACCTCAAACCCAATGGAATAGTTGTTCAGAGATAGCATAGGATCCCCAATTTTAGCCATCATGCTTAGAGAGGATGAGTGTTCAGGTTGATACCCTATCAGTTCTAAAGTTAGTCCATGTCATTTGAAGTTCTACTTGTACCTGATCAGGTATTTGTTGATATTGGTTTGCTTGATAGTTTGATGTTCTTGTATTTTCCTATGTTTTATTCTAACCTTGCAACTTCTAGGAGTAAGTCAGATCTTAGGGGGGAGGATGTAGTTCCCTTCGCATTTCACCCCGGTTGTTCATTGTGATTTGGTTCATCTCTTTTTTCGCGGTACTGTCCTTTGTTTTGTTGTGTGATATGGTACTCCTTAGTACGTTGTGTATTTTATTTAAGTTGGGTTAATTAGTACTTGATTAATTATTACATTTAAATAAAGGTTATCAAAATTAAAAGACCTTGGGATAATTAAAATAAAAGCTTTTGTGTAATTGAGGTATTGATTAAATAAAATATTATCAATGTCTTTAATTGGTTTAAATAAACTAAGATTACATTCTTGTATAGAAGTATTAAAATAAATAGATTTGTGTAAACAAATTAAAATGAAAGAGTAAATCTATAAATAAAATTGTAAATAATTATAATTATGATGCAATATTGAAAGAAAATGAAATAAATAAATACAAGGTTGTAAGCTGGGATTATAAAATGCAAATAATTGGGGGTTAAAAGATTTACCCATTTGTGTGAAATTGGGTGCTTATTATATTGCCCCTAAATATATTTCATAGTTGTTGAAGTTTAAAGGAGATACTATTAATGGATTATTGAGTTAATAAACTAAATTAAAACTAAATAAAATGGGTTGAGAGAGTGGAATCTATCTAGGACTAGCAGTCTTGGATTTTGGTAGTTTTTCTTGTTTTATTTCGCTTGTCCTTATCCTTAAATCGGTTTAGAAAATTCGTGAGTGGGGGGTAGCCAATAATTCCTTGAGATTGTAATGACATTTTATGGCGTTCTAGTGCTGGAAACTATCTTGAGAAAACACTAAAAGAAGAAGATTGAAAAAAGAAATGGTTAGAGTAGTTTGGGCAAAAATTTTCTCATCTCTTATCAAGCCATCTTGGTCATTTTTTTTTCAGAATCGGGGGGTGGTAGGATGTGGTTTTTTTTTTTCCGGTTGGCTGGTCTAAAAGTCTCGACCAACTGGAGATTAGCTACAATCATGACCAACAGTATTCTCCTCACCTTCCTCACATAATTCCAAATCTCCAACTCTCGGTGTTGTAGGTGGTGCAATGAGTGGAGCTCAATTCCAAACCAATGGAAGTGCAAAGGACACTAGGTATTCTTATAAAGAGAGTTGATTTAGATTATTTCGAGTCTGTTGGATGCATATCAATATGATATTTTTCATAGTTAGATCATTAAATGTTGTTGAGTGTAGTTTACATTGTTTGCATTTAACTTGATCCACTTGGTAGGCACTTTCTTATGGGTTAGCATAAAATTTCCCATCCCAAATTGAATGATTTGTTTCTACTCTCTATACTAATGGATATATATTTCTAAATGAAATTTACTTTTTTTATTTCCTTCTATATCCAAAATTATTAGTCACAGGGACCATTTGCAGTGCTAGTGTACTTCATATGCTTTAATCACAATTGGAGTTACCCAGAAGTAGAACTACACAATTTGTTTTCCATCTACTTGTACTCTATTGTGGGTGTCGCTGAGGTATGAACGATGTTTAGGCCCAGGGAATGCACTCTTCTAAGATTTTATTTATGTGTTTTCCAATGGGAGAGAATTACCTCATAGATTTCACAACTCTAGCCTAACTTTATCCACTGATTGCATTGTTTTGCTGGGAAGTTCCTAACTTTACTAATCTAAAACATTTTACCTCTTGAGCCCTCTTCATGCAATTCATTTCATGGCTGATGTCTCCTTAATATTCTCCAAAATCTCTTACCATGTCGTGCCAATGTTACCACATCTAGCTTTATAATATGCCATCGTGGCATCCACGTGATTTCCAAAAAAATTACATTATATTAGATATTGTTACTGTAAATGGCTTATACCATATCGCTTATTGGTTTTGGTAAAAACAAAAATTCCATCTTTGCAAATAATTCCTCTTTGAAGAGGGTAGGAAAAGACTAGCTCTAAAGACATGAACTATTCCTAGCTCAAATGTCATTATAGATTGAGAACGTCATGAAATACTGAAATTATGTCTCCTAAACTTACGTCCTATGCGACAATTTACTGGAAAATGACCCTAAAGTATCCCTCGTTAGCTTTGGTCAAAGTTTTCAGCTTTGCTAGTCTTTCCTCTTCAAAGATGGTAGGAATAGATTGGCCCTCAAGGCATAGCTATGACTAGCTCAAACGTCACTAAACGTTGAGTACTTTACTGTATAAAAGCATTCTATTTCCACAACTACTATGCACAGGTATCCTCAATCATAACACTTCTAAAAATAGGGATAGTTTTTTTAATATCTGCAATCATACTATCTCCCTTGAAAAAGATATGGTGTATTTTCATCCTCGATCATACCATCTTCCCTGAAATGGATAAGCTTTCTTTTCATCCTCAATCATACCATATTCCCTAATAATGGATAAGCTTTCTTTTCATACACACGATCATTTTCCTTGAGATTCTTTTTGGAAATGGTTCACATCTCTCAGAACAATTTCTCTTGCAACAATCTTAGAGATGAATTTAGTTGCAACGTAGCAATTAGAACATACTCATAGGTACTTAACATCTCTTACCTAATTGCTTATCCATATTAGTTAACAGTAAGGACTGAGAATTCAAAGGGCATTTCTCTAAAGGTATGAGCTTTAAATTTGAATTTGTTCACAGGAAACCAAATCGAAACAAAATGGTGAAACTTGTAAGTGGGCACAAACTGGCACTAGTAGAAAAAGTCATGCAGTTACATTTTCAAATGAAAATAAGTAAATTCCAATCATTTATCAATAAGAAATTGATTACTACAAAATTTAGAGTTCCATAGTATAGATTAAATACTGAGCTTTTCAAAGCAGGCCTATAAGACTCAGTGAGTGTCGTCCAGACCTATAAATATGGCAATCACTTAGCATTATTCAAAATTTGATTTAATTAATCCCTTGTCATATTAATATATAATTTATTGATTAAGTATGATGTTGGGAATCCGTTGAAAGAACTTGTGCTGATAATCAATATTTAGGATTTATATTTGATATTTGACTCTTGTATGGGGATTCTATACTTTAATCTACAATTTCTCTTCAATGAGAATATGTCTTGATTCAATAAATATACTTATATAAATCATCAAGTTCTTCCATTAAAGCATTCTTATGCTTGAATCTTGCTTTCAGTTCACTCCAACCTCAATACATGTATTTCCTTTCCTTATATCCCATGAGTGCAAAACTACCTCTATTATGTCCACTGTCACTAGGAATGAATAGGGCTCAGTGTACTCAACCTTCTTAGCACCCCTCTTTATATATTTCTATGTACAAGATAAATTGGTCACCTTTCATCCTAATCGAGTCAACATCGAGTAACAAGAATAGTTATATGAACATTTATTTCCTATAAGTTCAATTATATGAATTAGAAATGTAAATTATCTCCATATTAAATAGAGAATTATAAGGATTAACTCAGACTCATATGGTTTTAGTGGTATGGATATATGAAGGGGTTTGGAATTTATTTATAATATCTTTAAAATTATTCCTATCTAGTAATTTATGTCAATATGATATGTGAAGACTTTTCAATGATTATAATTAATAGTTAATCTTATAACTTGCATTATTATCACAATAATTATTAAGCTTGAATTTATTGTATTTATTAATCCTCCCCAAGGGTAGAGAATGTATATGAAGTAGAACTCGTGACTTGTTGAATTGAGTGAAGGTAATTTCATCACTTCATTGAAAGGAATATACTTAGAGTGATTTTATGATTAAGATGTCTAATGGGCCTTTGGTTTGTTAGTAGAAATTGGTGTTGGTTGAGAACCTATCTTCCAAATAAATAAATTATGTAAAAACCATTATTGATGACTATAGGGACTATGTTTGACATGTTGGTGATATGTGTTCACTAAATTTTCATGAAATGATGTATTAGTCTCTTTGGATACCTTGAGACTTATTTGCATTCACGATAGGATTAAACTTAATTA
This sequence comes from Sequoia sempervirens, assembly GCA_007258455.2. NCBI lineage: Eukaryota > Viridiplantae > Streptophyta > Pinopsida > Cupressales > Cupressaceae > Sequoia > Sequoia sempervirens. The sequence goes on from VDFB02281492.1 coordinate 817,058,122, forward strand.
GTGTAATGAAGATTGAGTAGTTTTCGATATCCCATGAATTATCTAATAGTATTCTAGAAGCAGGTACATGCTAACTATCTTTTAGAGAATTGAATACATATGTAGTAAATGATCATGGTTGGTGGGATTCAAAAATGAGCTTTTATAAATTGTTAAACTCAAAGATTTTCTCATATATATTATATACATTATTTTTTGGTTAATAGTGAGGAGTGATTTATCTTATATGAAGAAACAAGAAATGTTATAGAATAAAATATTACTCTAATTGGATAAGTATTATTAAATGAGTATTTAATTGTGTGTGTAGTTAAAGTAATTTTTTTTAAATAGATAGGCTATTTAATTCAAATAATTCTAATTTAATATTAGATGACTTAATCTTATTTAGATCAAAGTATGTTTTAGGAATTTAAATAAGAGAATTTTACCTTCTGAATGATTGAATTTATGTGGAAAAATGAAGGCTTTATCTTAATGTATGAATTAGATGACCTAGTTAACTGTTGATTTGCTTCATAATCATTTAATGGGTGTTTGGTTAATACATGCTGATTTTATGGTTGTAATGTTTACTTGATGCTTGTAATGAATATGTGTCTGATTAGTGAAATTAAGGTGACTCTATGATGTCAAACAAGGAGTTCTTAACAAAAAAAAACTCAAATCAAACTCACTTGAACACTTTCCCAATCCCTAAAACTCTATATCAATGGATCTTCACTATCCCTTGACAATTTCCTTATAGGTGTGCAACTAGCATTTCTTGACACCAACCCTCAATCTACTCATCAAAACCGCTAACCATTGATGATTTCAGACACCCTTTAACTACTTACACAACATACATCAAATTCACATTGACTTACTTCATGGTCAACCCCTTCATTTTTTTGCGACAATGCTGTCCACAAGGCCAATTAGGCCAAATTAACAAAGTAACCCCCTTGAAACAATCCAAAAATCCCAAAATTCAATGGGGTAGCACTACTTAGGAAAATAAACCTCTAATTTCACAACTTTTGATCTAATACTCCCTTGCTATGATACCTTACCTTGAAACCCTCCTTTTACCCAATTTAAGCAAGGCTTTAATGAAGAGACATGTTACCAATCACTTGTCACTTCAAAAATGCATCAATCAGTCTCCATAACACCTACACATGCTAAAAAAAACATAAAATCTTGCTTCCCCCAATATTTCTACACACTTCCCTTCTTAAACCACCCTAATTCATCAAAATACACTACAATTTCCAACTAGGGCATCATAATAAATAAACTATCTCACCTTCCCTACTCAAGCCATCCATTCTAAATCAAAATTAACACTCCAATGAGCCATTCCACTGAGTCACAAGAAAATACAGTGGGTGGAATGTCTTAGTTTGTCATTTTGTACAAACAAACCCTTAGAAACAGGGTTAAATAGGAAGTACCACTAAATTGCTTATAAAATTCACTAAAATTAATGGATAAACCTCAAACCAGATGCATTTGAAAATATCTTCCACCACCTATCTATTTAAAATCATTTAATGCCAAATAATGCACTGTACAGGTTGTACAATTGACTGGTAAACAAGAATTTTCCAAAAAATGCAGGAAAATGAGAGTTTTTATATTCAAATTCTTGATTTCTACAACAAACAACCTTTACATCAATGTTTCTCACCTATTTAAACATTTTCCCATGAAAAAAAAATTGACATAACCTCCTAAACTGAGTCATAACCTTCAAATGACAGTTGGGACTCAAAAGTTTCAATTTTGCATTTTCTTCATTGACAACTTTTTACATATGTTGCAATTTTTGCAATATTAATTCAAATGACCCCCCAAACCACACAAATATGACCTATTACATGATAAATTGGTCTAAAATACCTTATTCAAATTTCAATACTCAAAACACCTAAAAAACTTAACAAAGACCAAACTAAACCAAGTTCACTTAAATTGAAATGGTGCTCCTGCACCACTTTGGATCATTGCTTAAAATGGGAGTTATTTGTGCAAATGGTTAGTTAGACTTCCAAAGGCTAGGGAAAGGTTTTTTGCATGATGGGTTCCATGATTAATTATTTTGAGATGGTTGTTTATGTTTGAATGAGTATACAAGGATCATTAGCCTTGCACGGTTTATTCACCTCTTTTATTTGGATTTGTGTGCGAGAATGATTATACCTCACCTTGTTGTTTATGTAATGAGATTTTGTGATTGTGAAAGTTGGATTGCTCTTTTTATTTCATTGGGTCTCCTAGTTTCTAGTAGGGGAGTGGCTCTCAATGGGGGCCAACGCATAAAGTGGCACCTAGGTAACCCATGTGGGAGTTTCGTAATTAAGTGATAACCTAAAATTAAATATAGGGTTGGGTAGTATTCCCTCTAATCAAGATAAGTGAATGCCTCACTCATGGCTCAAGTTCTAGTTTAGGCTTGAGATGAGTTGAGAAGGCCTAGAATGGAAATATCAACTACCTCATCCTCATGAGAGGTATGTATATTTCATATAGGTTTGTATGGGGGTCATAGATCGGTAGAGGCTACCAGGGTAACCAAAGATGGGGGTTGGGGCCTAGGAAGATCTACCTAGGTAACCCATAGAAAACTATGTGATGAAACTCCTCCTACAGCAACCTACTATTCCCTTGTCTCTTGTCTCCCTTTGATGTTTGTGTGCCTCTAGAAGTGGTGTTACTAACGTGTGATGTTATACTATACTTGTACATTGGAGTCATGATAGCCTTTGTGTCATTTTTTGTCTCTTGAATGTTTTGTGGTGGGACCTTATTGCTATCTCCTAACACGAGGGGCGGACCTTAGGGTTCGACATGGTTGGGTGGAATGTGACTTGTACTCCATTGGGTTCCCTCACTTTGTTGATGTTTGTGGTGAGTACTCCTGGTTATGAAGACCCTTGCACTTGTTTCAGTTCATGTGGACTTCGATACTTGACCCGATTTGTGTGTAATATCCTTGATGTACTTGTAATGTGCTATAATTGAATTGTATTATGTAATATAATTATGATGTACTCTCCTTATATATATTCAAGGAAACATGGTTTTACTATTTGTAATGTTGTAATTAATTGTTGAACTTTCTCTCTCGTAATGAATAATGTAAATGTTGTATCTTGTATATGTTAGTGAATTATAATGATCATGAATGTTGTGATACTGTTAATATGATTTGGATGATTCTTATTGATAGATCATTTAAATGTGATGGATTAATGCACCTTATGTTTCTAGATAAAATTTAGTTTAATGAGATGATTCTTAATTCTTGTTAATTTGGGTAATGGGATTCTAGTAGCATAGTCATGGAACCTTAGATGACATATAAGTGTTTGCATGGCTAGGAACCATTTTATGGGTGCACTTATTCTGTTGGGCATCATCATGAACCAAGATGTACTTCAGATTTGATGTCTTAAGGAGTGAATTCTTAGGTCTAGGTATCTCAAGAAGTCACTTCTAAGATGTCATATCTTGAGGAGCTTCTTAGTGCGACAAGGAGACTTGAGTATAGATTGAGAAGGTGGATCACAATCTTGTTGAAGTTATTGTATCATCTACAATCTTTAGTATGTTGCACTGAAAAAAAATATTCTATTTTTATGTGTTTTGTTTGTTGTCCTCTAGGGTTCTCTTGTGGGGTGCTATAGTTTGTCTCTGACACTTGACTCCACCTGTGTACACAAACTCATTAAATATTATATATTATATACTAGATACTATATATAATATAATATATATATTAAATAGTATATAAATTATATTATATACTATATATTATGATATATATATATTATATTGTATATTAATATATACTATATACTATATTATATAATATATATTGTATACTCTATAGTATATAAATAATATATTATGTGTGATATATTGTATACTCTCTCTCTAAAATCTCTCCCTCTCTATATCCCTCCCAATCTCTCTCTAATGAAGGATACTCCCCTTACAATGACAAACTCATAATGGAAACTTAAGTTTGCACAACAAAAATTCAAGAGATTGTATTACTCAGAAATGGAAATACATATTACATCCTTACATGCCTTAGTATGGGCTACTTATTATATTCATCTATTGATTTGCAGATCTGAGTTACACTTAGTTCTTCATTTACTAGCCAACAACTAGCTTTCACCTTCTGCCACCTTCAACTCTCTTCACGGTAGGTCATCTACCTGCCCTCTCATGTCATGTTTTACTTTAGCATTGATATATCCATCTAATCTTCCAATTCGGTCATGAAATTCTTCTCTTCTATTGTCGTAGTAACCATCATCATCCAATAAGCATTCAAAATCACCAGAGAGTTATATGGTTATGGGTGTTCTTAATCACTTGACCAATGAATACGTTGATCCACAACAACAATGTGGAGTTAATGAATACAATCATGCTACATGTCACAATCTTATTCACATCTATCCATCACCTTAGACTAGCTCGTATATCCATCACTAGTCTCGCCATCGCTATGTCGAGGGGACACTGGAACATCTTGCTCTAAAACTAGCAAGTCTCCCCAACATGTAAGTTACTTGATGCCATCACTCCTTCAACCTATCAAAGGGACACAAATTAATGTCATTCTGAAGCTCAACCATCACCTTGATACACCATGCTACACTATCAAAGGGACCCTAGAACGACTCCCAATGATACCACAAGGTCACCCCATTGCTTCATACTAGAATGTTCACAACCTGTCGAGATGTCAAGGGGACACCAAATGTCATCTCGTCGACATGAAACACTCCCACCAATGAACTCCAATGCAACTCCTTCATACTATTGCTTCTTCCATTAGAACTTCAAAGGGACACAGGAAAGGGTCCTACTGAGACCAAATTTTCACGTAAAAGTATCATTCTAAAGAAGAATGGGGTGCTAAATGAAGTCAAGGGTAAACACCAAGATGTAAGCATGGTGCCAATGCTTGTAACCTAACTATGCACACCTAGAGTGACTAGCCCTTATTGAGATAAAATAATAAGATTGATGCAAGATTTCTCTTTTCTTGGATGCTCCTACATCATACACCCACGGTAATTTGAAAAGTGACCCTATCACTCTTCAGGGGTTAGAGGAAAACTAAAATGGCTAACCTCCGACTCAGACAACCAAGTGGAATATTCAATAGGCCTTACTTTCCAATTCACCAATTATTCATTATACTGCTTGTTCCTTATACTTCACCCTACACAATTGTCAAAAAATTCTTCAATTTATTCTTATTTTGTTGCAGGTTCTAGAATGCTCCACTATGCCTCTACCAACTCATTCTCCTTATCCCCTTCATGATACTCCAACAAATCATAAATGTTAAAGATAGGTGAGAAATGAATCTCACTCGAACACTCCACCTTGTATGCATTTCCTAAATCATGTTTCTTCAAAATCTTACATGGCCCAAACTTCTTCATCTTCATCTTATTGTATGTGCCAATTGGAAAATTTTCCTTCTGCAAATGAACCATGACTTCATCACCTACTCAGAACTCCTTATATCTTCATTTCTGATCTTCCTTAGCCTTGTACTACATATTCATCTTATTGATGTTCCTCTTGACTTGTTGATGCACATTCTTCATGTATGTTCAACAAAATCTTTGGCTTCAACACTACACCTTTCTCCCTTATCCATCTTCCTTAACTTAATAGTGGTTCTAGGAATACTGCCATACACAATCTAGAATGGTGATTTTCCATTGCTCCTATTGATTGAATTATTGTAGGAAAACTCCACTTGTTGAAAAACCAAATCCCATCCCTTAGGTTTTCACCTACCAAGCATCTCAAGAAGTTAATCAAACTTCTATTTACCACTTTTATTTTTCCATCCATTTGTGGAAGATGTGTTGAGATAAACATCAAATTTGTTTTTATCTTCTTCCACAACGTCCTCTAGAAATTCCCTACAAACTTGAATCTCGATTTGAAACTATGCTCTTGGATAAACAATGTAGTCGTACCACCTCTCTGAAAAATAATTCAACAATGTGTTTTGCATCATTGTTCTTATGACATGGAATGAAGTGTACCATCTTCAAAAATCTATCTACCACCACAAATATGGAGTCATGACCTCTTTGCATCCTTGGCAAACCAAGAACAAAATCCATACTAATACCCTCCCAAGAATTCTCTAGTATAGGTAATGGTTGATATAGTCCTATATTCTGACTGGTGCCCTTCACCATTTGACACACCCTAGAACCTTGTACAAATTTCTTCACATCTTGTTGTAACTACATCCAATAGTAATGCTCACTCATGACAACAATTTTCTTATCCCAAAACAAATATCCTGCTAATCCACCATTGTTCTTCAACTTGATCAAGTTCTCCCTCATGGAACTCCTTGGAATGCACAACTGATTCCTTCAAAATAGTATCCTATCTTAGATTGTAAAATCCAACCATTTCATGTTATCTAATGCGACAGGCTCCACACAAGCTTTCCAAGATTTAGTGAAATTAGGATCTTCTGGATACAAAATCTTGAGTTCATTGAAACCAATGACTTCAAACTACATTAATGTTAACAAGTTTTTCCTCCTGCTCAAGGCATCTATAACCCTATTCGATCTGCCACTCCTATGCTTCAAAACAAAGGTGTAACTTTGTAGAAACTCAACGCACTTCAATTTCCTTTGATTCAATTTTCCTTGACTATTCAAATACTATAGAGCCTAATGCTCAGTGAAAAAAAAAATCTTTTGGGAACAAGTAATGTCTCCACTTCTTTAGAGCTGGGACTATAGCATAGAATTCTTGATCATAAACATAATACCTTTTCTTTGCATCATTCAACTTCTCACTGAAGTAAGCAATGGGTTTACCTTCCTCACTTAAAACAACTTTAATGGCACTACCACTAGTGTCACAATCTACCTAAAATACTTTATTGAAATCTAGGAGTGTCAAAATAGGATGGTCCATGACCTTCTTTAGAAAATTGAAACTTTTTATTTCTCCTACACTCCATTTAAATTCTTTTATGTCCCCTCTCATTGTTTCAATTAGGGGTGCATAAATGCTACTTAATGCTTTAATGAAATTTTGGTGAAAACTTGCTAAACCATGAAAAGATCTTACCTCAATAGCACTTCTTGGCATAGGCCACTCCACGATGGCTTTCACCTTCCCTAGATCAATTTTCAGACCCTCTTCCGAGATAACAAATCCTAGGTACACCAATTTATGTTTCACAAAATTGTACTTCTTTAAGTTGATTAGTAATTTCTCCCTCAAATTCTTGAAAACCTTTCTAATATGCATTAGATGCTCCTCCAATTTCTTACTAAAAATCATAATTTTTTCAAGTAAACAATGTCAAATTTCCCTAAAAATTCCTCCAGTACTTCATTCATGAGTTGCATGAATGTGCTTGGTGGATTGGTTATCCCAAAAGGCATGACTAACCACTCGTATAGACCTTCCTTGGTCTTGAACGTTGTGTTCCATTCATCCCCTTCTCTAAATCAGATCCGGTGATAACCACTCTTTAGATTGATCTTTGTAAAGTACTTAGCTCTACTCAAGCAATCCATTATGTCATCCATGTTTGGACAAAGAAACTGATACTTGATTATGATCTTTTTGATAGCTCTAGAATCGGTACACATTTTCCATTCACCATCCTTCTTGGGTTCCAATATTGTAGGTACTGCATACAGGCTTAAACTTTCCCTAATCAACCCATTTCACAATAGTTCTTACACTTGCTTATTTAATTCCTCATTTTCTATTAGAGTCATTCTATGAGCTACCTTATTTAGAAAATTGGCTCCCAGAATCAAATCCATTTGATAACTGGTTTTCATTACTGGTGGCAATTCTCTAGGTACATTATAAAAAATAATACTCTAGAATTCATTTAGAAAACCACACACTTCTACCGATACTTTGCTACTGGCTTCCTTTTTAGCTCTGGGGATTAATGCAAAACACATGTGTTCATGCCTCATACCTTCCAGAAATTTCCTTCCATCAACCAAGCAAATTCATGCATTGTTGCATACTTTTTCTCCTACATCCTTCAAAGGCTTTAGATTATGTAGAACACCATCTTTTGTCAATGAATATGTGTTAGCATGCCCATCATGCACTATTCGTTGATCAAACTACCTTGGTCGGCCTAACAACATGTGACAATAATCCATAGGAATGATATCACACAAAACCTCATCCTTGTAGTTGCTAATCTTGAACTTTATCAAACATTTCTCATTGACCAAAAACCTTTGGTCCTTCTACAACCATGCAATTTGATATGGTCTTGGGTGTCTCCATCTTTCTAACTACAACTTGGTGACCATTTTGTCTGACACAAGATTGTCAATGCTACCTCCATCAATGATCACATTGCACACCTTACCTTCACACTTGCACCAAGTGCAAAATAGGTTTGGATCCCTTTCTTCATTCAACAAAGTTCTCCTCGAAACAAGGGACTCACCCCTTCCAACATCTTTAGATTGTGAAGATTGAGCATCTTCATCCACATGAGAAACTCGTGCATTTCCTTCTGGTCTCTTGTTTTTCTTCCCTTGGTGCTACAGGAACTCCTAGGCTCTATGCCCTTCTTTCCCATATTGGAAATATGTTGCTTTGAAACCTCCTCTTCCTAATCTATGTCCAAACCTTCCTCTACCTCATCGGTCACCATTTTTTTGGCCACATGATTCATATGAATCATCACATTATTGATCTTGACTAGAGCTAGTTCCTTCATCCCTTTTTTGATCACCACTTTGGCCTCCATATGATTGTTTGTGATTTCTTCCACTGTGACCACCGCCTCTTTGTTTTCTCTCAAATCTCTTGTTCAATCATTCCTCAACCTTTAGAGAGAACTGATAAGCATCCTCAATGGTATTCATTCTCACTAGTACCAACTCTTCATGTATGCTAGGCTTCAACTCGTTAATATATTGAGAAACTTTCTCCTTATTCACCTTAGAATTCCTTGTTTGAATCAAGATCTTGTAAAATTCCTCTGTGTATTCTTTCACCATCCTCATTCCTTGTCTCAGAATCTACATCTTCTTGATTAGTTCTAATTCATTATCGACTAGAACAAACTGTTTCTTCAATTTTGACACCAATTTGTCCATTCTGGAAATTTTATCTTTCCCTTGTCTTCCTCTTTCTAGTTGGACCTCCTTCAACCATATACTGGCATGACCCTTTAACTTGGTCTTTGAAAACTTCACTCAGTGAGGATCTTCAATCTCCTCAAATTTGAAAAATTATTCCATATCATTGATCCAATCAATCAATTCTTCAAGATTCATACTTCCACTGAAAGTTGAAACCTCCTTTTTAAGTCTTTTCCCAATGCTTGAGATCACTCTTAGTAGTATCCTTTCTCTAGGATCTATTTGATCCTATCTATTTGATCCTATCCTTCCTCTTCCATTTCCTATTTCATCTCTTCCTCAATGCACATATCTTCTTCGAACCTCTTGCTACAAGGTTTTTAATTGCCTTTGAGGGCTCTAATTTCATCTCTAGGTGGATTTATTCCACAGTGTAATGCCTCTTGTATTGTTGTCATTGTTATGATATTCTTCTCACTTTTTGTGGTGTACTGTGGGACTATGATGGTGATTGTTTCACTAGTTTGACTGATTTGGTTAACAGTTTAGTTTGCTTGGATGTTCATGATATTGTTTTTATGATGTTGATGATATGATGATGCATGGTGTTTGTCTTTATTTGGTTATGCTTATTATCTGGATGCCGTATTATGTTGTTATGTAAATTGATTAATGCTTGCTTCATGATATTTAGGATAATGTGTTATTGTTTGGAGCTGGGTGAGGAGATGGTGTAGCATCACTTGTTCATGAGCTCCCTACTACGCTGTGACGTCCTCTCACCATGTGTTTGTGATTGGATATATATGTTACTTGACGCTGGTTTGGTGTGGGATGCAGGTACCGGGCATCAACTCCACCTGCACTGTCAGGTTTGAGCGTGCCCTATAAGCCCAATGGGTATGATGTGGAAATTGGAGTTGACAAGAAAGTTCCCTATCATTGTGTTCACGATATTGTCTAGTTTCAACCCCATTTCTATTTTGGTATAGTTTTGTTTTTAGTCATTTATTTTAATTGCTTAATTAACATTGTTTTAATTTAATGATATAGTTGTTGTTCTCAATGTGTTGAGTTTTAAATGTCATTCAAGTAATGTGTTAGTCTTCGATGTTCGCAAGCATTGAGTGATTTAATTAAATTATCAATTATTAAGTGAATGTTGTTGATTAGTTAATTATTAAATTAGATTATTAGAAGAAGGTCGTTAATTAATTATTGAATTAATTAGTTATGTTATAATGATCTAGTTATTATTATTTTATTAAATGGTGAATAATTAAATGAAATGTAATAGAATTTTAATGTATTTATTAATAATGTTTATTTTTTTGTATTATATATAGAGAGATCAAAAAAATAAGCCCAGAGGGCGCACCGAAGAGTACTGCTCAAGCGAGGCAAGGCCTCACATTAAGAGCAAACAGAGAACAAAAGTACAAAAAGAGCATATACATCCTATGCACAGTACAAAGATAAGCTGTTACAAAACATAGCAGACACTAGCATAAGGTGTCTTCGATGGTATCCACCCAAGCCACCCAACCCAAGGCGCCTTCCATCCAGACGATGTGCTTGGTTTCCTGAATCTGAGCCAACATGAGGACCTGCTCCTTATTGACTTTCCTGTTGTTCTTCACTTCTTGGGTCAGGATCTTGCACGTTTTCTCAAAAAGCTACAGATTATCCATAGTCTGCCTCCAGGCATAACCTCCTTGCATCTCGTATATGAAGAACGTGGCAGAGCCATTCTTGAGGAACCTTTTGAGCTTCTCTTTTTCAATCAACATGGTAGTGCGGACCTGCAAAAATATTTTTAGGTAGATGAGTTTCCGAAAAGACTCAGTAAGAATTCTGGGATTATTCTGAAACCTCTCTTCATTTCTACATTTCCAGATTTGCCACAAAATCACAGAGGTTAGGATTTTCTAAAAAAGATTAGTATCTTTTTTCAAGCCAACAATATGCCCGGTAATAATCTCAAAGCTGTTAAAGAAAGAAGGATACAAAATGCCAAACATATGCCAAATCTCTTTAGCAAACATGCAGTCCAAAAGAATATGTCTACCAGTATCGGGTAACCTGCACATGGGACAAATATCAGTACCAAGGGGATCTCTTCTGATAGGGAGTCTATCAAGAATGACCAGCCAGTTAAAACATTTAATCTTGGGTTCAGTAGGCCCTTTCCAAAGGATTTCAAATATGTTCTTCCACGCACGGGTGTCAAGAGAAGAGTACCAGACTTTGTTAATGTGATCTATAACGGCCTCAGAGTGTCCAATAGTGTTGTAAATGTTTTTGGCTTTGATTTTGTTAAGAACGGTCCCATCAGGCCACTTGATGCGTAAAAATCTGTGGGAGTCAATTTGACAGGAGGTCGGGAGATTTCTGGTGGCCTTACGGATCAGACTGTACGTTTTCTTCTGGGAGCCGGGAAGGTCAAACTTATTACTAAGAACCTCCCACTCAATTAAACTGTCATGCTCAAATAAGTTAGCCAATTGGGAGATGCCTTTGCTATTCCATTGCCTAGCAGAGCAGCCCTGAGAGAGGGCGAGGGGCTTGCCAGAGAGATTCAAGTTCCACCAAATGGATCTTTCACCGTAAAGATGGGCATCATCATGGAAGGACCTGTTAGTTATAAAACGTTTCACATAATTCCAAGCTTTCCAGATGGATCTAAAAATAGCAGATCCTTGCACAATCACGGGAAAATCACCAAGGACAAGATCATTAAAAGGAAGATTCTTCCAAGACTTGGCTTTCTTGGGGATACCCCTCTCTATGTTATTTCTAACCAAGACCTTCTAGGGATCATCACCATCAAGAGAGTGAAAGATCCACTTGGCGGCCAGGGCAATTCCCTGGAGCTTAAGATCCTTCAGGCCAAGCCCCCCAAGGAATTTGTTGGTGTGACACCATTCCCACTTAACCGCATGCAATTTGTTCTTGCCTTTGCCATTAAACAAGAGAAACTTCCTAATCTCCTTTTGGATCTCATAGATTTGATAGTTACTGAACATCCAAGCTGAGGAGTAATAAATATTATAAGATGACAGAATTTTCTGGCAAACCTGTACTCTGCCGGCCAGCGACAGGGCCCTGTTATGCCATTTGTGGAGCTTCTTCACAATCTTGTCTTTGACCCAGAACCACATATCTTTAAGGGAAGGATTGATGGAGAATGGAATACCAAGATATCTCACAATCTTGTTAGGGCCACCCCATTGAAAGTTATAGCTCTTGAACCAGTTGGGCGGCTGCTTAACCCACCCAAGGCAGACAGACTTAAGGTGGAAAAGGCGAGCGCCCGAGATTTTGCAGAAAATGTTGAGCTTGTGATAGAGGGTTTCGAAGTTATCAGCCGTAGCTTCAAGGAAGATCGCGGTGTCGTCAGCAAACTGGCAGTTAATGAGCTCACTGTCATCGGGAAGAGATATACCTTTGACAGTCGGGGAGATAGAATTGTCTCTAAGGATGTAGTAGAGGGCTTTAGACGCGATCACAAACAGGGCAGGGGCCAAGGGGCACCCCTGTCTGATGGATCTTTCAAGAGGAAAGGAGTCAGTAAGGAAGCCATTCACATCGACCTGCGCGAAGGCATCTTTGAAAAGAACTTTCACATAATTGCAGAAAATATTGGGGAAACCAAAGGCTTCGAGCATCATGGAAATGAACTTCCACTCCACTCTGTCGTACGCTTTCTCAAAGTGCAGAAGGAGCATGACAGAATCTTGTTTAGAAACATGGGCCCAATTCATGGCTTCCCATCCAGTAATCAGATTTTCCAAGATATATCTTCCTTTTATAAATCCCGTTTGAGTAGGGCACACAAACTTGGGCAGAATATTTTTAATCCTGAGAGCTAGAATTTTGGCAAAGATTTTATAGGAAACATTGAGGAGAGTAATAGGTCTCCAGTTCTTGATGAGAGCTTTGTCCCCATCCTTGGGGAGCAGTTTGATAATACCCCTGTTAATAGAGGAACCCAAGGAACCAGTAGCAATGGCCTTAGAATAAATATCCAGCAGGTCATTACAAATCCAATCTATATTGGCCTTGTAGAACTCAACAGGCAGCCCGTCTGGGCCAGGGGCCTTGTCATTAATAAGCTCCTTAATGACATTTTCAATTTCCTCAAGAGAGATCCCTTTGGACAGCTGATTAGCTTCTATCGAGGAGATCCTATTGGGAATGAGGGAATGGATTTGGTCCCTTAAGAGGGCAGCGTCCTCCGAATCCTCAGAGGTGAAAAGGTTGCGATAAAAATTGGCAAAGGCCTTTTGGATGCTATCCGGATCATTAATTTCAATGTTATCAACAACAAGTCTTTCAATATTCTCATTGGATTGCTTTTGTTTGATGAGGTTGAAGAAGAATTTGGAACCTCTGTCCCCACACAAAAGCCAGTGCGCACAGGATCTGACCATGGCACCCTTGACCTTAACCTGTTGATGTTGTCTAAGGGCATCTTTGGCCTTCACAACTTGAGAGATAAGATCACAACCGGCAGGGTTGGCCTGGATATTCTTTTCGGCAGTTTGCAGCTCAGAGGATAGCTTCTTTTCCACAAACCTAAAGTCTTTAGACCTTTTTTGCCCTATGGTCCGCAAGAGATTCCGCCAGGAAAGCAGATTCAGGTTCCATCTGTCTAAGTGAGACATGTCAGGGAAACTTTTCCTGTTTAAGATGCTAATGATACAGATGGCGCAAAGGGTATCTTTGTCACTGAGCAGATTAGTATTAAGAAATAATTTGGGGTGGGGTCTTTCACAAGGATAAGGGGAGCTATTAATCTTGAAACAAGAAGAGATAGGGTGGTGATCGGAGAGAGAGGTGGGGGTAACCACAACCGTACGCCCAAGATCATCCGGGAGAAAGGAGAAAAAATTCTTGCTGGCATAGAAGCAGTCCAGTCTGGAGTAAATCCTAAAGGGGGGCTGCTGGAAATTACACCAGGTATGCCATAATCCAGGGTGAGAGTCCTTAGCTCCGGATAAAGGATCAAACAAATGTTTGGAACTTAACATCTTGCACCATTGCATTTTTTCAGAGTCTTTCCAGACAAACGGCCGGCCACCAAGTTTGTCATCCTGAGACTCAATCATATTGAAATCTCTCCCAACAAACCAAGGAATGTTAGGGAGAGCGGTTAACCAATCCCAGAGACCAGCTCTCTCCTTGCAATCATTCGGGGCATAAACAGAACAAATGCCAAAAATAAGGTTATTGACATTGAGAGTGACCCAAACCGCCCTGTTGCAGGGGGAGGAACCGTTACCAGTGATGGACTTGGCCCACTTGTTGTTAATCAGAAGTGCAGCAGCCCCCCTACCTCTAGGGTGGTTGGTAACAAATTTGCTAGCATTTTTCCAAAGAAAATTGAGATTGACATCCAAAATGTAACCAGTGGCCTTAATTTCCTGTAACATGAGGAAGTCCAAAGATTTACAGGTGTCAAGGAACCGTTTAATGATCCACTTTCTGTCAGGGGATTCAAGCCCCCGGATATTCCACGAAATACAATTCATTGGGGAGTCATTAAGGAGGGTACGCTGAGTTCAGATGTGTCAGCCAAAGAAGCCACCGTAATGCCCTGGGAGTTACCCATTTTTTTCTTTGAAGGGTTCTTATTTTTGGAACCTAAGCGTCTCCCCCTCCGCTTGGCCATGGGAAAAATGTCTCTACCATCATCGTCGTTCTCAGAATCCTCATGAGAAATATACTCCAGATCTACAGAATGTTTCTGAATGAGAGAGGATGAGGCCTCGGAAAGATTATTGGCCGGGATGATTTCAAGCAAACAATCATCACCAAGTTCACGAAACACTTTAGGAGGGAATCTTAAGGAAGGGGGTGGGTCCTAACCTCTGAAAAAACATTCCATCATATCTGAACCTGAAGGGGTGGAGCTGGGGAGTGGTTCTTTAGGCTCAGATACGATGGGACTGACGGTGACAGGGTAGGACTGAGAGCAAAGGGCCCGAGAACTTTTAGCTTCGGTATTGGTCTGCTTATTGGCCCTTCGACGTCTCTTGTTAGAGGTTTTAGCAACCGCAGTGAAGCTGGCATTAGGAGCTCTATCCACGGGAGGGAAGGGATCACCCTGTGGTCCAGATTGAGGGGGAGCAAATGCGGTGGATGTGTTACAAGACGCCAAAGGGGGGTCGAGCTTTGTGGGTGGCTCTGACGGAGGGGCATTCTCCACTGACTTTTTCGGGTTAGGGTTCCCATCGGCAGGTGAACTGTGGGGATGCGGGGTTTTGGCAGGCAGGGGTTTCTTCTTTATGATAGGGCAATCTCTCCTTAGATGCCCCTCCCTTCTGCACAGAAAGCAAGCGTTTAGACCCCATAGAATATCAACGGGGCACACAAATTTGTCATCCGAAAGGCAGATATTGATTTCAGGGGGGATTTCAAAACCAGGGTTTAGAGAAATGAGAACTCTAGCATCCATGTGAGGGACCAGTCTAACGGTATCATCCATGCGGATGACCTTACCTAGAGGCTCAAGCAACTGTGGGAGAAACCGCCATAAGAAAGGCGGGATCTGTTTGATCACAATCCACTGCGGGGCCGAAAGCGCGAGGACTTCCTCATGGATGGCTTCAGGTGACCACGCGATGGCGCGGAATGAGGTATTTCCGACGGTCCAGTATTGTTTTCTGAGAATTTCCATTTGGGTTTCATGGGAGGTGAAAAAGATAACAAACAATCCTTTCTGAATCTGTCTACAAAATGAAATATGGAATCCAAGCTTCAAATTCCAGAAATTATGAAACCAATCATCCGTAAATTTCCTTGGCGGACATTTATCTAATTCAACAGCAGAAAAAAAGATAGCAGAGTTTTTGAGTCTATTTTTCTCCTTACAAATTTCAGCAAGCATTTCGGGATTTGGAGAAATGGAGAGAGATGTGGGAACAACCCCACAATTCTTACCTTCTTCGGTGGTTTCATTAGGGTTAGCAATGGAAAACCTCGCACCCGCGTTGATGGAGACCCCCGCCTTTGCCACCGCCTCAGAGAAAGTCTTGGGTCTCGACGGCAGAGGAGAAGAATCGGGAATGTTAGGGCTAACAATGTCAGACGCCATAAATGTTAGGGGAGCCGTCGAAGGGGGGTTAGGGGGTACGGCCTCTGCCGAGCGGCAGAGAGAAGAGGATGACGATAAGTTTAACATTAATGCTCATAAACACCTAACCTAAGCAGGAAAGAACACACCTGGTATGCCGCCTTAGCTCGGATTTCGAGGATCACGCAATTTCGCATCAGCGCCGAATTTCGCATCTTAGAAGTCTCATATTTGTCTCTTCTTTTTGTTTCAAAATAGTATCTTGAACCATAATGTTTATTTTAAAAAAAATTAATTATAATGGATAATGAAGTATTGGATATTCTAAATAATTTTTTTTTTGAGATAACTTTAAATCTCAAAAAAAGTAATTAAGTGAATTACGTTTACAAAGGTATTTGTGGTTAATAATTATGATTTATTAAATTAAATAGTGTGAGTTAATGTTTACAACGATAAAATAATAATTAAAAGTGAAAATTATTACCCTTAGTTTTTAATCAATTAAATGTGGAATGAGTTATGTGTTAGGATTTACCAACAGGTGGAAAATCAAGAAAAAAGGAAAATGATGAGTGCATGAGCATGCACACTTAGAAACGGAAAAATGAATTGGAAATTTGACATTTGTCTTGGTTTTGTTTTCAAAAAACTATAGCTCCTAGGATTTTTTTAATTAAGATGGGAATTGTGTAGGGAATTTCAAAAAAACATTCTAATAAAAAGTTAAAAAAATAATGCTCTAGTAAAAAGTTAAAAAAATATTACAGCCTTGAGAATTTTGAAGAAGCTATTTTTTCTTTTGGAGAATGGATTTGGATTTTGTGAAAGAGAGATTGACTCAGCATCATCTCTATCTTCAGGCATCTTAGTCTAGGTTGGTGATGTGTTTTGCCTCCTTATTCTCTGGTTGATTTCAAACATAAATGTTTAGTTGAACTATTGATTATGTAGAATGATCTATTGTTGTGAGAGACGTTGATGCATGTTTGTTATGGTTACTTACTTTAATCTCATTTGTTCCACAACTAAATGGGGGCATTTGATTTTTCTTTAATTTAATTTCTAGCATTAGATTTGGCTAGTTGGTGCGCCATAATCCCCTCAGTCCGCAGCCAAACTAGAATCAATGGTTTATTTTTTTTAGGAGATTGAATTGTCCAAACCCCTCTATCAGCTATTTTAACTTAAAAGAATTTATAGAGTTTCTTTCAAGAGTATGTGTAGTTTACCTGGGTTGCCAATTGATTCCTATTCACAGACTTAGTTGCCTCAGACTAAGGTATCGATGCTTTTTTTTTTCTCTTTGTTTCTATGTTGCTCTATTATGATTGTAGTATACTGTGTTTTAAATTTTCAGACTTAGA
The DNA here is from genome assembly GCA_007258455.2 of Sequoia sempervirens. Classification (NCBI taxonomy): domain Eukaryota; kingdom Viridiplantae; phylum Streptophyta; class Pinopsida; order Cupressales; family Cupressaceae; genus Sequoia; species Sequoia sempervirens. Next base: position 817,075,707 of record VDFB02281492.1, read on the forward strand.
AAATTTTAAATTATCTGACATAAAAAAAAAAAAATTCATACAATTTTCCTCCATTGAGAATCATTTGGAAAAAATTGAATTAACATAGACATTGCAGCAAATTTAAAAAAAATTACTCTCCTTCTTGTGTTGTGCGTAGCCTTTCAGATGGCTGCATCCTTTATTTGGGGTATTTAGTTTTTTTTCTAAATTTTAATGTGTGCGTAATTGTTGTTAGTTCTTTCTATTGAATTGTATTTATGCTGATCAATAAAGGTTGACAGTTGTAAATATAAAAATAGGAATGATAGTTGGCCTTTTTATTACTTTGTAAATAGCAGCCCTATGTTAAATATGTAAATATATATGAGTATGCAACTTTCAATGGTTGTATTTAATATGTTTCTTTTATTACGGTTGTTAGAACAACAAATTTGATATTTTTAATTTTAAAACAACAGTATGTATAAAATGGATTCAATTATATGCTATATATATAAATCTATATGTTTATAAATCTGTATGTGTATACAAATTTTAATTGTTATATTTAATATGTCTTTTGTTTTATTGTTTGTAAACACAACAGATTTAGTATATTTAAATTTGAATAACAGTTTTGTTTAAATAAACATTAAGAAACTAATATTATATTGGTTTGTGGAGAGGTATTTTATTTATGAATATTGTTAAAGGTAAATTGGTTGTATTTAAAAATTAAGAGAAACTTGCATATAAAATGTGTAAATAGATATCTTTAGATTTTTGTTTATAGTTTCTCTTTTTACTAAACTAAAATGTATATATAGGTAGTTTGCATGTATTCGGTTAGTGTATGTTGGTTGTTTTATAACTGAATTGTGTAAGTAGTATATATAATTTCAGCTTTTGTTTTTTTTACTGATCTTCTATAAGTAGTATATTTTACAAACAGTAGCTGCAAGATTAATATACTTAAACATTGCTTATTAGCAGCATTTAGTTACTTAAAATAAAACAACAAACTAGATATGTCCTATTATGTTATACATAGCAACAAATTAAATTGAATTTTGATTTTATCCGTGTCTCTTTAGGTGACTTTATATTTTATATATGTTTTGCTTATGTAGTCTTCAGCTTGGGTATAGTCTTAAAGAAAATGATAGCATATATATAGTTTTATATTAATTTATTGGGTGTATTGTTGTTGGGTCGAATGTTTTTCCTATGCTATCAAAAGACAGCCAATAAGCTTGTTTAAAATGTTAGTGACAATATCATTTTAAAATTAAAAAAATAATTCGTTTGTATTAAAATGCATAATTTGTTATTAGGTTGATTATGATTGCAGAGTGATCAATCAATTCGTTCAAGGGAAATTCATTGTGTTAAATGAGCATTTAATTATTATTGAACAGGGTTTTGTAGTTCTTTAATTATTATAAATGTGTTGCTCTATATTCTCCAGCTCATGTATTGTTAAAAAGAGGATGATAATAAGTAGATTTATATTGGTATATTTACGATTTATATTGATATTGAATGTGGATAAATATATATATTTATGTTTGATTAATTTATGGAAAAGAAATATTTAATTTATTAAATTTAAAATGAGGGTAAATATTATAGTTAGTTAATGTAATTGAATTAATTGATCAAATGGGATATACATTTATATAATTAATGTTAAAAGAAAATTTATTGTATTTGATACATAATTAGATATAAATTATGTTGCATAGTCCTTAAGTTAAGTAGTTGGTTTTACAATGTACGTTTAAATGTAACATTTTATTTAGAAATTTCTTTGGTTTCATTACTTTATATGTGTATGAGATATTTGCATAGTTTAAATGACTTTATTATAGAAGTGTAATTTGAAGGTTGTAATGATGTAAAATGTGTTCCCTTTATATTACTGTTTTGAATGTATTGAAGAATTTAAATGATTGATTTTGTCTTAAGGTCCCTTGATACGGGTCTCTTTCCGATGATAATTTTTGGCGTTATGGAGCTTTAGGAGATGGTTTCTAGTAGTCATGTTTCGAGTTTATGATGGGAACCCACAATGTATAAGTTTCTCTCACTTGGTAGTTATGGGTAGTTGGCTTATTTTTTAAGCTTCCAAAGGCAGTGGGGGAAAATTGGATTTATGTTGTATTTTCTATGCTTAGTCCCTTATGATTTGTTTGATCTTATTTTTATTTCAAGCTCATGTGCGTGTACCTTGTTCCATGGTTTTCTTGCCTTGGGTTATGGCTTTGAGAAACAAGATTTATGGCTTGCATATGTTCTTGGTTGTTGTGGTTATTTTGTGCTTTATATGTTTTGGCACACCCCTTCATGTTGTGAGTTTGGTTTTGGGGCTATCAAGGAGAGTGGCTCTTCATGGGAGTTGGTGCACAAAGGGGCAGCCTCGGTAACCCATGGAAGAGTTCCCTTAACAAGTGATAACCTAATAAAATTAACTAGTGGGTTGGGTAGGATCATACTAAACAAGATAAATAAAGATGCCTCATCCATACTGTTAGTTCTTTCGCAGACTAAGGGTGGGTTGAGAAGGCCATGGTTAACAAGACCACTACCTTGTCCTCACGAGAGGCTAGTGGTTCCAAATGTATCACCCTATGGGGCCGATGTTTAGTGAGAGGCAACCAAGATAACCATAGATGGGTTTGGTTCCTGTTGAGAGGCAGCCGGGATAACCCATGATAGGGTCGTACGATGAAAATCTCCTATAGTATTCCTTGTTATTTCCTTTGTGTGCTTCTGGAAGCAATCATGTTGTGAATTGTCATTTGGTGTTGATGTTAATTATGTTTGTTGTTACCCTTGTGGTCGAGTCTTGTTTCTTTTCCACGTGTATGTTCTTTGTTGTGGGCCTTTGGGTCCACATGGTTGGGTGGAACGTTCTTTGTACCCCATTGGGTTCCTAGATGGTGTTTGTGAAGTGCGGAGTTCATGCTGAGGTAGTTGATCCAGAGCTTTACCTCAGTTCAGTTGAACCATGTTTATTTATGTACACTCTTGTAATTGTTGTATCATTCCCACTATGTTGAGAAGCACAAATGTGCATATGTAATCTTGAAAACAATGTAATTTATTATTATCAATGTACTTGTATATTTTGATTTGAATAATGTAATGTATATATGTATGTATTCTCTTGACTACATGTTATGCACTCACGTATGGATACTTCTCATTTATGTAATTTCATGGATGGATGATTAATGTAATCTTATTCTTATTATGAATTTATAATGTAATCTCATGATGTGCAATTATCGTAATGGAATGGGTTTACATTTAGTAATGCAGTCACGTGCACCCCAGAGGATGTAGCTATTAGTGTATCATAATTGCATTACATGTGTTGCTTGTTAATGTTCATCTTATGTAATATTCTTCTTTCAAAACAAAATTGTTCTATATTTGTTAGTTTTAGTTGTCCTTTGGGGTTCACATGGTGGGGCATTACACACAACAACTTGGCCTCTACCTTGACCATGCCGAACAAGTCTTAGAGGCATATTGATATCAACCCACACTCACAGGTCCTATTGCAACTGCCTCACCTTTGACATTCTGTTATAGAATTAGGAACTACTAATTTGATCCAACTTGATGAGGGATACTCCCCTTACGATGACAAACTCACAATTCTAGCTTAGGTTTGCATATCAAAAATTCAAGAGATTGTATTACTCAGAAATGGAAATACATATTATAGCCTTACATGCCTTATTATCAACTACTTATTACATTCATCTACCGATTTATAGATCTAGGATACACTCAGTTCTTCATTTACTAGCCAACAACCAGTCTTCACCTTTTTTCACATTCAACTCTCTTCATAGTAGGTCATCTACCTACCCTTTCATATGTTTTGCTTCAACATTGATACATCCCTCTAATATTCTAGGACAGTCTTGACATTCATCTCTTATGTTGTCGTAGTAACCATCATCATCCAATAAGCATTTGAAATCACTAGATGATTATTTGGTTATATTAATTCTCAATCACTTGACCAATGAATGTGTTGATCCACAAAAATGATGTGGAGTCAATGAATATAATCACATTACATTTTACTATCTTATTCACATCCATCCATTGCCTTAGATTAGCTCACATATCCATCACTGTGTCGAGGGGACACCAAAACATCTCGCTCCAAAACTAGCAAGTATCCTCGACATGTAAGTTACTTGATGCCATCACTCCTAAAAACCTATCAAAGGGACACAAATTCATGTTGTCCCAAAGTTCCATTGTCACCTCGATACACCATGCTGCCCTGTCGAAGGGACCCTAGAACGACTCCCAACAATAACACAAGGTCACCCTGATGCTTCATACCAAAATGTTCACAACCTTTTGGGATGTCTAGGGGACACCAAATGTCATCCCGCTGACATGAAACACTTCCACCGGGTATGTGCAGGATCATGGTATGCCAAACAAGCCCTTAAGTGGCAATGAAAATTCAGAACAATTAAAGTTAGGCAACTTGATGTAAAAATTTGAATAAGTTATCTATATTATTTCAAAAACATGTAAGAATAGATTCTGTGGGAAATTGAATGTAGTTTCTAAACTACTAGGTTTATTTTTTAAAAACAAAATCTATTTGGTGAAAATTTAAAATTTCAATGCAATATTACCTGCTTAAATTCGAGGAAAAATTAAAAGTAGGTAATGCGTAGAGCCGCTAACCATAATAAAATGATAATATTTTTTTATGAGATTTTAGATGTAAGTAGAGGGACTCGTAATGGGATGTGGCCTTATATTTTTTGTAATTTTTTTCCATGTAAATAATTAGTATGATTTTTATTACAACTTTTTAAAATATAAAACTGTTATAATAGACCACCTTAACTTGGTCAAAATTTCATGAAATTCAATTTTTTTTTAATCCTATAATTGTATGCAAACATAGAATGTAGCATGTTTGGATTCAAAAATATGATATCGTTTGAAAGTTATAAATGTTTTACAATCAGCCTATCAATCAGGACTTTTGTCATAATTCTAGTAGAAAATAAATAATAATAATCTATTAAATTCAAAATAAAACATAATTTATATTGGCAAAAATCTGAGAATCTCCTCTACAAACCCTTTTCATTTTATCAATTTTGGCTAAAAATAAAGTCGTCAGCCACATGGGCGAAGTCCGAAAAAACAAAGTAAGCTGTTAAACACGCTTTTTGTGTTGACTTTTAGGATTGGTATCTCCTAACCAAAAACCAAAGCAAACCCGAGCCTATTCCCTAGGCAATGAATTT
>VDFB02281492.1:817081070-817125435 GCA_007258455.2 Sequoia sempervirens
CCTTCTCTGTTTCTCCACCACAAATTTCCTTGTATGATAACATATCTGATAGTGTGTAACTTCAATGTCCTCTTCTAATTTTCGTTCAGGTCATCAGGGCACTTCATCCTCTGTAGATAATAGATCACATTCTTATACCACTCAGAGTGTTCCATATCACATATGTTCAATCTGTTTTCCTCTTCCAATGAGTTTATTTGATTTGCTTCCAAATTGGTCTGGGCCATAAGCTTGGCCAATCCTTGTCCCCTCACCAACTTAGTGATTTGGACCTCAATGTTAAACTCTTGAATTCTATTAATCCATCTACATCTCCTTCCTGACACTTCCTGCTGTGTGAAAATGTCTTTGACAGCTGCACTAGGCACATACGCAATTATGAAAACTCCCATTAAGTAAGGCCTGAAAGCTTTGACAGCCTTAACTAGTGCATATGCATGTTTCTCATTTATGTCATATTTCAATTCTGCAGCTTGTAAAGACTTACTGAAGAAGGCTATGGGCTGCTCGAAACCATTATCATTCTTCTGTAACAACACCCCTGCTATAGTGTGAAAAGAAGCAAAGGTGAACAACTAGAAAGGCTTCAAATAGTCGGGTGTCTTCAACACAGGAGCATCTTTTATTGCTTCTTTAATGGCTTGAAAAGCCTTTAAGGGCTCTTATGACCAGACTATCCTCTCATTCTTCTTCAGCATTTTGGAGATAGGTCTGCTGATTTTTGCAAAGTTAGTGACAAACCTTCTCAAGAAGTTTATTTGACCAAAGAAAGACTATACTCCATTGACATTCTTTGGTGGTTGGATCTTATCAATGGCTACTATCCTTTCTGTATCAATTCTGATGCCATCTTTTGAGACAATGTGCCCCAGTAACTTTCCCTCCTTAACCCCAAAGGCACATTTCTTGGGATTAAGGGAAATACCATATTCCAATGCCCTGACAAAGATTTTCTCTAAGTGAGAGAAATGGTCCTCTTCTTTCTTGTTGTGAGCAGTCAAGTCATCTTGGTAAATAGCAAGGAATAGGTCTAAAAACTCAGCAAAGGCCACATCCATGGCTCTTTGAAAAGTGGCACCAGCATTAATTAGGCCAAAAGGCATTCTCACATAGACATAAGTTCTCCAGGGTGTGGTGAACGTTGTCTTGTACTGCTCTAATTCTTTCACCATGACTTGGTTGTAACCAGAGAATCCATCCATCATGGACATCAATTCACATCCAGTCACTTTCTACAGCATAGCCTCCATGTTTGGGAGTGGATAGTTGTCTTTCAATGATGCAATATTTAAATTTCTGAAATCCACACACAACCTAAGATCACCATTCTTTTTTCTTATAGGAACCAGGTTTGACACCCATGATGAGTGCCTTATAGGCTTAATAATCCCTGCATCACTCAATTTTGTTAGTTCTTCCTGCATCTTGGATCTCAAGGTTGGATTGATAGGCCTTTGCTTCTGCCTGAATGGTCTCACATAAGGTTTCAGGGGAATTTCATGTTGTAACAAGTCTTCCCTGTAAGCCTTTAAGTCATCATAAGACCAAGCGAAAACATTCCTATATTTCCTTAATAAGGTAATCAACATATTCCTTACATGGGGCTTCATCTTCTTGCCTATGTATACCTTCTTTGGTGCACCATCAGTTCCTAGGTTGATTTCCTCTAGGTCTTCTTTATGGGTAGCTGCTTGTCTTGTATTGGACTTGTCTGGTCCTTCAAAAATTCTTTCTAATGCTACCAGTCCTTTTGGGATTTTATTGGTCTTTAATTGAATTACTTCATTCCTGAACAAGGTTTCTTTACCATTCTCTTCTACCACATATGAGCCAAAATCAATCTCCTGATGCTCATATTGGTCTACACAGTGCAGGAATTTCAAGATATCATTGTCATCTTGAAAAACTTGCCAATTGCAGATATTATTAGGCGCTGCAGGCCTGGTTTGTACCTCAATACCAGAAATGCCATTAAAGGTCACTTCATCTAGTTTAACAACAATATTGGCCAGCAAGTCAGCCTTGGCATTTTTCCCTCTTTCTACCCAATCTATTCCAAAGGCATCAAATGCCTCAATGGTATCCCACACTTCATTCCTATATTGCCTCAAGCACTTGTCCTTAGTGACAAATCTAGATCTGACTTGAGAAACAATTAGCTCTGAGTCACCAAATACCCTCAGTGATTCAATATCATGTTTAGAGGCAATTTTCAGGCCAAGCAACAAGGCTTCATATTCAGCTATATTGTTTGTACATGCAAATTGGAGTAAAAAGGAATACTTGAAGGTCTTACCTTGTGGTGATACCAGCAGGACACCAGCACTTGAGCCATCCTTGGAACAAGCTCCATCAAAGAACATGGTCCATACTGACTCTTCTACAGTAGTCTGCATGACTTCTTTGACTATTGATACTGACTTGGTCTCTCCATCCTCTTGTTCTGCTTCCTCTACTCAAAAGGTATCCATATCAGTGTCAACAAAGTTGATGAGTGGAGGTTCTTCTATTTTATCAGTAGATTCAATCATATGCTTGCACCTTGACTCCCGGGCAATCTTAACATCCTTCTAATTGATTGAAAAGGTAGCAAAGGATAAGTCACATTACATACTTCCTCCCATAGAAGCACACCATTTCCTTGACAGCAGCATTCCATATGCTGGAGGGATATCAACTACTATGACACTCATGACAAATTCCTTCTCAGGGCAAGCTGCCAGTCTATATGATACTTCATTTATGATTCCAATCACAGGGATCTCCCTTGAGTCCATAGCATAGCACTTTCCATAAGTGCTATCCACCTTTAAGCCCATTTCCTCCATGATTTTGATAGGCATCACATTATTTGAGGCACCTGAATCAATCATACAATTTCTGAGCAAGTTTCCATTGATAATCAGGCTTAGAAAGAAAGGGTTGACCAGATCAGGGTTAGCAGTGATTGTAGTTCCTAGATAGACTTCAAGATTCTCATCTCCGTTCAGTCTAGCTGCATCATCCTTCACCTAGCCTGCACTTATTTCAGATATTTGAGCTTCCATTTTGGGTTGATTGTTCCTAGCAATGCTTTTGATGACTACCATTGTTTTATGCTTATGGTCATCGATCCTCATCATCTCGAGGAGTGGGATTGTGAACTTTATCTGAGATAGGACTTGAAACATGTCAACTGGTGCATAACTTGGAATCTCTGGGAATATAACTTCATGAGAAGTCAGTGCATCCATTTTCTTACCATCACTTTGATTTGCAGGCCTCAATTCTTTCATCCTTGTATCCGATGAAGTAGCTTCACTGGTTATCTTAGCTTTGTCATTCTTTTTAGCCCAAATTCTTGGCTCTTTGACTTCCTTAGCTTTGGTACTAGTTTTTGTGTTTTTAGCTCTAGTCCCTTTAGGATTAGTACCACCTTCTTTAATGAATATTCCCCTTTGGTGACCTGGATTAGCCTTAACCACCCTATTTATGAGGTGAATATCATTTCTAGCCCGAGCTCTGGCGACCAATGCAACTGCATACCTTTCTATCTCTTCATTAGAATGTCTTCTCAAAGAAATTCCATAGGTTTCAAGGTTGTAAGCAGTAAATTGATCATCTCCTTCTCCATCAAAAAATACTTTCTGCTGATGAAGATGACCTTCATGTCTTTGCATATCTGTCTCATTTGTATCAGCACCACAGTCAGAGGAATATTCCTCATACTCCAAATCTGACTTGGTCATGAACACATTCGAAGTCTCATTAGGGTTGCCAGGATAATCACCTTCCTCATAACTGCCTTGCTTTTCTTCCACTGCCTTGGCCGCAACAACACACTGATGTGAGGAGTGTGGCATTTCACAGGCATCACACCATGGCAAATCATCTACCATGTTTGAGGTATTCTTCTGTAATGGATCAGGCACTCCATGGAAGTTCCTTTGATTATTGGGAACAGGCTTCCCATTATTCCAGTTGGTGTGGTATGGGTAATCTTGTAGCCTTGGGGGCCTTTAATTTCTCTGAAATTGGGGCCTTTCAGACCCTTCTTGCTTCTGTAGTAGGTTCAAAACTTGATCCCATTTATCATCTGGTGCTGCATCTTTGACCCCTTTCTCATTTGAAGGCTTAGAAGCTTTGGTAAGCCTGGGATCATCTCTCCTACCCATCTTACCAGATGCTCTTCTATTATTTTCAATGTTTACAACCATCTTGTAAGCCTCTTATAGGGATTGTGGGTCTTTGTCTCTGAGCAAGTAGCACATCTTGCTGTCATAGGCACTACAGTAAGTAAACAGACATGATCTTTCATTAGGTCAGAGAGAAACAGGGACCTTAGCCATTGCTTTCTTAAATCTTGCATTAAATTTAGTAGCCATTTCATTATGTCCCTTTGTGATATTATTGAAATCATGCAGCCTAAACTTTGGGTCAATCTGGTCACCATACTGCTCTCTAAAAATTCTAAAGAAAGAATTCTTAGAATCAATGCTTAAATTAGGTAGACTTCTGTACCAGTCTCTTGCATCCTCTGTCAGAGATTGCATGAAGTATTTCATGGCTACATCCTCATCCCATAGCTCAAAGTCTTCTAAAAAACTTTGGAAAGCCTTAAGGTGATCCTCACCACTAATAGCATTGTTACCTGCAAACTTTGGCACATGTTTCCTAGCATTATCAAGTACAGGGTTTGGGTAACCAGGGATATTATCAAAACATAACTACCTGTATCTGTTAGTATGAGTCACTCTTCTTCCCATAGGTCTTCTTTCTTCACCTTGGGTATCAGTGTCTCTCTGTCTTTCATCTTCATGACCTGATTGTCGACCTTGAGGCTCTTGTAGATCAACAAAATGGACAGATTTTTCATGACCTCTAGGGTGTGGAAGGGAGCTAGAAGGATTATCCTTGGGTGAGCTTCTATCACCATGGTTAGGGTTTGAAGAAAAAGAATGACCACATGTGTTCTAAGCATCAGGGACATGGTCTTTCAAAGTAGATTCTAGGAAACTAAGCTTCCTTTTCATCTCTTTGTTTGCTGCAAGTAATTCCATCTCCCTTGTCTTTCTCTCCAACTCCTCATTTTCTCTCATTAGCTTATCAAAGAGTGAATCAGCGTTATGCTGATCTGCATTCTTCTCAGCACCTCCTTCATTTATCCTTACCCCTTCATTTCCTCTCTTTTCCTGCATAGGATGCTTACCTTTGTCCACATTTTGAGGCTGTTTACTGGTATTCCTAGGAGGAGGAACAACATGTTCCTCAACCCTATGACTTTGAGGTTTATTTGTGATCTTATTAACCAGGGGGTCAGAGAGGATCCTTCCTGAAGTTTCTGGCAATACCAGGGTATCCTCCTCATTTTGTTGGGCTGCCAATCTATCCATGGCTTCCATCTCTTTAACTCTTCTACGCAGCTCATCCCTCTGATCCATAACATCTCTTATCTTTTTCTCTTTTGCTGCTTCTCTCTATTTCCTACTCTCATTTAGTGCAGCAATTTGCTGACTAAGTCTTTGTATATCACCAGAGATCTCATCCTCATCAGGTAATGTAGACTCTCTATCAGAAGTTATACTAGCAGTTTGGTATAGATGCGGGTTGTGGGAATAGTCATCCCCAGTGGATGAATCATTTGGGACAAAGGTAGCCCTAAGAGGTGTGGGAGTGGGGCATTCTATGGTCCTAGCATGTCGGGTATTCCTATTATTCCTTTGGAATCTACCCCTTCCCCTTTGTTGTATGGAATTTTGGCCATGATCTGATGAATATTCATTTACTATATTTTTCATATGCACTTCCCCTCTCTCATTGGATACATTATCATCTAAATCTACCAAATCTCTTTCACTTTGTGAACTGAAATGAGAAGAAACTTGATGTTCAGGGGTGGGATGCGGTGTAGACATACCTTTTTGTGCTGGTTTTTCCTTCACCCATTTGCCTTTGTTTCTAGGAAACTCTTCTTCCAGCTCCTGCTCTAGATGGTTTCTATAATAACCTTGTGTTCTCCTCATTTGAACTGGGATTCCTTCAGCCTTCTTGACTCTCTTTGAATTTCTGCTCCGAACTTCTTCTATATCTTTAAATATTGGTTTGCACTAGTACAAAGACTTCAGAGTCGCCACCCAAGCTTCTTGGGACAGATCAGTAACAATGGTGTTACTTTTTGGAATACGACAAGACTTTCAGAGCTTGGTAACTACAACTTGACAACAATAAGACTAGGAATCACTCAAGAATATAAACACAAAGGCAGGGACAGAAGCTATGCTTGATCAATGTTCTCAAATGACCGACTCTATGAACAAACTGTGGGATAAAACACCTTGGAGATTCTATTCAATATGAAACATAGGTTCCCCAGCGGAGTTGCCAACTTGTTGGTCATTTTTCTTGTTTAGGAAACAACTAACCAGCAAGTTTGAGCAAACACCTATGAGCTTGCCAAGCTCAATGCCTGAATGTTCGCTAGACAGATGGCCAATAGACGAGATGCAACACTTGTGGCTGCAATCTCCTTCACTTCGGGCTCTGCAAGACCCAGGGGGTAATCCCTTGAACAAAGTAGATTCAATCTCCTTATAGCAGATATACCAAGGTTCACTCAGAGATGGCTTCCTTTGAGCAAACAATGTATATCCTGCTGAGAATGATAAAACAGATATAGTATAACATGAAACAGAATTGATTAATTAAAATATTTGTTATCTGATTGAACAACCAGGCTAGTGAAGATATAAAAACTATCACCAGATCAGTGCCAATATCCTTGGGCAAGGAGTCATGAAAATGTGCAACAGAAGGGGTATTTAACTCTGGAAATCTAAGTCTTTATGAAGTTAACCTTATTAACCCATAAACCAGTGATTGAATCTATCAAACTTCTTATCAGATCCCTTAATAATGCATAGAAAACTCTAGATTGATTAATGCAATTTAACTCATTCCTTAAACAAGAGCATCAACCAGAACCAGAAAATGAAATGATCCTTGATCATTTAGTTTCATTAAAATTTCATACACACCATTACAAGGAGAGATTTTTAAATTCAATCAGTCATATTCGTGATTCCAATTATATCCAAAAACCTTATATTCAGTGAAATATGCCCTAGATCCCAAAGATTGACAATAATCTAATTTTCCCTAAGTGTTCTTGCTTCAAATTGAGCCCTAGCTACCCAACTAGAGATAATTGGTTCCATTTACAATTTTTTCAAACTGCCATCGAACCCTTACAAAGTGGAAAGAAATTACATTTATACAGCCAGGGTCACCAATCAACATGAGTCTACGTGGACACCAACAGAAACCCTAACAACCTCAGAAAACATCAAGAAAATCGGCCATGAACCTCCACCAACCAACCTGAATCATCTTGAAAGCTCCTGTCAGGTGGAATAGGGAGAATGTCACACCACCAGGTAGAAACAAGCAAGTACAAGAATGGGAAGCCATGGCAATCAAACTAGGAAGGTACATAAACCATGCTATCTAGGAAATCCGAGGGTGAAATCATCACAAATCTAGAGGCCACAAATGCAGAAGCCATCCATCCCAACCACCTATTTACCTCAGAGAACCCGTTGCCCTAGTTCTGTAATTAATTTCATCCTCTACCGCACCAACTCGCACCAGCAATCGAGGTTCAGGACCGAAACAGAGTCACCATGTTGATCCCAAGTGAGATCCTCATTGTCATTCTCGAGCCCAAATAGGTGACCAACCGCATTGAATACATCCTGAAATCAATCCACATTGGTCACCTCCCTAGTAGACCAGTCGGCCAGACATAGCCCAGTCGGCCAGACATCATAGTGAGAATCTATGTGTTTGATCAAACAGTTGAGTCGGCGAGACCAGGTGCACATCAGCATGAGATTTCAACTTAGAATAGCGCCCCATTGGTGAGAGAAAGCTCACTCGACAAGAGGTCATGGCGACACCCGAACAAACACACAATCGGTAAGAGAAGATGGACTCTGGAAGACATCAGGGCTACAGCGAGCAAAGGGCACGAAGTCATGCCGAGGAGATGATCGTATCGGCAAGACATCATCAGGTCGGGGAGACATCTCATACAACATTCTGTGTCTTACCGAAAGCCTTCATTTACTTGTGTGCCGTTAAGACAATCAAAACCTCTCACCGAAAGTCTCTCTTAGTCTTAATCACCAAGACTTGACGGGTTCGCTAAGACTCTACAACGAAACCATGAGTCTTATCAAAATGTTTTATCCATTTATCCAATGTCGCTAAAACAAATCAAAGCTTATGCTGATGAATACCCTTTATGTTCCATCGGCGAGACCAAAGGTCACTCACCGAGACCTCTCGAATTCGGCAAGACGCTATATCGATAGCCACAACTCATGCCGAGATTCTTCTATATGTTCTTGTCAGTGGCACCAAGAGGAGTTCGCTAAGATGTTACACCAAAAGCTACAAGTCTGGCTGAAGTGAATTCCATATGCTATGTCGGCGAGACAAATACACTTTGCCGAGACCTATTCTGAAAACCCAAACTCTTGCCGATATGCTTTCATCCACCATCGGTCAGTGTGACCTTGCAAATTCGCCATGACTTCACACTGATGGCATTACACTTTTCCGAAATGCTCATTCAAGTCAGTTGGTGTGACATTTGAATTTTGATAAGACCTTATCCCGACTGTATACCATAAGCTGATAGAGAATACTTTTAGTCACTTAAATACAATAGAAGTCTTGCCGATTGCAACCTTAATGATAAATTCAATCGCCAAGACTTCTGAAATGTCTCACCGATAGGCAACTCAAACATTTCAAATTGGATCAGGAAGACTCTTCAAACAACCAAAACCTGTGATGTGCAAGGAGAACCACTCTGAGACAGATCAACAATGAGAACATACTGAAAAGGATCTTGACATCAAGGGAAAACCATATGATCACAACTGAGATCCAACAAACCCTTGGCACGCTAAGCTCAACCCTTGTGGGAGCCCACTTTTCCCATGTGCAGAATAAAAGGGAAAAAAACCCAAACCAGGGACTCACTAGAGAGATCAAAGAGCGCATAACCAAAGAATGAAAGGCAACCCGAAAAAGGGACTAACAGGTGGCTCAATTATGCCAATTTTTTTAAAAATGTTATTTTGTTGCATAAATTGCAAAACTTGCAAAACTTGCAAAATGAAAAAAAGGACAAGAATGTGAAGAGTCATATTGTTGTAGAAGGTTGTTAGTTAGTTGAAAATAGAAATGAAAGTGCTATAACTGTGTAAATCTCTTTAAAATAGCATTTTGAGGTTGAGGCAGCATTGAAGATTGTATTCTTGAAGAATTACTATTAATAAAAGTACCTTGCTTATAGCATATAGTGTTTTCTCTCTATTATTTACCAGTTGTACGACTTGTACAGAAGTCTTAGGCTTTAACTCTTATTTTTTTAGATAGATTAGTGAGTTTTATTTCATTCAATAACATTTTGAAGGGATTTGATTGTATAAAACACTAGTTTGAGTCTAATCTTTGCATATTGGTCTACAACCCAATATAAGGGTTTGAGAGTCTAGTTAGGTTCTTAATAACTAATCCACTGATTTAGCCTTTGTAGTTTGGTGGAGTAGGTTAGGGTAGAATGTTTTAATTTGTTTGTGTGTTGACTAATGCAGGGGAAGCCAAAAATCTAATGTTTGGTTGTTCATCACTCAGAAAATACAAAGTTTTCTTCATGAAAAGTGTGGCTCCAAGGTGGAAAATGATGTAAAAGCATGCAATCACATTGGGAGAGAGTTTGGATGGTTGGTGCAGACATATTCAAAGTTTTTTGAAGCATTTTAAAAGTGGTAGAAGGTTTAGAGTATACTATTATAATAAACCCTCATTGGTTAAACTTGTTTGGTGCATGTAGCAAGGGTTTTGTAGATCAACATTTTATTGGGCCTTTCAATCCCTAAGAGTTTATGAATCCTAAGTTGAGACTTTTTAAAAGACTATTTAAGTTTATTTGGTGTTTTCGTGGTGATTGAATGACACCTCCTTTGTAAATTTGGCCTATTTGGTGCATTTTGGCTATGGATAGTCTATTGGTTCTCATACATTTTCCAAAACAATTAAATTTTCTCTTGTGATATGTTATAGTATGTCAAATTTTGTTCCTAAATGTGCAAATAGTTTGGTATGATTCAATATGTTTTGGGAGAAACACCCAATTTAGAGTGTGGAGAACTAATAGCCAAATAGTTCCTTAACTACATAGAAAGTGGAAATTTATTAAAATACTAATTTGAGTGATGGAATTTGGTTTGATTCTACCTTAATGATGTTTTTTGACATGTCTCAGGTTTTGGAGAAGTCTAGAAAGGAAGATTTGTAGATTTTGATGTTTGGATGCTTCCTAGCATAGTGGAATCAAGGTATCTTGGTATGCAAGTTGATCATGTCGATTGATTTGGGTTATGCTAATATGGTTTTTCTTTTGAGTCAGTCAAAACAAGATGTTCAAAGGTGTGTTAAGGATTGTTAGAGCTTGGAATATAGAAGGGATGATTTGCAGTCTTTTTTCTTTATTGAAACAAAGGGTAATTTGGTGAATGGTGAATGGTTTGGTTGGTAAAGTGTGTTCCAATGGTGTTATTGTTTTGGTTTAGTTGTAATTGAGTCTGATAAGGGTTTGGAATACTAATTTAGTGATATGCCTTATTGGTAACCTTGTAATTTCAAATGAAAATGGGTGGATTTTGTTGAAGGAAAAGAGATTTTATTTGGTGATTTGCTAATTGATCTTCTCAGTTGTGGTTTGGGTTTGAATTACCCTGGGTGGTTTGTCATTTTTGGTAGATGCTTTACATCAATTGGTATTAGAGCTAGCTGATTTTGATAGTTGGTTGAGTTGTTGGTTGGTCTCAAGTGCTTGATCCATCTAAGCTATAGAGAGGAATAGTTTTGAGAAGTTTTAAGTTGGCAGACAAGCTGAGGTCTATATTTCACCATCCTCCAATGGAGATTGAGTTTGGTAGAAGGTGCAAAGTAAAGAGTGAGACATCTTCTAGGATTTGTTGTTGGGTAAGATGGATGGTTTGTTGAGTGTGTGTGGTGGAGTAGTGAGGGAGATGGTTACCAATCTAAAGAAGCACTTGAGTTTGCATCCATTGAAGAGTTTTAATTAGTTTGAGAGTACTCCACTAATGGGAGTGGATGAAAATGTGATTGGTCAAAGAAGGTCAAAGATGAATTGTTGAAAAGAGAAAAAGGTTTGCTTAGAAAATCAAAGTGGAAGGACAGTCATGTGTCCTTTGGTAGAGAAAGAGTTAGTGGAAAGTTGAGAGTTTTGAAAGGGAAATTATGTGTCCTTTTGAATAAGAAGAATGATTGTGAACCTAATAGGTAGAGAAGAGAGATGGAAAGAGACAAGTGAAGACAAGAAGAGTCAGAAATGAAGATAGAGTTGAAGGAAAAGAAAAATATCAGAGAAAGATTCAAGAGACAGAAAGAGGAAGTAGTCCAAGATCAATTTGAAGTTGATATGCAGGTGAAAGAACAAGAAAGGCTGGTACAATATGTTTCCAAAGGGACTTGGAAAGTTTTTGTAGGTTGGTTGTATGGTGCAGGAGCACCTTATGCTTTTTATCTCTCCACTAAGAATTTTGTAAAATTTGTATGGTCACCAAGAAAACATGTAAACAAGGTCATGTGAGGTCACATTTTATGTATCTAAAGCCTCAAATAGGTCTCTAGGGGGGTCAATTATGTCAATTTGCAAAAAAATGTTATTTTGTTGCAAAAATTGCAAAACTTGCAAAATGCAAAAAAGGACAAGAATGTGAAGAGTAATCTTGTTGTCGAAGGTGGTTAGTTAGTTGAAGATGGAAAGGTAAGTGTTATAACTTATGTAAATCTCTTTAAAAGAGCATTGTGAGGTCGAGGAAACATTGAATATTGTATTCCTAAAGAATTACATTTAATAAAAGTAACCTGTTTATAGCATACAATGTTTTCTCTCTATTATTTACCAATTGTATAGCCTATACAAAAGTATTAGGCTCTAACTTATATTTTTTTAGATATATTAGTGAGTTATATTTTATTCAATACCATTTTGAAGGGATTTTATTGAATAAAACACTAGTTCGAGTCTAATCTTTGCATACCAATCTGCAATCCAATATAAGGGTTTGAGAATCTAGTTAGCTTCTTAGTGACTACACCACCAATTTAGGATTTGGAGTTTGGTGGAGTAGGTTAGGGTAGGATGTTTTAAGTTGTGTGTGTGTTCAATAATTCAAGGAAAGCCAATAATCTAATGTTTGGTTGTTGATCACTCAAAAAATACAAAGTTTTCTTCATGAAAAGTGTGGCTCCAAGGTGGAAAGTGATGTAAAAGTATGCAATCAGATTGGGAGAGAGTTTGGATAGTTGGTGCAGACCTATTCAATTTTTTTTGAAGCATTTTAAAAGTGGTAGAAGGTTTGGAGTATACTATTCTAATAAACCCTCATTGGTTAAGCTTGTTTTGTGCATGTAGCAAGGGTTTTGTAGATTAGAATTTTATTGGGCCTTTTAGTCCCTAAAAGTTGATGAATCCTAAGTTTTAAGACTTTTTAAAAGACTTTTTAAGGTTATTTTGTGTTTTGGTGGTGATTGAATGACACCTCCTTTGTAAATCTGACCTATTTGGTGCATTTCGGTTGTGGACAATCTATTGGTTCTCATACATTTTCCAAAACAATTATATTTTCTCTTATGGTATGTTATAGTATGTCAAATTGGGTTCCTAAATGTGAAAATAGTTTGGGATGATTCAATATGGTTTGGGAGAAACACCTGATTGAGAGTATGGAGACCTAATAGCCAAATAGTGCCTTGACTACATAGAAATTGGAAATCTGTTAAAACCGTGATTTGAGTGATGGAATTTGGTTTGATTCTTCCTTAATTACATTGTTTGAGATTTCTCAGGGTTTGGAGAAGTTTAGAAAGTAATATTTGTAGATTTTGATGTTTTGATGCTTCCTAGCATAGTGGAATCAAGGTTTCTTGTTATGCAAGTTGATCATGTTGATTGATTTGGGTTCTACTAATATGGTTTTGCTTTTGATTCAGTCAAAAAAAGATGTTCAAAGGTGTGTTAAGGATTGGTAGAGCTTGGAATACATAATGGATTATTTGTAGTCCTTTTGCCTTATTGAAACAAAAGGTAATTTGGTGAATGGTGAATGATTTGTTTGGTATAGTGTGTTCCAATGGTGTTATTGCTTTGGTTAAGCCAATTTGATGAGGGTTAAGTTGTAATTGAGTCTAATAAGGGTTTGGAATACTGATGTGGTGATATGGCTTAATTGTAGCCTTGTAATTTCAAATTAAAATGAGTAGATTTTGTTGAAGGAAAAGAGATTTTATTTGGTGATTTTCTAATTGATCTTCTCAGTTGTGGTTTGGATCTAAAGTACCTTAGGTGGTTTGTGGTTTTTGGTAGATGCTTTGCGTCAATTGGTATTAGAGCTAGCTAATTTTGATAGTTTGTTGAGTTGTTGGTTGGTTGATGGTGTTTGATCCATCTAAGCTATAGAGAGGAAGATTTGTAAGAAGTTGTGATTTGGTAGACAAGTTGAGGTCTGTGTTTCACCATCCTCCAATGGAGATTAAGCTGGGTAGAAGTTGCAAAGTAAAGAGTGAGGAATCTTCCAGGATCTAATGTTGGGTTAGATGGATGGTTTGTTGAGTGTGTGTGGTGGAGTAGTGAGGGAGATGGATACGTGTCTGGAGAAGCACTTGAGTTTGCAGCCATTTGAAGAGTTTTAGTTAGTTTGAGAGTACTCCTGAAGATTTTGTAATTTTTGGATTTTTTATTGTGTTTGATGAAAAAAAATCAAACACAATAAAAAATCCATAAATTACAAAATATTCAACATTATGGATTGTGGAAATCTCATAGCATTAATTGAGAGTACTCCACTAATGGGAGTAGATGAAAAGGTGATTGGTCAGATAACTTCAAAGATGAATTGTTAAAAAGAGGAAAGGTTTGATTAGAAAAGAAAAGTGGAAGGAAAGTCCTACGTCCTTTGGTAGAGAAAGAGTTAGTGGAAAGTTTAGAGTTGTGAAAGGGTAGTCCTGTGTCCTTTTGAATGAAAAAACTGATTGTGAAACTCATAGGCAAAGAAGAGAGATGGAAAAAGACAAGTGAAGACAAGAAGAGTCAGAAATGAAGATAGAGTTGAAGGCAAAGAAAAATACCAGAGGAAGTAGTCCAAGATCAATTTGAAGATGATATGTAGGTGAAATAACAAGCAAGGCTGGCACAATATGTTTCCAAAGGAACTTGGAAATTTTTGTTAGGCTGATTCTATGGTTTAAGAGCACCTTATGCTTTTTATGTCTCCAATAAGCATTTTGTAAAATTTGTATGGTCACCAGGAAAAAATGTAAACAAGGTCATGTGAGGTCACATTTAATGCATTTAAAGTCTCAAATAGGTCTTTAGGGGGCTCAATTATGTCGATTTGCAAAAAAATGTTATTTTGTTGCACAAATTGCAAAACTTGCAAAACTTGCAAAATGCAAAAAGGAGAAGAATGTGAAGAGTCATCCCATTGGAGAAGGTGGTTAGTTAGTTTAAGATGGATAGGAAGGAATTATAAGTAATGTAAATCTCTTTAAAAGAGCATTGTGAGGTCAATGCAACATTGAAGATTGTATTCTTGAAGAATTACTATTAATAATATACCATGTTTATAGCATGCAATGCTTTCTCTTTGTTCTTTACCAGTTGTACAACCTGTATAGAAGTCTTAGGCTCTAACTCTTGTTGTTTTAGATATATTAGTGAGTTATCTTTCATTCAATACAATTTTGAAGGGATTTTATTGAATAAAACACTAGTTCAAGTCTAATCTTTGCATACCGGTTTGCAACCCAATATAAGGGTTTGAGAGTCTAGTTAGCTTCTTAATGACTACTCCACCAATTTAGGCTTTCTAGTTCAATGGAGTAGGTTAGGGTAGGATTTTTTAAGTTTTTTGTGTGTTGAATAATGTAGGGGAATCTAATAATCTAATGTTTGGCTGCTAATCACTCAGAAAATACAAAGTTTTCTTCATGAAAAGTGTGGCTCCAAGGTGGAAAATGATGTAAAATCATGCAATCAGATTGGAAGAGAGTTTGGATAGTTGGTGCATACCTATTCATATTTTTTTGAAGCATTTTAAAAGTGGTAGAAGGCTTGGAGTATACTATTCTAATAAACCCTCATTGGTTAAGCTTGTTTGGTGCATTTAGCAAGGGTTTTGTAGATCAAGGTGATCCTAAGTTTTGAGAATTGTCAAAAGACTATTTAATGTTATTTGGTGTTTTGGTGGTGATAGAATGGCACCTCCTTTGTAAATCTGACCTATCTGGTGCATTTTGGCTGTGAAGAGTCTATTGGTTCTCATAAATTTTCCAAAACAAGTATATTTCCTCGTGTGATATGTTATAGTATGTCAAATTGGGTTCCTGAATGTGCGAATATTTTGGGATGATTCAATATGGTTTGGGAGAAACTCCTGATTTAGAGTGTGGAGACGTAATAGCAAAATAGTACCTTGACTGCATAGAAAGTAGAAATTTGTTAAAACAATGATTTGAGTAATGGAATTTGGTTTGATTATGCCTTAATCATGTTGTTTGAGATGTCTTAGGGTTTGGAGAAGTTTGGAAAGGAAGATTTGTAGATTTTGATATTTTGATGCTTCCTAGCATAATAGAATCAAGGTATCTTGGTATGCAAGTTGATCATGTGGATTGATTTGGGTTATTGTAATATGGTTTTTCTTTTGATTAAGTCAAAACAAGATGTTCAAAGGTGTGTTAGGGATTGGTAGAGCTTGAAATACAAAAGGGATGATTTGTAGTCTTTTTTCCTTATTGAAACAAAGGGTAATTTGGTGAATGGTGAATGGTTTGGTCGGTACAGCATGTTCTAATGGTGTTATTGTTTTGGTTCGGTCAATTTGATGATGGTTAAGTTGTAATTGAGTCCAATAAGGGTTGAGAATACTGATGTGGTGATATGGCTTATTGGTAGCTTTGTAATCTCAAATCAAAATGAGTGGATTTTGTTGAAGGAAAAGAGAGTTTATTTGGTGATTTGCTAATTGATCTTCTCAATTGTGGTTTGGGTCTAAAGTACTTTTGGTTGTTTGTGGTTTTTGGTAGATTCTCTGCATCACAAGCTTTAATACCAATTATTGAACAATACAACTAAGAGGGGGGGTGAATTAGTTGTGAAAAATTTTAACCTTTAAAACTTTCACTAGAGATTAGATCAATCAAAAATAATTTACTATGCTAAAACGATTAAACATTAAATATAAGGGCAGAAATTGAAAACCATCACACATACATATTAACTCCAAATTTCCATGGAAAATCCAATAAGAAAAAAACCATGGTGAGGATTATTTGATAATATAGAGAATATCAAAATTGATTACAAAGGCTCACTACCAAAATGATGTATAGTAGGGATGTATTATGACCAAACAACCTCAGACAACCAACCAAAAGTGCCTGTAAACATCAAACAATGGGTTTTCCTTCATAAATCACCATAATTGCTTATAACCTTTCAAAAAGTATTTTTTTGACATAAATTTTGACACAGACTTGATCAACCAAAAAGGTGACACATTTTAGATACCCATTTAGCTCTTCATACACATTTCCAATATGAAATAGTGTTCCTTTGTACGGAAAGGTTCAAAAAATGACTATTCTTCTTTTGACTAGGCCTAATAGAGCAGTTATGCATGCTTCAACTAGGTTTTGGAATTCAAGCAGTCTCAATTCATGCTCCAAAACCTTCAAAATATTACATATGGCCTAAATCTACAACTCATATCACAAGGATCAGTCTCCAAAGGCTTTGCAACAAATTCGCTAAGTCTCTAGGGTTCCAAGGTCTAATACATAAAGATATCAAACCTTCAAACGTCTCCACACATACCAACTCCCTCTCCTACCTCTACAACTTTGAAACATCAAAATACACATCAAAATAATCCATTCCACCAAGTTTCAAAAATTTCTACCATTGGAATGGAGATTTATACATTTTATTCACTCATTGGTTACCCTACCTAGGGTTTAGACCAATCTGAAGAAAAAATGACACAACTCCTTTGAAACTCAATGAGATTACCTAAAACTAGTGGAAACATAGAGTAGATCCAATTAATAATCATCCATAATTGGTTTTAGATCATTATAGGAATGTATAGATTCGTACTACATCAAGGAACAATAGGAAATGTTAGATTTTGGAGAAAAACATAATTATTTATTGCTTCAACTTCAAAAACTCCAACAACCAACTTTCTCTTTGACCATACAAGGCTTTTTAAAGAATTTACAATCACATTCCAATGGTCATCAACCACTTTTCAAATTATGAACTAACACAAACATCATTATGTTCATTTTTGACAAAAATGCAAAAAGTTGCTTGGCAACATTATGCAACTTTTGACAACTTTTGTATTTGCACACTAACTTACCACTAAGAACTCAACCTAGACTCCAACACACATAAAATGGTATAATAAGACCTTATTAAATGAAAACAACACTAAAAAAAAAATAATCAAATTCCTGACCCTTGGAGGCATGAAATAACTATGGGTGCCCTTGCACCACATAATAGGACACACAATCAAAATCAAGACTCCTTGTCCAACAAGGGTTAACCACTCGGAGGGCTCACTGCCACACAAATACAAAGAAGATAGAAGAGATATTTTACAAAGAGAAGACAATCTCAATGCAATATATATTTCCACCATGATTCACTCAACCACTTGCAAACATGCATGAATGATAGAGTACACCTTCATCTCATTGCATTTGAAAATTCAACATTTAGATTTCACATTGTTCTACAAAACTCACATCAAATACACATTGTTTCACATCTATTTTTCATTTATCTTTCTCTACTTCTTTTCACCATTATTTTGCACATCTTTTACCAATATTTCATCCTTTATTTATACCATCTTCAACTTTGAAACATATCCAAAGTCATCCATCCATTATTTAAATTAAAATTAGGTTGGTGCCAAAACATTCTAGGGTGGAATTAGAATTAGGGAAACCAAAACAAATGCTTTATGAGGACCCAAATAATTCCTAGCATGCTTCATGAACTTTAGCCGAACCAGTGTAAAACACATAGAACAATTAAGCACACACAACCCTTAACATGATCCAATCTTTCTAGACAACAAAATTGTCTTCAACATGATCATAACAACTTAACTCTAGAACCACTAGTCATAACACTCAACCAAGAAGAAATATAGAGCAACTACATTTCTCTCAAACCTCATCCAGATACCTTGAAAAACACAGTTCACATCTAGTGAACATAACTCTCACTGTACAATGATCTATAAACCCAAAATATGGATATAGTAGCTTCCAATAGCCATGATCAACATATCTGAACTACACAAACATAGGAGAAAATCTTGGAGCAAAACTTGGAACAAACACTGAATACTTGCAACCATTCTTGATTACAATTTTCTCAATATCCTCAACATGTACAACCAATAACCTACATCTATAACATTAATGACAACAACAACCAGTTCATATCCAGTCAACCAGTTGACATCAATGACAACACCTTCATTCTTGCAACATATTATATATTATATAAATTATATTATATATTAATATGTATGCATAGTGTAAGCTTCAAATCTTATACAATAAATAATGTATATTGCTTTCTATATCCCTACCAATATCTCTCTCCCTCTTTTCTCTCTCTCTCTCTCTCTCTCTCTCTCTCTCTCTCAGGATGCTCCCTCCCTCTATCTCTCCAACCCCCTTTCTCTCTTAGATCTCTCCCTCCATCTATCCCCCCACCACCACTCTCATTTCTCTCCCTCCATCTATTTCTCCCACCTATTCACTCTCTTGGGTCCCTCACTCCCTCTATTCCTCCCACCCTACCTAGACAACTCTCTTAGTCCCTCTCTCTCAAGTTTTTCCCTCCCTTTATCCCTCCAAAACCCCTTTTTCTTAGATCTATACAATCCTCCTTGTCTCTATCTCTATCTCTCTATCTCTATGTCTATCTTTTTATCTATCTCTCTCTCTCTCTCAAGTCTCTCTCCCTCTAGTCTCCCTCTCCCATCCTAACTAGATAACTCTATCTTCCTCTCAGGTTTCTCTCTCTATTCTCTCTCTCTCTCCCTCTTAGGTCACTCTCTCACTCGAATCCACCCATGCAAAAAAACTCATTAAATATTATATAATATATACTTTATACAATATATATTATATAATATATTCAATATATTATATATTATGTAATATATACCTTATATTATATAATATATAAATAATATTATATATTAATATGTATGCATAGGGGAAGATTCAAATCTTATACAATAAATAATAGATATTCATTTGCTTAAGGTTTTTATAAACCAAATAATACATAAAACCAATATTATGTATTATTACTATATAATAAATGTATTATATATTATATATTATGATATAGATATTATATAATATATAATATATATTATGTATAGTATATTAATATATATACTACATATTATATATTATATATAGCATACTCTCTCTCAACTCTCTCCCTCTTTGGTCTCTCTCTCTCTCTCTTATGATGCTCCCTCCCTCTATCCTTCCAACCCCCTTGTCTCTCTCAGGTCTCTCCCTCCATCTATCCCCCGACCTCCTCTCTCTCATGTATCTCCCTCCATCTATCCCTCCAACCCTCTCTCTCTCTTGGGTACCTCACTCCCTCTATCCCTCCCACTCTACCTAGACAACTCTCTCTCGGTCCCTCTCACTCAGGTTTCTCCCTCCCAAACCCCTCTTTCAAGTCTCTCCCTCCCACTCTATCTCTCTCTGTCTCTCTCTCCCTCTTAGGTATCTCTGTTAATCCTTATAGGTCTCTCTCTCTCTCTCTCTCACTCACTCACTTTATCACTCTCCCTCCCTCTCCCTCTCAAGTATCTTTCCATACGAGGTTTCTCTCTTGTCTCTCCCTCCCACCCTAACTAGATAACTCTCTCTCTCTCTCAAGTCTCTCTCCACCTTAGGTCTCTCTCTTTGGTCTCTCCCTCCCACCTTGACTAGACAACTATCTCTCACACTCAAGTCTCTCTCACTCCCTGTCTCCCTCTTAGGTCTCTCTCTCTCTCACTCTCACATAGGTCTCTATCTTTCTCTATTTGTCTCTTAGGATGCTCCCTCTCTCTTAGGTCTCTCCCTCCCACCCTAACTATTTGGGTATGTGTAGGATCATCATGGAAAAAATAGGCCCTTAAGTGGCAAAAAATTCAGAAAAATTAGAAATAGGAAAATTGATGTAAAATTTTGAATAAGTTATGTATATTATTTAAAAAATATGTAAGAATAGGATCTGTAGAAAATTGAATGTAGTGTCTAAACTACTAGGTTTGCTTAAAAATAAATAAAAATCTATTTTGTGAAAATTTAAAATTTCAATGCAATAGTACTTAAATTTCAGGGAAAAAATAAGTAGGTGTCTGTCTGACCATCCTAACCACAATAAAATGATAATATTTTTTTATAATATTTTAGATATAAGTAGTGGAATCATGTCCCAATGTGATGCATACTTTTTTGTAATTTTTTTCCAAGTAAATAATTAATTATGAATTTTTTATTACAAGTTTTAAAAAATAAAAAACTTCGTGTCTGACCACCTTAACTTGGTCAAAACTTTATGGAAATTCATTTTTCTTTTTTTTAATCTATAGTATGTGAAGCATAAAAATGTGATACTATTTGAAAGCTATAGATGTTTTTCAATCGCATATCAATCAGGACTTTAATTAAGTAATTTGAATAGAAAATGAATAATAATCATTTATTAAATTCAAAGTAAAGCATAATTTATATTGGTGGAAAGCTGAGAATCTCCTTTAAAAACCCTTTTCATTTCATCAATTTTGAGTAAAAAAAAATCATTAGCCACATACCCATCATATTGCCACTTTTTGGCCCATCATGATCCTACACATACCCATATAATTCACCCTCTCTCATAGGTCTCTCCCTCCCTCTATCTCTCTCCCTCTCAAGTATCTCTCTCTCTTTCTCTCTCAAGTCTCTCTCCCTCTAAGTTCTCTCTCTCAAGTATATCACCCTCTTCATTCTCTCTCTTTGGTCTCTCTCTCCCACCCTAACTAGATAACTCTCTCTCAGGTCTCTCTTAGTCTCCATCTCCCTCATAGGTCTTTTTCTCCCTCTCTCTCCCTCTTAGCTCTCTCTTTGGTTTCCCCATCCATTTATTCCTCCCACTCTACATACACAACTCTCCTTCTCTTTATCTTGACAATCGCCTCTCTTTGTCTCTTAGATCTCTCCCTTGGGAACCCTACCTAGATAACTCTGTCTCTCTTATTCTCTCTCTCCATATCCCTCTTAGGTCTCTCAATCAACTATATAGTATTTTAATATATATACTATATATTATATATTATATAATATATTTAATTCATAGTATATATTATATAATATATACTTTATACTATATAGTACATAAATAATATATTATATATTATATATAGTATACTCTCTCTCTCAACTCTATCCCTCTCTCTATCCTTCTCACTCTCTCTCTCCATCTTTGGTCTCTCTCTCTCTCGTAGGATGCTCCCTCACTCTTTCCATCCAACCCCCTTGTCTCTCTTAGGTATCTCCCTGCACTATCCCTCCCACCCCTCTCATGTCTTTCCCTCCATCTATTTCTCCCACCCTCTCTCTCTCTTGGGTTCCTCACCCCCTCTATCCCTCTAAATCTATCTTGAAAAATCTCTTTCAGCCCCTCCTTCTCTCTCAAATATCTCCCTTCCTCTCTATCTTTATCTCTATCTCTATCTCTATCTTTGTATTTGTGTCTATTGTTGTCTCTCTCTATATTTGTCTCTATTTCTCTCTATCTCTCCCTCTTAGGTCTCTCTCTCCCTCTTAGGTATCTCTCTCTCACTCTTAATCTTTCTCATTCTACTCTCTCCCTCCCACCCTAACTAGATAACTATCTCTCTCTCTCAGGTCTCTCCTACTCCCTTTCTCTTAGATCTCTCCCTCCCACCCTTACTAGATAACTCTTCTCTCCCTATCTCTCAAGTATCTCTCACTCTCCATCTCCCTCTTAGGTCTCTCTCTCTCTCTCTCGCTATCTTTGTCTTTGTCTCTATATTTATCTCTCTCTCCCTTTCTCAGGTCTCTCCCATTACCTCTCTCTTAGGTTTCTCCTGCACTCCCTCTATCTCTCTCTTAGGATTCCCCAACCCTCTATCCCTCCAACCCCCTATCTCTTTCAGGTCTCTCCCTCTCTCTCTCCCTCTCAAGTCTCCACCCTCTCTCTCTCACTACCTTTCTCTCTCTCCCTCTCAAGTCTCTATCGCACATAGCTCTATCACTCTCTCTTTCTATAGAATCTCCCTCCAACCCTAACTAGATAACTCGCTCTCTCTCTCCCTCTCTCTCTCTAATCTCTCCCACTCAATCTCTCTCTCTCTCTTAGGATTCTTCCCCCTCTATCCCTCAAATCTACCTATCTCTCTCAGTTCTCTCCCTCCCACACTAGGTATATAACTCTACCTCTCTCTCAAGTCTCTTTGTCTATTTGTTTCTCTCTCTCACTCTCTTAGGTCTCTCTCTCTCTCTTTAGTCTCTCTCTCTCTCAAGTCTCTCTCCCTCCAATCCTAACTCAATAACTCTCTCTCTCTCTCTCACTCAATGATGATGGTGACACCACCCGAAACCCACACAAATCAAAACAATAGATACCAACACAAAAGATGTGTGATAGAAAAATAATTTAATTTCAATTATTTTTAGAAAAAGGAATTATAGATTCAAAACTTACATGCTATAGCCTCATGGGCTTGATTCATTCCAACAAAATCAACTTTGAAAACAAAAATATATTATTTGGAACCACAATCTACACTAATAGAGCCACCTTTTACAACCCCCACTCAACCCTTTTATTTTACCCAATAACCACCATAGAATGTTCTAGAAAGTTCAAACTTCCCTTTTGTTTTGGCTCTAAAAGTCCCATTGTTTGATTTCTAGCATAGGAAGAAATTTTAATGAAATTCACTTTTTAGATGGGAAACTTTGCAGGGCCATAAATTTTGATCTATGTGTCTGATTTTCTATTATTTCATATCATTGGAAAGTTCTTGAGGAGATATACAATGCTCAAACCCTCTAGAGGTTGGTCAAACAACTTTTTGAGCTATTTCAGGTCCTTTAAATTCTTCATATCTAAATTTGAAGCTGCATTGGAGAAATTTATTGAAACAGAAACTTTAATATATCCCAAACCATGCAAGGTATTGAGAGGATTCTTTCACAACTGGAAATGCTTTTCAATTCTACTCTTCGGGTTGAATTTTTAGGTCCAAATGAGTTGTTTAAGTGACTTACTAAAAAATAGTAAGTGACCACTTTTTGCTATTTTTTACTCCTAACTGTCTTACACCCCTTAAGTGCCATCATGGAACTTAAAGAAACTAAAGAAATTAAGAAAAAATAATTTTTTGGGTGATGCAAGATTACCCTACACCATTGGATGCTCCTACATCAAACACCTAGGGTAATTTGAAAAGTGACCCTATCACTTCTTAGGAGTTAGAGGAAAACCAAGACAGTTAACCTCAGCCTCAAACAACCACAATGAATCTTCAACAAGCCTTCCTCTTCACTTCACCAAGTACTCTACATATTGTTTGTTTCTTGTGCTTCTACCCACACGACTATCCATAATTTCTTCTATCTCCTCCTTTTCTGAGGTAGGTGCTGAAATATTCCACTATGCTTCTATTATTTCTTCATTAATTCCCCCTTCATGATATTTTGTTAAATTTGAAATGTTAAACACAAGTGAAATGTGAATTTCATCAAGAAACTCTACCACATATGCATTTCCTGAATCATGCTTCTTCAGGATCTTGCATGGTCCAAACTTGTTCATCTTTAACTTGTTGTATGTACCAACTAGAAACCTCTCCTTTCAAAAATGAATGATGACTTCATCTCCTAATTGGAACTCCTTATGCCTCCTTTACTAATTTTCCTTGGCCTTATATTGTGAGTTCATCTTATTGATATGTTTCTTCACTTCTTCATGCAAATTCTTTAGCCTCAGCACTACTCTTCTCCCCCTTATCCATCATTCTTAGTTCGGTAGGAGTTCTTGGACTACTCCCATACACAATTTGGAATGGTGATTTACCAGTGCTCCTGTTGATAGAATTGTTGTAAGAAAATTCTTCTTATGGTATAATCAAACCCCATCCCTTGGGCTTATCTCCTACTAAGCATCTTAGTAGGTTACCCAAACTCCTATTCACCACCTTCATTTTTCCATCAATCTATGGATGGTGTACATAATTCAACTTCAAATATTTCTTCAACTTCTTCCATAATTGTTGAATAGGACAACTAAGAGGGGGGTGAGTCAATTGTCACAAAATTAAACCTTTAATTCAATCACCAGAACTAATACTTAATATTGCTTAAATTATCAGTCATCAAATACCAATGCAGAAACTCAAATCCAACACACAAACATAATAACACCAAATTTACATGGAAAACCTAATGAGGGAAAAACCATGGTGAGGATTAACTTACACTATAGATAATATCAAAAATGATTACAAAAGGGATCACTACCTAAAATAAGGACTCACTGTCTGGAACTAGAAATTGTTGTCTAACAGGGCTACAACCTAGAGGGCTCACTGTCACAGAGATACAAAGAAGAAAAATAAGACTTGTTAAGAGAGAATACAATCCCAATGCAACAAAGGATTCCACCATAGTCACTCGATCAACTTGCATGAATGATAGAGTTTTCCTTTTTCTCACTACATCCAAAACCTCAGCATTAAGCTTCACACACATCTCCCACACTCTCAACACACACTCTTACTAAATAGAATCAATGTCACACCAAACTACACTTTCTTTTTTCTCCTATCGCTCTTCGTCTTCAATCTTGTATATTTTCCATTACTAACTCATCTTGCATTTATACCATCTACAACTTTGAAACATATCCAAAGTTATATATCCAAGTCCAAATTAAAATTAGGTCAACACCAAAACATCCTAGGGTGGAATTACAATGAGGGAAACCCAAAAACATGCTTCAAGGGACCCAAATAGAGCCAACACACTTCATCATTCTTAAAAGTAGTATTTCACACAAGGTTGGCCACACCAGTGTAAAACACAAAGAATCATCAAACTTGAACTTTCCAAATGCCAAAATTAACTTCAATAAAATTAGGGAAACTCAACTTTAGAACCACATGTCATAATACTTCATCAAAGAGAAATTTGGACCAACAACATTCCTCCCAAACCTCAACCAAAAACATAGAAAACCATAGTTCTCAACTAGTGAACATAACTTGCATTGTACAATGAAGCAACAACCAAAAATATGAATATAGAACTTTCTAACAACCATGAACAACATACCTCAACTACAAAACAACAAAAGAAAATCTAGACAAAAACTTGGAGCAACCACAAAACACCTACAACATATATTAATTACAATTTTCTCAATATCCTTGACATATATAGCCAATAGAAACTAGTAGATAACCAACAAACAGGTTGAAATCAATGAAAACACCTTCAATCATTCCATTCTTGCAACAATCCCCCCCTTTGTCATTGATGGCAACACATGATCTGAAAAACCATCATAGACAACATACAAGCTTTGAACACACTTTTTTGTTTCCCCCCCTTAGAAGATAATTTCATATATGCTTCTTCTCCCCCTTTAAAATCAATGGAAAATGAAGAGGAATAATTTACATTAATTTCTCCTTAGACATGAAAAACAAAATACTCATAATGACAACACTTGATACTACTTGCCCCCCCCTAAGATGTAGCAACCAAAACATCAACCTAGAAGAAAGATAGATCCATAGATCCACATGACTAATGCATCTCCATATGCATCTAGTTCAAGAAAGGAGGGGAAATACCACCAAATTCTTCTGGAGATACTCAAAAGTATCTTTAGGAAGAGCCTTTGTTAAAATATCAACAACCTAATCCTTCATCAAAAAATACTCAAGCTTAACTTCATTCTCCATGAACTTCTCACTCAAGAAATGATATATGATAGATATATGCTTCATCCTCAAGTGCATCATAGGATTATTTGAAATGTTAATTGCACTTTTATTATCATAGAAAATAGAAATGTGATCATCATATACTACTATGATATCTTTCAATGTCTGTTTCATCCATAGAACTTAGGTACAACAAGATGCAACAACAATATACTCAGCTTTAGTAGTAGACAAAGAGACTAAATCTTGCTTCTTACTCAACCATGCCACCAATCTACATCCAAGAAAGAATGCACCACCACTTGTACTTTTCCTATCATCTACACATCTAACCCAATCTACATCTATATAGGAATGAAGTGTAAAATTAGTATCTTTAGGATACCACAACCCATATTCTAGAGTGTCATTCAAATATATGAAAATTATTTTAACATGTGTTTTCATAGGGTCTTTTTGAAATCTAGCCAAAATACATACAACATGCATGATATCCAGTCTAGTAGAAATCAAATACAATATTTCACCAATCATCAATCTATGCTTGCTCTGTTCATCCTTTGGTGAATCATCAACTTTTACCAATTTGCATCTAGTCACCATAGGAGTACTTACCAGTTTTGAACCATCCATACCAAACTTCTTCAAAAAATTTCACATACTTAGACTGTGAAATAAAAATTCCCTTCTCTATTTGATTAAACTGTAACCCAAGAAATAAATTCATCTCCGCAAACATAGACATTTCAAATTCTTTCTACATTTCTTTTGTAAACCTCTTGCACATATTTTTATTTCCTCCAAAGATTATGTCATCAACATACACTACTACAATCAAGATTCTATCACTTTCAATCTTGAAGTACAAATTACTATCTGTCATACCTTTGTTAAAGCCTTGCTAAATCAAATATTTATCTAACCTCACATACCATGCTCTAGAAGCATGCTTCAACTCATATCAATCTTTCTTCAATCTGCACACCATATTTGATTGATCTATTAATTTAAATCCTTCCAGTTGTTCCATATAAACTTCCTCTTCTGCTTAACCTTTCAAAAATGATGACTTGACATCCATTTGATAAACCTTAAAGTCATTATGAGCTGCAAATTCCAAGAACATCCTTATAGCTTCCATTCTTGCTACCAAAGTAAAATTTTCCTGAAAAATATGTCTTCTACTTGTGAGTAGCCTTTACACACAAGCCTCACTTTGCTTCTGACAACTTCTCCATTTTAATTCAACTTATTTACAAATACCCATTTTTATCCAATGATGTTTTTATCTACCAGTCTTGGCACCAATTCCCAAGTTTGATTCTTCTTAATTAGCATAAGTTCTTCTTTCATAGCTTCAATCCAATGTTCATCTTTACAAGCTTCACATACAGTCTTTGGTTCAATCTCAGAAAGTAAACATAGATTCACCTCAGTAGTAGCTCTACTTCTAGTCAACATGCCTTTTGTCTTGCCTCCAATAATCTCTTTCTGAAATATTATTTTATACATATTTCGGTGTCTTAGGGGACATCACCAGAGCATCATCTATTTAATTTTGTTCATCCAACTTCCCTTTCTCATATTTTTCTTGTTCTTCCACAATTTCTTCTATTCTTACACAATCATGCTCATCAAATACATATCCATCAATGTCAATAAGATTCTTCATTGTCTCATCAACCTTCACATTTTATCTCTCTCTAATATTTCCCAGTCTTTTATTTAAACATTTGTATGCCTTGCTATTAGTCTAATATCAAAGAAAAATTCCTTTATCACTTCTTGCATCAAACTTACCCAAAGTTTCCTCGTCTCTTTTGATATAGCATTTGCTTTCAAATACTTTAAAATATTTAACAATAGGAACTCATCCATGCCATAGCTCATAGGGAGTCTTTACACTATTTTATTTTGATTGAACTCAATTGAATACATAAACAACAATGTGAATAGTTTATTTTTAGTAAACTTCTGGTAAACCAACTTTAGTAATCATTGATCTAGCAGCCTCTTGAACTATTCTATTTTTATTTTCAATAGCTCCATTTTGTTGAGGAGATCTTGGGGTAGATAACTGTCTCTTTATTCCATGCACTTCAAAAAATATTTTAAACTCATGGGAGGTGAAATCTCCACCTCTGTTAGAACTTAAGAATTTTATCTTCAAATTCACTTCATTTTCAACCATAGCTTTGAATGCCTTGAATCTATCTAATGCGTCTAATTTATCTCTAAGAAATGTAACCCATGTATATCTAGAATAATCATTAGTAAAAGACATAAAGTAACTTCTCACTCTTGTAGGACCACAAAGATCTATATGAACTAAATATACTAGTCTGATAGTGGATTGTTCCTTTGATTTGTAATGATTTCTTACTTGCTTTCTAGACTAACAATTATTTCAAATAGCATTAATATGCATTTTAATTCTCAGTAAATCTCTCACTGCTTGAACAAAACTGATCCTTGCCAAGTTATCAAAATTCATGTGACACATTCTCCTATTCCATAACCAACTGTCATTAATTTAAGTTGTAAAACATCACCCATCAGCACCCTTAAGTTGATAGATATTCCCTTTAGATTTATTTCCTGTAGCAATCAATGTTCTAGATCTCACATCTCTCATCCTTAAACACAAGATCATGTCTTTTTCTGCACATATGACCAACACTCAAAAAATTATGCCTTAAACCCTTAACATAGTAGACATCATTAGTATGATGCTTTCCATCAAAACTTACTAAACATATTGTTGGTGGTTTTTGATGGAGCAACAAGGTTGGTCTCCTATTCTACCTATGGAGTAGCCAAATCCAATCAAGGGAAACTCAGAGGACCTAGACCAACTGACAAGATCAAGAGATCTTCTGATCTTTAGGCTCTGTAGAACCAGGGTGGGTATACCCACACAATGCCTCAAAGAAGACCAGTCATTGCTTTTTATAGCAGATGACTCTTGATGCCAAGCGTTGAGGACCTCAAATGGGGCTAGATTCTCAGTAGCTCAACCTTGAAGCAACCAGGAGGTAGGGAAAGATACTAAACAAATGATATTTAACAATTTTGAAAGGTTTTCTGAGAGGAATAGGCTACAAGACAGATCAGTGCCTAGTTTTGGGCCACAGAGTCAAACACAAAAGGGGAAAATTACCTACAAATAGAACTCAATCAGTGGATCTTGTTTTGTTGATGCCTTACATCAACTATCAGTGCCTTACACTGACAATCTAGCTCCTGTAGCAACCAGACTCTTCTTACCAAATCCTACCTGTGAATGAATAAACACTGCTATCTGTTCAAAGGATTTAACTGCTTCCTTGAAGCAGACCTATCAACAAATAACACAGTCTCATAAAGTATGAGAAGATGAACAAATACACCTTATGCATTCATTCAAATGATTAATAGCACACAAATAAGGAGACAATCTGATAACATGCATGAGAGACAAGCGTCTTCATGTTTTCATTGCTCAAACTGATTGTATTTACAGAAAAAATTCAAAATTTATAGCCTACAGACTCAATATTGACTCAAGACTAAACCCTAGCCTGTCCCAAGACTATTCTAGAACTCAGAAAAATGTGGAATAGAACACCAACGTTCTGAACCCTTACATCTGGCCATGAAATTCTCCTTTATAGGAACAAGAGAAGCAACAAGCAACCGGCCAGATGAGATTACACATCATCAGCTGACTAGGACAAACCCTAGAATAGCTTGTAGGCCAAGTCAAAAATTCCAACTGCCCCACTGGTCACATAAATGTAACAGGTTGGTTTGCTCCAAGAAAGACATTCCCGCACGAATGAAGCTAGGCAATTGATGTCAAATCCGCCGCAGAATCTGGGTGCCCATACCTGAGCCATGTCGTCGTTGTCCTAGAGCCATTGCCATGAATGATGGTTCAATGGAACCAACGACCCTCTCATCTTCCACCATGAATGCTCCAAATCTTCTATTTTTCATGCGCAAACATCTTTGAAACCCTGACAACACGGATGTTTGAATCTCCATCGTCGATCAATTAAGATCAGACGGTTGTCTTTTAAAATCTTCGTTAGACCGTTGAAAAAGGCCTCCACAGTCGGCAAGATAAAAAAAAAGAGGTCAAGGAGACATAATACAGAATCAAAATGCCTCATCGAAATGTATCACTTTTATGTACTTATCCATTCACCAAGACGAGGGCACATCTCTCACTGAAGTAATCCTTTCACTTGTTCACAGTCGCGATAGTCACCCACCATCGGCGAGACATCACAGAGACTTCACCAAGCTTCATCGAAATGAATCACTTCAAGTTGTTGTGACATAGAACCTCTCCCGCCGACAAACTCACTTGCCAAATGTACGCTGGTGAGACATTTGACGTTTCTTACCGATGCACCCTTGTATTAACTTTGTCGCTGTAGCTTATTTGTCTCGGGGAGACCCTTTGTAGATATCACATTGCATCACTGAAAACATTTATACAGGTCTGTTCACCAAGAGAAAATAGGACTCTCACCGAAAGCCACACACAAAACCATTGTCAAAAATACTCGACCTCACTGCCATGACCACATATCGAAATAAGTGTCTCACCGAAACAATAAATCCTTCACCACCGGATGGCGTAACAAGATGACACCACCGAGAGCCTAGACTCCTACCAAAAAGATTATCCTTTATGCTTTCGGTTGGTGTAACAAATCATAGTCGCCAAGACCTCCCACCGCAGATCAAAACTTACACCGATGGGATCCCAAAGCACACAAGTTGGGGAGACAAGATAGAACTCGCTAAGACCCCACCCCGAGCAGACGCCGACACACCAAAGGGAAATGTCCATCAGTGAGACACAAATAAGTCAGGGAAACATCTCCCCAACATCAACCACATAGGCTGACAGAAAAGAGACCTCGGGGAGACAACACTGGGATCGCTGAGAGGTTATCTCGAGCACCAAAAGTCTCAGCGAAAACAACGTGGGACTGGTAAAAATGGTAGCTAGGGGCCGGTAATGAATGGAAAATGGGGCTCGGGGGGAACCACTTGAGTTAAAATGAACCGAGGGGACAGGTCAATGAATCAAAAAGGCAAACGGAACGGGAACCAAACAAGGCTGGAGCCGGAACAAGGAAAGAGACGGGGAACAAAAGGAACAAAAGGGACCGGGACTGAAAACCATCCCACCCCTACCTCTGCAAAAGACCATGGAGGCGGAGCCAGAACCGACATGAGACAGAGAAGTCACGGGATCGGAGTGGGACAAAACCCGAGACAGGAAACTTGAAAAAGGTTCCAAAGATGATTCCCATTCTGATCTCGCGCCCACCAAAGGAAACAAAACAAAAGACAAGCAAAGAGACAAAGAGGAAAACAACCAGCGACTGTCGTAGGGCAGAACGAAAAAGGAACACCAAACACGTGGAATTGGGAATGGGACGGATGCATGAATAGGAATTAGAACCTCATAATTGGAGAAGTTCTAGTTCCATTCAAGCATCCGTTTCACCCCCGATTCCGAAAGAAAAACCAAGGCAAGCAAAAAAGAAAGGGGAACCAAATTAAAAGCCCAAAAATGGAGAAATGAAAAACCAAGAAAAACCCTAACACAGGCTGCCCCACCAGAGAGATGAATTCTAGCACACTGGGCTCAACCCTTGTGGGAGCCCATTTAACCCACGTGCCAAAATGAAAAACACCCCATAGCTAAAGTTTTGTCATAAAAAACCAGAGTACACAATTAGGCAATGAGAAAACCAGAAATGGCACTAACATAGGCTCCAGTTGGGGATGTATGCCCCTGGTGGGCATAACAAGAATTCAAATCACTGGGAGAGCAGACCAGAACAAAAAGAAACCCAAAAATAGTGAGGAGCTAACCGAACAAGGTTAGCAGACACAACAAAACAAAACCGACCAGAAAAGCAAAAACCAAACCTAATGTTCATGGAAAAATAAATGCTTCAGATAAAGCACCACTTCAAGAATTGTCCATGAACAGGAAATTCAAGAGTCACATTGTTGATTCTTTATTTCATTTAATGACACTAGGCCACCAAATGAAAATGTGAAGCCATAGCTTTCCTCTGTTGAACACAAGTCTGCTAAATGAGCTGATATTTCCTAACTTGTGCTTGCCTCTGCCAATTTGCAACAGTGTAAATGAATGCACCTCTGCAAACACAAGTATCTGATTGCCCCTATGCAAGTGATAACTTGTTCTCTGTTCAGTCTTAACTTCAACTGGTAACCAGTTCCAATAAACTTCATCATTGCGAACCTCTTGACTCTCTGATTTTGTATTTGATGGAAAGACCTATGAATGATGGTTAAGACCACATGAAAACACAATCTGATCATAACCATTTTCCTGATAAAACATGTTAGTACTTCTTAAGAGGTTAGCACATTCAACATTATGAACATTTTCAAAATCACTATGCATTTGAGAATCGGGCATATCCTCAAAACGCTGACTGTTGTGTGACAACAAGCTGTCATATTCACTATTTACATTACCCTGAAGCTAAAAAAAACTAGCTTCAGTGCTCTGCACATTCTCACATTCTGTGAAAACTTCATCAAGTGTATATAAAGGGATACACTTACCATACAACACATCTTGCAACTGCTCTGTATTATTTTCAGTAGGAGGAGGCACATCGTTAGTGCAATGATGGTTTAAACTACTACTCCCACTTCCTCTTTTCACTTGGCTCAGTTCTTCATCATGCTGGAAATGAGAGTCACCAATGGACTCTAACTCATCCTCATGGGTTGTCCCACTGTCATCATCATCCCAATCTTGCTCATCATTGAGAAAATCTGGTTGAGAAGCATAATATGATTTCAAACTGAAATCAGTGTCATCATGATCTGTAAGATCACCATTAGAAGGGGCATCAGAATCACTAGCATCATACCTTGCATCCTGCAGGTCCTCATTGTCCAAACCGATATGAGTTGCCCACAACAACCTAGAGTTGTTGTGTGCAAACCTTTGATATTCGGTGGCTAACAAATCTGATATTTGTTCACAACTTAGTAGGTCAATGTTCTGTCCTACCCTTTCAACCACTTCTTCCTCTTCTTGACCTCCACCAGGACTGGATGTAAAACCAAGCAGCAAATCAGGATATCCCAAGGTATCTTCAAAAAGATTACCTTCATGAGAGTGAAAACCCACATCCTCATAGTCAAACCTAATATCCTCTAGAGCACTCCCTGCATTAGCAACTTCATTTGTCTTCTCATGAAGACTTGTGTCAAGACTGCACTCATTTGTGCACTTGAACTGCTTAACTATCTCATCACATTGTTGATCACACTTCCCTTCTTCAAAGAGCCAGTCCAACTGATATTCCTCTTCTGGTTCTTGGCTTGGGAGACTCAACCTCTGATCAACAGCTTGGGGCATCACTTCTGCAAGTTGTTCAAACATAACTTCTTCATCATCTGATGAAGCATCATCAAAGGTATCAAGGAATAAGATCCTAAGTTGATACCATGAATCAATGG
Organism: Sequoia sempervirens; assembly: GCA_007258455.2. Taxonomy (NCBI): domain Eukaryota; kingdom Viridiplantae; phylum Streptophyta; class Pinopsida; order Cupressales; family Cupressaceae; genus Sequoia; species Sequoia sempervirens. The sequence goes on from VDFB02281492.1 coordinate 817,114,736, forward strand.
AGTGCACAGGTAAGCAAGTAAACCAATCATCGGCCACACCTTCTAAAGATCTGACAAATAGCTTCATGACCACATCCTCATTCTCAACCTGACAGTCTCCAATGCAATCAATAAAACATTGCATATGTCTTGATGCTGAATCCTCAACACCACCTTTAAATTTGGGTAAATATTTATTGATTCCCCTAGGGGCAGCATGTGGGTAACCCTAGATTTTATCAAAATCCAAAGGGCATTATCTTTCACTATCATACACCCTCTTATGAAGACAAGATTGTGCCTTAAGCATGGAATCATAGCTTGTAGAGGGAGAAACATGACAACAATGCATTTTGCAAATGAAACCTATCCCTCTACACTATCCAGTTGCAACATTCAAACCTCCCTTGATGCTAGTGTTTGATCTCACCAAATAAAGGGGAATAAAGTCTTTTTTTTTTTCTTTTAAAAAAAATGTTCAAAAACATGAAGAATACCTGAGAACATTGTAGCCATGGAACTATTTTTCAAAAATTTAGCAGGTTCACCTTGACAGAGTCACCACCTCTTTGTAGAGGACTGAGCTTCAAATGGTATGAAGCTCACTTACATGTAAATATTTCTCTGAGTTCCATCCGACAGAGCACCATAGATCTTGTAGCTTTCAGGTTCACTGCAACAAAACTCTCATCAGGCCAACAATCCTTCAAACTTTGAACATCACCAACATGGCAAACAAATATGACTCTTTGATATGGCACTTATAGCCGAATTTCTAAGTAAGTCCCCAACAGAGTCGCCATCTTGTTGGTGGTTTTTAATGGAGCAACCAGGTTGGTCTCCTATTCTACCTATGGAGTAGCCAACTCCAATCAAGGGCAGCTTGGAGGACCTGGACCAACTGACAAGATCAAGAGATCTTCTGCACTTTAGGCTCTACAGAACCAGGGCAGGTATACCCACACAATGCCTCAAAGAAGACTAGACATTGCTTTTATAGTAGATGACTCCTGATGCCAAGCGTTGAGGACCTCAAATGGGGCTAGATTCTCAGTAGCTCAACCTTGAAGCAACCAGGAGGTAGGGAAAGATACTAAAAAAAAGATATTCAATGATTTTGAAAGGTTTTCTGAGAGGAACAGGCTGCAAGACAGATCAGTGCCTAGTTTTGGGCCACGAAGTCAAACACAAAAGGGGAAAATTACCTGCAAATAGACCTCAATTAGTGGTTCTTGTTTTGTTGATGCCTTACATCAACTATCAGTGCCTTACACTGACAATCCAGCTCCTATAGCAACTAGAATCTTCTTACCAAATCCTACCTACAAACGAATAATCACTGCTATCTGTTCAAAGGATTTAACAACTTCCTTGAAGCAGACCTATCAACAAACAACATAGTCTCATGAAGTATGAGAAGATGAACAAAGACACCTTATGCATTCATTCAAATGATTAATAGCACACAAATAAGGAGATAGTCTGATAACATGCATGAGAGACAAGCGTCTTCATGTTTTCATTGCACAAACTGATTGTATTTACAGACAAATTCAAAATTTACAGCCTACAGACTCAATATTGACTCAAGACTAAACCCTAGCCTATCCCAAGACTATTCCAGAACTCAGAAAAATGTGGAATAGAACACCAAAGTTTCAAACCCTTACATCTGGCCATGAAATTCTCCTTTATAGGAACAGGAGAAGCAACCAGCCATATGAGATTACACATCATCAGCTGACTAGGACAAACCCTAGAATAGCTCATAGGCCAAGTCAAAAATTCCAACTGCCCCACTGGTCACATAAATGTAATAGGTCGGTTTGCTGCAGGAAAGACATTCCCGCATGAATGAAGCCAGGAAATTGATGTCAAATCTACCGCAGAATCTAGGTGCCCATACCTGAGCCATGCCGTCCTTGTCCTAGAGCCGTCGCCATGAATGCTGGTTCAGTGGAACCAGCGACCCTCTCATTTGCCACCATGAATGCTCCAATTCTTCTATTTTTCGTGCGCAAACATCTTTGAAACCCCGACAACACGCATGTTTGAATCTCCGTCATCGATCAATTGAGATCAGACGGTTGTCTTTTAAAATATTTGTCAGACCATTGAAAAAGGCCTCCACAATCGGCAAGATAAGAAAAAAGAGGTTAGGGAGACATCATACAGAATCAAAATGCCTCATTGAAATGTATCACTTTTATGTAGTTATCCATTCGCCAAGACGAGGGCACATCTCTCACCGAAGCAATCCTTTCACTTGTTCACAGTCGCTATAGTCACCCACCATCAGCGAGACATCATAGAGACTTCACCAAGCTTCATCGAAATGAATCACTTCAAGTCATTGTGACATAGAACCTCTCCCTCCGATGAACTCACTTGCCAAATGTATGCCGGTGAGACATTTGGCGTTTCTTACCAATGCACCCTCGTATTCACTTTGTCGCTATAGCTTATTTGTCTCAGGGAGACCCTTTGTAGATATCACATTGCATTGCCGAAAACCTTTATACACCTGTTCGCCAAGAGAAAATATAATTCTCACTGAAAGCCACACACAGAACCACTATCAGAAAGACTCGACCCCACCGCCATGACCACATACCAAAATAAGAGTCTCACCGAAACAATAAATCCTTCACCACCGGTCAGTGTAAGAAGATGACACCACCGAGATGTTAAACCGAGAGCCCAAACTCCTGCCGAAGAGATTATCCTTTATGCTTTCGGTCGATGTAACAAATCATAGTCGCCAAGACCTCCCACCGTATATCAAAACTTACACCGATGGGATCCCAGAGCGCACAAGTTAGGGAGACAAGATAAAACTCACTAAGACCCCACCCCGGGCGGACGTTGACACACCAAAGGGAAAAGTCCATCGGTGAAACATAAAGAAGTCGGGGAAACATCTCCTCGACATCAACCAACACAGGCCGACAAAAAAGAGACCTCGGGGAGACAACACGGGGATTGCCGAGAGGTTATCCCAAGCGCCAAAAGTCTCAGCGAAAATAGCACGGGGCCAGTAAAAATGATAGCTAGGGGCCGATAACAAATGGAAAATGGGGCTCGAGGGGAACCACTTAAGTTAAAATGAACCGGGGGGACAAGTCAATGAATCAAAAAGGAAAACGGAACGAGAACCAAACAAGGCTGGAGCTGGAACCAGGAAAGAGACGGGGAACACAAGGAACAAAAGGGACTGGGACCGAAAACCATCCCACCCCCGCCTTCGCAAAAGACCGCGAAGGCGAAGCCAGAACCAACATGAGAAAGAGAAGCTGCGGGGCCGGATCAGGACAAAACCTGAGACAGGAATCTTGAAAAAGGTTTCAAAGATGATTCCTGTTCTGATCCCGCGCTCGCCAAAGGAAACAAAACAAAAGACAAGTGAAGAGACAGAGAGGAAAACAACCAGCGACCGTCGCAGGGCAGAACGAAAAAGGAACACCAAACACGCGGAATCAGGACCGGGACGGATGCGTGAATAGGAATTAGAACCTCAGAATTGGAGAAGTTCTAGTTCCGTTCAAGCATCCGTTCTGCCCCCGATTCTAAAAGAAAAACCAAGGCAAGCAAAAGAGAAAGGGGAACCGAATTAAAAGCCTAAAAAAGGGGAAACAAAAAACCAGGAAAAACCCTAACACAGGCCGCCCCACCGGAGAGATGAGTGCTAGCACACTAGGCTCAACCCTTGTGGGAGCCCATTTAACCCACGCGACAAAATGAAAAACATCCCATAGCTAAAGTTTTGTCATAAAAAACCAGAGTACACAATTAGGCAATGAGAAAACCAGAAATGGCACTAACACATATCTCCTATATTTTAGCACTAGTATCATCTCCAAACATAACCAAGCCTCCATCATATTTTTCAATCTTAACAAACTTACTCTTATCACCAGTCATGTGATGTGAACAACCACTGTCAACTACCCAAAAAATATTTTCTTGTTTAGCATGTAGGGAAGAGATAACTATACCTTCATTTTTCTCCTTCTCTGGAGGGATTTCTTTTACCTTTCTTAAAGAATTAGTAGAAGTAGGTTCATCCTTAATCACCAAGAACAAGCATTCATTGTTAGCAGGATCTTCATATTCCAAATCCTCATCAGATGTACAAGAATTCTCATTCACATAATAATACTTTTTAATCTTCTTCCCTTTCTTTTATTTCTCATATATTTGTTTATTTATTTTAACTCTTTCCAAACACTTCACAACACAATAACCTATTTCTCCACAACTAAATCATTTAAAGGGAAACTTACCTTCATACTTACCAAAGCCTTTCCTCATTGTTCTTACAAAGTTAGCTTCTATTTCATCAAAGTTTTCTTCATCCAAATATTTAGCTTTTGTAGCTTTAAAAGTAGTCTTTGATTTTCACCCATTCCTTAGACTCAACTTCCTCATCTCATAAGATGTCAAAAATCCCAATAGTAGATTCTTAGTATAGGTCTTATAATCTATATTTTGCTCAATGGGCATGTGCAGGATCATGGTATGCCAAAAAGTGGCAATGGAGAAAAAAATATGTGTTTCTACGACTCAAAAACGTGAAAATGCTGAGTTGACTTTTTGGGGCTCGGGTGACTACCGAGGTAGAGCAAAAACTTAGATTTAAGAATCAGATATCCGATCGAAATCAGATATCTGATTCAAATCGAATATCCGATTTTGTTGACATATATATATATATAAAATTTCGGGCGACCAAAACTCATTTTCACATTTGCATTCGGCTCAACCGCGGCGGGCGCACAGTGGAAAGCGCAAATCAGATATCCGATTTGAAATCCATCTCCAACAGGTAAAATTCTTGATTTTTTAGTTGCTCTAATCAAATTTTCAATTAGATTTGTTTAATTTTAGTTGATTTTTTTCAAAATAGGGTTTTTTGGTAGATTTTTTATGAAAAAGTTGAGTTTAGCATGAATTTGGATGAAAATTGAATGTTTGCAATGGATTTTGATGAAAATTGAATGTTTGCAATGGATTTTCACTTAAAAATAGTGTTTTTTATGTATTTGGATTAAAAATTAGATAATTTTATTAATTTTTGTTAAAAACTAGGGTTTTTGTTGGATTTAAAAAAAAAACTAGGGTATTTTTATACTATTTTCATTTATATTGTCTGATTTTAATTAGATTGATTTGTTTTTATATTTAATCAGGCATTAGCATTAAATTGTTTTGAATCTTGTAGAAAATTTATGAGCTTCATGACCTTGTGTCACTTCACTAATACCCACGTGAGATGTAGTTGTAGACTTATGGCTTCCTATGTTGCAATCATAGCCAATGTTGAGCTTGATTCTTATAACTCTTTCACTCAACGTATTATGTCTACCCAATCCATCTTATATTCCCTCCCTAGTCCTACATTACCCATGTCTTTTTTGTAACCTAACATTTATGTGGACTTGGCATATGTTATTTCTAAGGTCCCCAATGATAATCTAGAATAATTGGATAAAGACCTACAATGAATTCAACAATTCTTAAGCATTGAACCTTTGGATGGAGAAGCAATCCCTCTTTTGGATAGCATTGGGAAGTTGGTAAATGATTAGGAAGGGATAGAAGTGTTACGTAGCCTAGCTAATATAGTAGATTCTAATATTCCTTCGGTAGCTAGTTTCACGAAATTTTTGACTAATGCTCAAAATCCTTTTGGAAAATAAGTTTCCTCTCCCACAATAATGCCTTCTATTCCCAACTTTACACCTCCAATCATAGCATCAATGATGGAATATAACAATGGTTTAAACTCAAGCTTAGGAATTTCTAGTGGAAATTATAATAGTTTTGTCCCTTCACCTATAACACCTTCATATTCATCACCCCTCCTAAACATGAAATATAATATCCCACCATTCCTCCATACTAGTTCACCATACTTGAAAAACTCTCACAACATGTGGCCCAATGATTTTGTGATAAATCAACTTTTTTATTTAAAGCATGAGATTATTACAACAACAAATTTCAAACTTAAACCAAAATCAAACCAATAGTAAACATCCAAAATACCTTACACATAGTTCATTAATGTTCACTATTTTAAATACACCTATACTACAAAACATTGAAATACCTCACTTTGGAAAGTACAATGGTAAAAAATATCCTAATAACCATTTGTTAGTTTTTACTACCTTGTGTAGAGACTTTATTTTTGAAGATTCACTCATAGTGAAACTCTTTTCTAGATCATTGAAAGATATGGCCTTGGATTGGTTTTGTTCATTGTCAAACAATCAATTACCTCCTTTACACAACTCATTAATTATTTCCTCCAACACTTTCAAGTGAACATTAGTCCTCAAGTTACATTAACAAATTTAGTTCATTGTAATCAAGGACCTAAAGAGAAAATAAAAAAAACTTTATGAAATGATACTAATCCCTTTATTTGAAATTCTCCTATAGTCTTCAAGATGTTGACATTCAAAGGGTGTTTATAGGTAACTTACAACCTAATATTCAAGATAAGAAATTGCTAATGAAATATCCATCCTTAACACGTTTTTGTATAACCCTTCATGATTATCGAATATCGATTAGTTGGTATGAAGGTACCCCTTCATAGGCTCCTATTGGTCAATCATATAAGTCATGCCTCAAAACAACTATCAATCATTTAAAAAGAAAAACAAAATATTCATTACTTGATAAACATTCATGTCAAACTGCTCATAATATTGAGACAGAAGTAACTACTGTAAACATAACTCTAGATATAAATTTAGGCCATGAGATAGGAAATTTTCATAGTTGTTTGATTCTTTCCATGTGATCATGTTGCAATTGTTAAACAAGAATATGATTCAACTTCCTCCAATTAGTCATATTCAAACAATTAAACCTTTACCACCAAACTTTAATGCAAAAACATTTTTTCAATATCATCGTACACCTCGACATGATATGGAAAGATGTAAGAATATTTATAACCAAGTGCAAGACCTCATTCTAATCAAATCCAGCTAGATGACCTATTAATGACAAAGGAAATAAATTGGTTTTTTCACCTAATCAATACTTACAAATATTTACAAGCCCATTGCCAATTCATTCAACAAACTTTGTTCAATACAATGATAATGAAGAAGATGATAATGATTTTTCCATCTTATAAACATTATTAATATTCAAAATTCCAAAGGAAAACCAATATTTTGTTTGAAATTTCTTTTACATATATTGATTCTTCTATAACTACACTCCTCGATGGTCTTTTATATATCAAGCTTACGTAAAACCCTAAAAGGGGAATACTCATTGATCCCATGTACAGTGAATATGATCAAAAAGGTTATCATATGTACATGAACTTTACGCAGATGATTATGAACAATCAAAAAGCATGATTAAAAGCTCATGATGGTTATGGCTTCCTATAATTGGTTTGATAACCTCCCAGAAAGTTGGACCTAAATAGTTGGGGTGGTTTGATATAGATTTTATGAAAAATTTGGAGTTTAGCATGGATTTTGATGAAATTTGAATGTTTGCAATGGATTTTGACTTAAAAATAGTGGTTTTTATGTATTTGGATTAAAAATTAGAAAATTTTATAGATTTTTGTTAAAAACTAGGGTATTTTATAATATTTTCATTTATATTATCTAATTTTAATTAGATTGATTTGTTTTTATATTGAATCAGGCATTATGGCTGCTGACAATGAAAATGCACCAATTCCACCACCTCCACCACCTCCACCTCCTCCACCTCCACCTCCTCCACCTCCTCCACCTCCACCACCTCCACCACCACCACCTCCACCACCTCCATAGCCATCAATTCAAGAATTAATTTCTGAAAAATTGCAACAATTAAGGGGCATTTCTAAAGTTTATACGAGAGTCCCTCGATTATCTTCGATGTCAAACACAATGAATGAAATAATTAAAAACATAGAAACCCTCTCCTCGCAACATAATGCCTTTCATTTGTGGCAAGAAGACATGAGAGAATATTATGCATGTGGATTGTCCTATGATGATGTGAAAGATCTTGGAATAACCAAAGCCCAAATAGCCTCTTTATTTGTTAACCCCTGCACTGGTTTGCCAGTTAATGTTAATAAAAAAAACTTTCTATAAAATGGTGCACTCATAGAGACATTGTAGAAAACTTTTGGGATCATTGGTGTATGGTTTTCTTGAAACCACCGAACAACAATTTTGATGTACCATTTTACTTTATAAAAAATTAATATTTCTGAGTTTGTGTTAGGGCATCATGTCAATTACTTTGACATTAGACCCTTCCAGGGCGTTGGTGGAAGTATTCCCCAGGATAGAGCAGGGGCAATTAGAGTAATACCCCGCCCACATGTTCCCCTCCCTCGCCTTCCTGCGCCACCTCTAGTATACCATCCATATATTATGTAGGATGTAGCCACATAGACTATCCATGCTATTCACTCTTTGAGTGGTCTTTTGGTTTCACATGCTTCTGTAGTAGCTCAGCCACATTCTGGTGATGTTGGTGATGGCTCGAGTGCTGCTGCATCATCCTCGTCAGGTCCACATATTTGTGTACCACATACTTGCTCCATGTGCTGCCAAATATGCTTGGGTCCTCTTGTAGAGCCTGCCGAGCATCCCCTAGACACTTCCGATTATGACTTCCACGATGTGGATATTATAGATCAGATGCAGAGGAGTGGAGCACACCATATAGAGTCCTCTCTTGCTAGAGAGGGGGACATTGGAGGCGTGACATAGGTAAAATTTAAGTTGTGAATTTATAACTTGCATTTGTTTTTAAATGAATATTAATAAGAGATAGTATAATGTACTAATATTTATTTACATAGTCTATTTAATAGTTGATGTCTGAGGAGGAGCTGACAAATGTGACGGATAGTACCCTGAGGGCCATTTCATTTGGCCTGGACATGCACACAGTATATATTTTTGCACTCACTCATTTACATTTATTTATTGTATACTTTCTTCTCCTTTGAATTGTCATTAAAATGAAATTATATAATAACTTATATGTTTATCTTATTTTCCTTTTGTAGGAAATACCTTCTACGAGCGAGGTGCAACCTTGTCCAGATTATGGAAGTGTAATGTTGGATAAGGGCAAGGTAATTGAACTCAAATTTGATTGAATTAAGAATTTTAAGATCTTATATTGATTATGCATACATCGACATAGATTGGTAGTTTCATATGTACTTGTCATTTTTATGTGCAGGGAATTATGAGCTATACGTCCTTGTTGACAAGGGCCACAACACCCGAAGTAGTACGTATTGGAACACTTAAAGGAGTAGGTGTTGAAGCAGCTCAAGGAGGAGGTGTTGAAACACCTAAACAAGTATGTGTTCATTTTATTTTGTGTTTGGTATTTATATGTTCCTATTACTGACAATTGTATGCTAACTTGGATCAGTTTTATGTTTTTGTTCACCTATATAGATTAAAATTACAAAAGATGGTTTGGTCGGTTCTTTGAGAGGGGCATATTCTAGAACTCCTGACCCTTTGAAGAGATAGATATTTTAGGTAATCAAGATTATAATTTTAGAGTTCAATTATAATTTAATGTATATTGATTTTGATGTTAATTATTCAATTTTAAATTATATAGTATAACTAATCTCAATTGTGGTTTGACTTTTTCTTGTGCAACTACCTTCAGAGGCAATGAGTGCTTCAAAGAGGCTCCATTTTTGATGATCCACCGAAGAGTTTAGAATGAGATAGACATTTTGGCATGTGTAACATTGAATAGATACCGAGATGGCATATGCCACATATTGTAAAAATTTTGTTTGAGTTGGCGTTGATGCCATTTTTGTATATGGACATACACTTGATTATTGGATAATTTGATATATAGAAGTTGACAATCAAAATTTAATTGCCTCCTCATGTGTATAATTAAACTCTTTGAAATTTTAATCAAGTGAGTAATGGTTAAATATCTTGATGTACAATAGCATAAAAAGAATGGTTATATTATGTAGTTTATTCATATTGCTGATTACATTGCATTGCACATCTTTCAAACTCAAAGCATTACCTCACATTGCATAAGTAACAACTAGATGCCGATAGATGAAAAAATTTCAATTACAATATAGTTTTTACAAAGTCAACATAAGCAATTATGCAATTACTTCACAGTACATAACTAATAATTAAAAATTTATTCATATTATTGATTACATTGCATACACATCTTTCAAACTCAAACCATCGCTTTCACATTGCATAAACATCCACTCCAAGCACCTATCCTTGATGTACCGCCTTTTAGCTTAATAAATAAATGCTAGGCACCAATTTCAAGAATCTTGTCGTACTAGGTGTCATTCTCATCCATCATGCCACTCAAAACATCATTTTAGATCCTCCTGTGCACCATTTGTACCTCGCTACTCACCGCTTCATGACTACTAGGCACACTTTCAAAAGCCTCATGTCGCTAACTCACATTCCAGCTAGGTGCATGTTTTGGCTGATGCTCTATAAAAGACCTCTCCTTCTGCCACTTAACGTTGATAAAGCATAGACCTAGGCTAACACATACCTAGACTTTCAAATTAAATTAATTAACCTATGCAAAAACAAAATCACAAGAACACAAGAGCACACAAATTAGTCACTCACTATCAGGTTGAACAAGAGGAGCAAGTAAACAAACATAATTTGCAATCTTTCCTTTATTTATTTCAT